>CM067359.1:9759019-9854019 GCA_034401795.1 Chaetoderma sp. LZ-2023a
AATGCTCATTTGATATTTAAATATTCTGAACCCAAGCTTAGGATATTCAGCAAGATTAGCGTCTCCTAAGGCATTACAATTTTAAAATAAAGGCAATTAAATTAAAATGGCATTTATCAATATACAGCAAGCAGCGAGTGTGCTAGCTTATACAAGTTCCGCTTCTGATATTTTTAGATATCCGTATTCAATTGATACTAGGCCAGTTTTGCACCATACGTCTTTAAATCTACTTTCTCTCCCATGTTCTACTAGCCTGTAAAATTCACAATGAATGCAGTTTATCAACAATGATCGAAATATAGCTTGTATGGCTCTCTGATGGTTGTTGCCGGTTTTATCTCTGGCCTCTGAACACCGATGCTTCCAGATGGCCCACACTCCCACAGATAACAGGGTTATTAACAAGTCTTTCTCCTTGCTATTAATGATTCGTCCGATAGTTGAGCAATCTTTGAACAAAATTGTTCCAGCCACTAAATTCACATATTTGGTTCCAAATTTAGCAAGGAGCATATTGATATATACCCAAAAGCCTGTAGTTATGCGACACTGAGTAAATAGATGGTCTATCGTTTCCTCCTCAGTATTACATAACAAGCACCGGTCTGTACTTGATATGTTACACATATAGGTAAGATGACCGACCCATAGCCTTCGATGGAGTAATCGCCATGCCAGGTCCCGTGCATTTCCTGGTAGACAAGGTAGATGTATTGCTTTCCAGGCATTTTTCCAGTTCTTTGGCGCACATCCTAAATTGTTCCAATGCCTAACCACAATAGGAGTCTGTCTCCGACTTTGCATACGAATTCTATACCAGTCTCTAGATGCCATGTTGTATTTTATATGTTCTGACATAAATACTAATGTTGGTTGCAACATATCAATACCGCCACGTGCTTTCGGCAATTTGAACCATGCAGCAGGTATTGCATTCTTTATTCTAACAAATAAGCGCTGAGCATCAATATGTCTCATTGATGTTATTCTTGCTACATCTTGCATCGCAATCCATTTACGAGATTTCGGATTTACCAAGTCACGTAAATATTGAATACCATTTTTGCCCATAGAGGGCAAATATAATACATCATCATTATCACGAATCAACTCGTTGCCCCAAAGACGTTGCTCTAAGGCATCTTCCCAACAATTGGGTTGTGGCATTGATCGTGTAAATATTTTCAAGGCTTCCAGCTTTATATACATTTGGAATCTTTTGCTGATTAGGTGGCAATTTATTGCACATAAATAAACATTCTACTGGAAATGGGTCAACGTACCTTTGGAGAAGTGCTCTTGAAACACTTGACCAAGATGAGCTTGAAGTAAGTAACTGATTCAAGAATTTCAATTTTAAAGAAGCACACTTTGCTGAAACATTAACCAAATCCAGGTCTCCGGCATGCTTTTCATTGGTGAGGATTGACTGTGATACTAAATGGGCTTTCTCCTCCCATAAGAAGGACAAAAGTAACGTGTTGATCTTTGACTCTACTGATTTGGGCATATGAACTACAGAAGCGGTATACCACAGTCCAGATAAAATTAAATTATTAAGGACAAATGTCCTGCCAAAGACAATTAGGCGACGTCGTTTCCAATTTAGTAATGCACACTTTAGCTTGGATATCCTTTCTTCCCAGTTTAGTAATACATTTTGTTCTCTACTAAAGTAAATACCCAAAATTTTTATGACATCATTTGAGCAGTTAATATCCATCAAATTATCAGTTCTGCCCTTCCAATCGCCCAAAAACAATCCCTTAGATTTATCTTTACTGACTTTAAGTCCTGATGCCTTTTGAAAATCTGTTAATACTCCATTTAAAATTCTAAAATCCGTATTTTTACCCGCAAACACAGTCGTATCATCTGCATATTGAGAAACCTTTAGTGGCCTTTCTACGCCACGAATACATATTCCTTGAAAGTCATTGCGTTGCCTCAATGTAGCCCCCAACGATTCCATAGCTATGACGAATAGAAGCGGGGACAGTGTGCAACCCTGTCTGACACCTCGTTCCAACACTACAGGTTTAGATAGCTGATTGTTAACTAAATAGCAACTTGTTATATCAGTATATAAAATATTGACCCATTTAATAAATCTTGAACCAAAGCCAATATGGTCCAAAGACTTAAACAAGAAATCCCATTCTAGTCTGTCAAACGCCTCGTTATCAAGTACTATTATTGCTGCTGGGATACAATCCTTTTCAACTGATTGAATACAGTCCCGTATAAGCAAAGTGTTGTTTAATATTGATCTTCCTGGCACAGAGCAGGTTTGATAATCATGAATGACTTCGCCTAGGACTGCACCAAGTTTTAATGTTAGTGCCCGAGTAATAATCTTATACTCTACACAGAGTAGAGAGATTGGTCTATAATTCTGTATTTTATTTCTGTCACCCCTCTTGTATATAAGCCGAACATATGCTTGGGCCATCGATGTACGGAGATGTCCTTGCTTAATGATGCTGGTTGCTATTTCTTCTAATACTGGCCCAAATATGTGCCAGAATGTTTGATAAAATTCAACTGGAAGTCCGTCACATCCAGGAGACCTTTCTAACTTCATACCGTTGAGGGATTTTGTCAAATCATCAATTGTTATTGATTGGTCACAGCTTTCGCGACATGAATCTGGAAGTCTTTTCGTTATATTAGCTAAAACATGTCTAGTTGCAGTTTCCTCGCTTCCCTCAGATTTATACAATGATTTGTAAAATTCGGATACTGTTTCAATCATTTCTGCATTTGAGCACACTGATACTCCATCATTAGTCTTCAGTGAGCGCATTAATTTCTCTATACCTCTTGCTTTTTCCAAGTTACAAAAGTAACGTGTAGGATTTTCGCCCTCGGTGTGCATTTGTGCTCTTGACCTTATTTTGGCGCCATCAAACTGATATTGCTCTATTTCATTTAGTCTACCTTTTAATTTAACTAATAGTTCGTAATAATTATATTCCCCATCATTAATTTTCTTATTAATTTTACACAACGACCTCTGAAGCGCCTTTTTACGCTTTCGTATGTCACGTGCTTCCCTAATGGAATACTGCCTTGAAATATATTTCAGGTCTGATTTAGCATCTTCCCATCAGTCTGTTATACATTCATACGAACCTCTTCTTTCATCCCAATGCCTCCAACAACTTTCCACACATTTGCGGTAGCAACTATCTCGTAGCAATGCTACATTAAGTTTCCAAAATCCACCTCCTCGTTTGACTCAGTCAGCATTGTCTAATGTGATGGAAAACATATTGTGATCAGAGAAAGTTACTGGTTTTATGTTAGTTTTACACATGTAACCTTTCAATGAACATTCTACATAGATCCTGTCTAACCTTGAAGCTAACCTTCCATCGGTTGAAAACCAAGTAAATTCCTGGCCTTCTGGATTTTCAATCCGATAAGTGTCTAACAAGCTTTTATTTTCACAAATGTGTTTCAAAATATTATGCGATGTGTCATTAAAATTAGACTTAGAGTTTCTGTCTTTAGCCTCGTCTAATATGCAATTAAAGTCACCGCCCATAATTATATTTTCAGGCGTTCTGTCTTGAATTATTGTGGAAACATCATTTAGAAATTCACGGCGCAATTGATGAGAGGTAGGTGCATAAATGCACATCAAATTTAAACTTGTGTTTAGGACATCAATTGATACACAAATCCATCGTCCATTTGGATCTGATGACGACGATATAACGTCAACATAGTTGAGACAGCGGGGCAGGATAAGAATGGCAACTCCCGCACTATTATCTTGTGATAAAGAAAAAAAAATCTGCCCTTTTGAAATATCTTTGAGAGATTCATACACTTCAACTTTTTGAATTTTGGTCTCTTGTAGAAAAGCAATATCAACTCTCTCATTTGCTAATTCTTCAAGCAAGTGGCGCTGCTTGAATTCGGTATTTAATCCTCTGCAATTGATGGTGCAGATAATCATAATTTGTAAAATGATGTTTACAACCGCCATCATTAGATTAACTAGATTTGGGTTTTTAGCCCGTTTCTTAGACCATTTACCTAATTTTCCTGCGAATTCAATATTTCCTAGTTCTACCACAGACAAATATTCATATTTGGAAATATCAGAATCATGGCGCAGTAGACGATATTTCACGCCTCTCGCCGTTACATATGGCACTAACACTTCACCCCCTTCTGATCGGTACATTACCATTTCATCATTCATCTGTGAACTCTGTGTTTGAATGGACACATCTGATTCTGCAACTGACATTGTATCATCATCTATATCATTTACTTCAATCTCAGATTCTGAGCTATTGTCTTCTTTATGACGCTTATTGCTACTTAAGTAACATTTGGCAGGAGCATCATTTACCATATCTTCAAGCTGACTTAAATCAAGTGGGCTTAGCGGAAAATCGACTGAACTTTCTGTCTTCTGAGTCCTAAACTTATCCTGTCTTAGTTTTAATTCATCTTCTAAGGAATTGTAAACTGGCTCTTCTGTAAGATCATCATTTTCCTGCGTGTCTTTTACAGCAACGTTTGGCTCCACTGCATTTTGAGTATTTTCTTGACTTAAGATTATACCCTCCTCTAATACATGAATTTCAACAACTGTAGTTACTTTAACAGGATTTGATGATTTGTTTGTGTCATTTACAGTGGCATGAACCAAAACAACAGCTTCCGTAGCTGTTGCTTCAGAAGCATTTGACTCAGTTGCATCCTTTAATGGGCGATTATCTCCTGATACTGAGGGCTTGTTTTGATTTTTTGGACAGCGCCATTTAAAATGGTCAACTGAACCACAGAGCAAACATTTGTTTCGATTGTGACAATCTGTTGCCAAACGGTCAGTACTTAGGCAGATCCGGCATTCTTTAATTTGCCTTCTATACCATAAGGGCAGGACAAAGTTGCCATCAAGCGTCAATCTGCTTGGTAAAGGGCTATCCACTTTATCAAACCAAATACGTCTTACACCGTTTTCTAGCGTTCTGTCAAAGGGATACGTTTCCCGTTCAATCTTTTGCACCTTGCTACACTTCTTGAGTTCACTCATGATTCTGTCATCTGGAATTTCTAGTGGAACGTTCATCTTCACTAGCAACCTATCTGACTCGATTTCCTCTACGTTACAAACTTCACATTTTACAATAAGAACATCTTCCAGAAGCTTTTCATTGACCCCCTCATTTGACACTGTTACATTCCATACAGTTTTAGTAACATTGATAAGCCCCTGCAAAGTAGCAGGTCCCGCGCCAACGACGTCTTTTAACCCATGATACACGTCGATAGCCGTGACACCCCACCCCTTAGTTGTTATTTTAAGGCTTAGGGTACGCTTATAGGTTGCCATGGTGGTTTATCAAAGGAGGAACCCCATACTACTACAATATAAAATAAATATATACTTATATAACACCAGGACGTCAGGGAAAGAGCTAAACACTAAATAAATAGTGTCCCCTTTTGAAACCCTGACGTCTACCAACAAATATACGAATAGAGAGTACAGTCGTATATTTGTTAGTTTGAACCACTTTCTAAGTGGTTCACTAACACCTAGCCGATTAAAGTATACTAACAAATATATGAATAGATAGTACAGTCATATATTTGTTAGTCTGTTCGAGTTGACCGGGGCCAGCCAACTGACTATAAGGATTTATATAGTTAAAGAACTAGGCTTGTGCTTACAAATGACAAAGGAATTAAATCCAATCACTCAAACGATCTTGCCAAATATAATGCGCTAGCCTACGAACTATAGAAATAGCAGACTGGCGGGGGGGGGGAGAAATGTATTGCATTGACCACAGTAAGAGGAGCCCTATTAAATGGCGGAAACCGCCAGCTAAGAGGAATGCCTTTAGAAAATGGAGACACAAAATGCGCTCCAACCAAGACAAGAATTTACAAATTAAGCATAAAGTTTGAAAGGAAATACTAATACGAAATATATGTATAAAATTTATCTACAAAATCGCGCTAGAAACTAGCATATTCGGGCAGCAATTGCAGAGCTAAATAAACGCGTGCGTTCACTTCGACTACTACTACTACTACTACTACTACTACTACTACTACTACTACTACTACTACTACTACTACTACTACTACTACTACTACTACTGGCTAATCAATAACGTTGCTACCAATAATGGTTATATACAATGTTTACATAATGCCGCAATTAATGTCTATAAAATGCTTGTTAAATTTGGTTAACTTTAAAATTAGTTATACAAATATTGTGTATTAATGTTTATATTAATAATGTGTAATGTGTTTATATTGTCTTTGTTGATAATGGTGTCACCGATGTTGAAAACAACAATGTCTACACCAATAACGTTCGTTCACATTATAGCACTGATAACAATACGCTTGGTATTAATAATAATAATAATAATAATAATAATAATAATAATATCTTTTAATGGTAAATCTTACTCAGACCTGTAAAAATTAACTATTATCTTGTAATCCCCATGTGTCACATTGTGTACTTCAATAAACTTGAAACTTGAAAACTTGAGTGTTGCTTGTTGCTGCTGTTGTTGTCGCCGCGGCCATCGCCGTCGTCGTCGTCGTCGTCGTCGTCGTCGTCGTCGTCGTCGTTGTTGTTGTTGTTGTTGCTGCTGCTGTTGTTGTCAGTCAAGACGTTTTGAATAAATCTGGGTCTACTGGATGGATCTTCTCCTAATTTGGAGGGAGGTGTGCCGTTGGGTCTCGGACAGATGTGCCAATATCGGGGTGTAAAAACAACAGCAACAGTTTTTAGCAACGGTTTTCAAAATAGAAATTGTACGCATCATTCAATAACTTCTGTTCTACTGATGCAATCTTCTCCAAACTTGCCGCTGTGGTCCAGGGCACAGGAGAAGAGCAACATTATAAGCGGCTGCGCTGATTTGTCGAAATGGTGATGACGTCATCAATATTTGAATTAGAATTAGAATTAGGCCAAGCCCTCTTTCTTCCCACCAACATACTCGAATTTGAATTTTCGGGAGAAAAGCTCCTTTGTTCTGACTCGACCAATCAAATTCGAGTATTTTGTGCGTGGAAAAAAGTGGGCGTGGCATAATTGAAATATTGGTGACGTCGTCATCTTCTTGACCAATCATCGAATAGCCGCCTATATTTTCACTGTTTTGGGTAATCTCGAGGGGTATGCTCGTGCCGATGATCGACAAGTGTAATGAGTCACGTGCTGATGATTGGCAGATGCAATGACGTGCGAAGGCGTTAGGGCGGCATTGCCAGGTCATGTGATGCGTGTAGGCCAATCAGTTCGGCTGTTTATCTCGTCTCCCTAGCTTAGGTGAACATATGGGACGCCAGATGTTGGTTATAGGTCTAATGACCCATGGCGAATGGACATGGCCTAGTATATGTCAATCTTGTCACCCTGGTCGGGTCACCTAACAAACTCTATACTCGTTGCCAGGCCCTAATGATACCCGTGAAGAAAGTTTGTGACCTAATGTAGAGTGTCCTAGCATGCGTCCATATCTGACCAGGTCACGTTATTCCAGCTATGCTCGTTGCTGTGCCTAATATCCTGTGAAGCGGAGAAGCATGGTCTTGGGTATGGGGACGTGGCCAACCGTGCGTCCATATCGTCGCACTGGGTCAGAGAGGCAATGTCGTCGCCCTAGCTTAGGTCAACTTATGAGATGCCAGCTGTCTCGGTGTAGGTTTAATAACAGGGACGTGAGCTAATGTCTGGGGCGTGGTCAGATCACGTGACCCTTTAGGCCAATTTGATTTCATCCAAGGCCAAATAATGTAAAACCCCTAAAATAACAAAAAATTAAAATGATAAAGGATGCCAGATTGGTGTCAAATGAAAGCTCTTGTGAAGATAAAGCATTTTTCTCTTGCTGCATTGTGGTGAGGTTAGCAGTCTGACCTTTGTGGTCATTCAAAGTTAATTAACTCTTATCATACTGGTGTCATAATTTTAAATTTTCAAATTAAATTTAAACATGAACTGGCGAACATTTTAAAATAATTTTAATGGAAGATGTTGCTGTCTTAGACAGCAACATCTTGCACCAAAATCATTAAAACATATCTAGCAATCTGGCTGCAACAGGCTCAGCAATGGTTGAGAAGATTGTCACCTGCGTGCTAAGGGTTAATAAAAAAAATGAATATAGCAGACAAAATAATTTTACGACATTTAATGTTGCTCGCTTAGCCATGTAACACAGACATTTAAAGTGATTCAAAGTTGACCCGTCTGTTGTAGCAACAACCTCTGAGAAGGTGGAGTACGACAGCTACGGCTCGGCACCCAGGGTCATGGAGGATGGTCGGTGGGTGCTCCACTCCTATCGCCTACTTCAGTCAGTATGGACTGAAGCGGGGACAGGCCAATCGGTACTGCGAGACGGCCTTGTGCTGTCAATTGATGCACTTGGCTGGGTGCAAGCAAGAGTGACTAAGTCACGGAGGCAGATGTTCATAAACCATATGCGTCTGGCTGCGGCCATCAGGGACACGTTACTTGGAACCCCCTGACCGTACCCAGTATCTTTGGCTCGGCCCATTTTAGAGGACTCAGCCAACATTGCACAAAGCCAACTGGCAGTGAATATGCAGCTGGACCTAGTACACAACACGCATATATTAGGGTCTGCAGGTCAGCTGTCAGTGTGTCAGTCTTCAGAAAAGCACAAGAAGAGGAGCAGAGTGAAAGCTGCGATATCTTCTAGTGTGAGTGCTGGGTCTTCCGTTCCGCCTAAGGTGAAGAAGGCGAAGAAGACTAAGGAGGCTCCCATGCGTCCGAGTGGCGGCCCTGAAATCCCTAGGGGCGGGAAGGGTAAGGGGAAGGCCTCCAAGGGCGGAAATAAGGGAACAGATGGTACCTGACGGTACGATTGCTCCCTTCACATCCGTCTGGACCACAACTGTGCGACAGAATGAGCGGTGTCAGTCAAATCTTGCAGGCTTATGACAAAGTAGCTCTATCTTTCGTTCATCAAGAAGGGGAGGGGGTAGCGGCTCGTGAGCCAACCACCATCAGTGGGCGTCAGTGCACCTGTCGTGGGTGGAAGGCTAATGCATTTCTCCGAGGCCTGGCAAGGTGTTACTTCAAACAGTCTGGTACTGGGATGGGTATCCCAGGGTTACATGCCAGAGTGGGTGAGAGGCGGTGGTGCGTGTGTGCGTGGAATCTTCCACCGCAAAACCTGTCATTGGCTCATGTCTGGACTCCAGTTCCAATGGAACCAGACAAGTTATAAGCTATCCATAGCGAAGTGGCAGGTTTGCTTCTGAAGGGAGCAATAAAGCCAGCAAACCAGAACAGTCCATGTTTCTATTCGAACATGTTCCTTGTTCCCAAAGAGCACAGGGTTGTGGAGACCCGTAGTCAATCTCAGACCATTGAATTGGTTCATTCACATGCTTCGTTTCCATATGGAAAGACGGAGGTCAGTAATGGCTGGGCTGAGGAACGGAATGTGGTGTGCGTTGATCGATCTGAAAGATGCATATTTCCACATTCCAATGAAGGAAAGCTGTCACAGGTATCTGCGATTCACTTTCCAGAATCGCGCCTGGGAGTTTGTTGTACTTCCTTTCGCCCTGTCAACAGCCGTGAGGGTCTTCACAAGAGTGGTCCTAGCGGTGACAGTGTTTCTCAGAAAAAAGAAAGTGGCACTTCACACCTACATGGACGACTGGCTTATCAAGGTGGACACGTCAGGTAGGTTAGCAATGAATACTTTTCTGACTCTGAAATTGCTTTCAGACCTAGGATGATGAGTAGTCAACAAGGAGAAATCCGCGTTGACACCAACTCAACATTTCGTCTATTTGGGGATGCGATTCGATCTAGAGAAATGCAGGTTATACCCATCGGAGCTCAGACTGGATTTTTTGAAAGTCATTCTCAAGAGCATTCGAGTAGGAAACCACATTCAGGCGAGGCTTCTTCAGATGCTGGGATAATTGTCTCCATGGAGCAGGTTATCCTGTATGCTGCTCTAATGAGGAGACCTATCCAGTTGTATCTGATGTCTCTCTGGAACCAGAAGACAGACCTTTCATCCAAGCCGATACTGGGTTTGGAGCTGATCATGTCGCATCTCGCATGGTGGAAGGAGCGTCATAATCTTCTAGTAGGCGTTTCACTTCACCGACGAGACCCACAGCTGTCCGTTTACATGGATGCATCACTGGAGGGGTGGGGCTTGCCTAAGAGAACATCATTGCATATCAATCTGTTAGAGATGATGGCAGTAGAACTGGAACTGGAGAGATTTCTTCCAGAAGTCAGAGGAAAGGTGATATTGATACGGTCGGACACATCGACAGTAGTATCATATATAAATCACTAAGGTGAGACCAAATCTCCAATACTGTGCAGGAAAGTGTGGAACTTGATTCAATGGTGCAGGAATTACTTGTCTGTTTTGAAAGCAGCTCACATTCCTGGCCATTTGAACATTCCTTTGGATGTTTTGTCTCGCAGACAGAGCATACTTACTGCCAACAGAATGGTCTCTCAACCCTCCGGTTCTACAAAGGTTCTTCACGCATTTGGGCAAACCGAATGTGGACATGTTCGCCACAAGGGTAAAAGCTCAAATCATGACTTATGTCTCGTCGAGTTCAGCAAATAGCAGGCGTTCTCTGTGAGCTATTCCATTCTGGTTTAGCTCCCACTACGGTTGCTGGATATAAGTCAGCTTTGTCATCCGTTATCCCTTATCTAGCCAACAGTGATAGTCCAGAGGTGGCCCAGTTAAACGTGATGCTGAAGGGAATAAGTCATCTCCGACCGAGACAACTTGTAGTCATACCAGCCCGGGGTCTAGCTTTGGTATTTAATGTGCTAACCAAGCATCCATTCGAGCCTTTGAGTTCCGTTAGCTTGAAGCATCTGACTCTGAAGGCGGGTTTTTTCTGCTGGCAGCATCCTCAGCCAGGAGCCATAGAGACATACAAGCGCCCTGCAGAAATGGAATCATTTTCACAATATCTATATTACCCAGAAATTTGTATATTTCATATATTTTCATTACATCGAATTCAACAAAGTCATTTCATTTCACAAAACTAATAATGTCAACTCAACAGTGTTCAAAATCCATCCATACAATACACCTGTGCAAAAGTTAAGCACCACCCTATTTTTACGCACATGCGAGGGTATATTCATGTGCTATGAAGAAGCAATAGCATAAACATTTATGTACCCATCCATCTTAGTGCAAGAGGTAATAATGCAACTAGAGGAATGCTGATTATGATGGTGGGGAAACACTGTATGTTTTTGTTTGAACTTGAAAACGAGGCCTGAATATGGTTACGTTGACACAACTGCCAACTATTGCCCTACAGTTGACACACGTGGCTAGATTGTCATTAATGGTGTCTGAAAACGAAGTTTAACATCTGTGCACGAGTTTGAGACTGTCATTATTAATACCGGGTATATCCACCTTGTGCCTGTATGACGGCCTGGACACGACGTCTCATGCTGGTCACCAACCGACTGATACGCCATTGTGGTATTCGTTGCCATTCAAGATGGAGTGCGTCTGTTAATTCCTGTAGGTTCTGCACAGGAGGATCCCTCCTTCTCACCATGTTTCCCAGAATGTCCCAGATATGCTCAATAGGGTTCATGTCAGGGCTCCTTGCTGGCCATGGTAGGGTTTCGATGGCATTCTGGCGGAGGTATTCATGCACAGCTCTAGCACGATGTGGTCGGGCGTTGTCATCCATGAATATAGGGTGGGTTCCAGGTGCATGATTTACAAAATGAGGGACCACAACTCTATCCAGTATGGAATCTTGATATCTTTGTCCATTTAGTGTTCCAGGTACAGTCAACAGATCCAGCTTACAATCAAATGAGATGCACCCCCATATCATAACGGAACCTCCACCAAATGGAACTTCTTCCATGATGTTACGTTGGTCGTACGCCGTGCGTCTGGACCTCCATACACGAGTTCGACCATCTGTGGCATGAAGCAGGAACCGACTTTCATCGGACCAGTGTACCCGTCTCCAGGATCTCATGTTCCAGTGTCTTCTTTCGTTGCACCACCTCAGACGCTCCTCTTTGTGGTGTGCAGTGAGGAGAGGACGTCTGACAGGTCTCCTAGCTTTCATGCCAGCAGCATACAGTCTCCTTTTGACGGTGGACATTGACACTCTATTGCGCGTTTCCCATTGCTGGCTGAGCACTCTGCTGTTGGTGAATGGAGATCTCCTAACAAGGCGTACTAGGGCTCGATCATCACGGGCAGTAGTCTTCTTCGGTCTTCCAGATCTAGGCCTGTCCTTCACCTCGTTAGTTTGCCCATGTTTTGCAATCAAACGACTGATTACAGTATGGTTAATGTTCAGCTGTCTGCCAATCTCTCTGCATGACATACCAGTGGTATGCATGCCTATGATTTGCCATTTCACACGATCACTTAACCTTCGTCTTGCCATAGCGGTTCACAATCAAGAGCTAATTCTCTATGTACAAATAAACCACGGTCATGAACACAAAATTCCTAATCTTGTCGCCTAAATCTGTATGTAATGTTGTACACCTCAAACTGGACTTTTACATAACTGAACAGTGTGCTGTTTCCCGCCACGCACGGACATGATGCGGCGTGAAGTCATGCATGCATGTGCATTTCGTACTTGGAATTATGTCAGCTAACGCGGGGACAAAAGGTATGGCAGCCTAGTTGTACCATCATGTTTCTACGTTCTATTGTTTTTGCTGGTGCTTAACTTTTGCACAGGTGTATATATCATTTCATTCTAATCATGAGGCCGACGAACATGTTTCCTCACAGACAAATTGAGCCTTCATTGTGAAAATGATTCCATTGAACCCAGCTTTTCCAGAAAACTGAATATCTCAGGAATCATTTTACACCAATGAGCACTAAATCTATCGCTGTCTCATTCTATGTTAAACCACTGTCCTACCATAAAAACGTTTCCAATAAAATATTTGAAACATTTTGAAAACAATTTGACTGGAAGTCTTATCCGTCCAATTTTCGAACGCCTAAAACCCTGAGCGAATTGTTTAATAAAAAAATAAACAATTCTGACCTACTTGTTCAATAAATAGAACAAGATCTTTAATTACCCACAGTTCAACTGAAAATCATCATTTAAATGAAATCCAGACAAAATGTGACGAAGTGCACACCCTATCCTTTTTTGACAGTTTCCCACATTGAGTGAATCTTATAACAGATACAATTCTTACCCTAAAAACAAGGATTTCAAAAACTCGGCATCGCCGTTCTCATTTCCACAACATGTCCATTTCCATTATCGCCTCTTTTGTCTCACACCGTCATCATTTGATCTGCACAGAATAATATTATACATTATATTCATGTTCATCGTGTTCACATAGATGGCATTATATTTTCATTATAGTAGACACAGGATATTGACATGAAACTATAAATTGGATCATACCGACCCAATTCCTCATAATCATGTACTGTTGAGTATTATCTAATCTCGATTGTGATTTTCTTATTGTGCCGCGGGATACAAACAAAAAGGTCTTTATACATCTATGTATAATCCTAACTCGTGCAATAATATGTACAGTACAACCCATAATCTAGTCACAAGATCCAGCTAATTCATAGCAACAGATGGATTCTCCGAAGAACAAATTTAAAAATAAATAAAATATATTACCTCCAAATCTGTTCTAAGAAAGAGCCATACAGATTTCCTGGACATAAACTCATGATCATCACGTGACTCGAGAGACTGCTTCCTCAAGAAGACAACTGCATTTCAAATTTACATTTTAAAATATGTAATTTATTCCTTAAATATGTCAATGGATTCTTTTTAATCCATCAAATAATCTGAATAATTCAGGTTCCTGATACCACAATAACACTACCTCAATCCTCTCAACCCGTGACGTTATAAAACAATGATAACAAATATGACATTTAAAGGCCCACCTTGGATATAACATCCAGATGGCGCTGTTGTCACATCTATCAAAATACAAATAAATTTCACATCTAGGTAACATATTTTGAAAAAATAGGTTAAGAAACCCTTACTGTTTACTTTGATTGGAAGTGGAATCCTATTTCCCACTGTAACTAGAAATAAAGGTGGTGCAAGCTGTCAATGACAGCAACAGCTTTCAGCAATAATGCTTGTAAATTGTACACTAACCTTTCTAATATTGGCTTTGTAACAATTAGTACACACCCTAAGCATGTATATGTACGGTGCTTCTATGCTTACGGTGGACTGTTCTGTAGGTCTACACACTGCACTCACACCAGGCACATAACCTAAATTATGCCGAGATGACAACCAAAATATAGCATATCTCGGACAGCGTTACGCAACCTATTTTAACATTTTGCGGCCTTACAATCGGCTAGCTAATCGGCACCGCTATGCAGTGCAGTGCAAGCATTGTAGTTCAATCAATAACATGCCTCGCCAGCTCTTGACAAAAGCCGTATGCTTATTTTAATGGACTGCACACCTACAAAACACCCTCCAAGCACCAGCATTGACCAGAAAATAACACAATTTTTGTTTTGAAATGATTTTTCTTACCGCTAAATACAGCCACGAAAAACCGACGCTATTCCTGGAATCAAAATATTTTCATTTTTATTCACGATTAATCATAACTCAAAATGGCGAGTCTAATACAAAAAAATCTGTTCGTCGCAACAGATGCGTGACGGGAACTCAAAACCACTAAATTCCCAACTCCCTCTGTCTAACGAACATTTAATAGATACACACTTGTTTTAAACAGACGTTTTTGCACTCATTGACTAACAAAAAAACCGCATTCATTCCCAAGCTTATTGCTATTCCTACTTATTACTATTAAAACAGTTAATTCACCCTCCCCCACCCCCCTTTCCCCCTCTCTCTCTATCTCGGTCTGTCTTCCTACTCTCCCCAACCTCACACTCAACATCCATACACTTATGCACACTAATAGACTACAGTTAATTAAACTATTATGATTTGGCGCCATTTTGTTGTAAAACAGTTTTGAATAATCTGTATGTGTATGGGAGACACCGGCATAAGACTCTAAGTCTTATCGTGCTTCCATCTGAACAAAATAAATCACGTTTAAACCAAAACAGTTAATTCGCTTAACCCATATTTGAAGAGAGCGCCAGCTGCTACCAATCTATAGCATGACATGTATAACGTGTATGTCACATGCCTACTACCTGAATATGAATAGACCCCACTCATGGTTTGCAGGTCGCCTATATCACTTCTTAGGCGTAGGAAACACAGCTCCTATAAAATCCTGGCCAAAACCCCATGACATAACCATTGAGGAAATTCAATTCCCACTGGAATTAGGTGAATTACTCATTTTCACGTCTAGCTATGATGTGCATGACAATACATTCACAGTCCATGCACGCACCACGATACATGCATTTACAGTGGCATGGCGCATGCATGCACCACGATACATGCATTTACAGTGGCATGGCGCATGCATGCACCACGATACATGCATTTACAGTGGCATGGCGCATGCATGCACCACGATACAGGCATTTACAGTGACATGGCGCATGCATGCACCACGATACATGCATTTACAGTGGCATGGCGCATGCACGCACCACGATACATGCATTTACAGTGGCATGGCGCATGCATGCACCACGATACATGCATTTACAGTGGCATGGCGCATGCATGCACCACGACACATGCATTTACAGTGGCATGGCGCATGCACGCACCACGATACATGCATTTACAGTGGCATGGCGCATGCATGCACCACGATACATGCATTTACAGTGGCATGGCGCATGCATGCACCACGATACATGCATTTACAGTGGCATGGCGCATGCATGCACCATGCAGTTACTAAATTTGTAACCCTTTTATCTCTACACCTCCAAATGACCAAAATCACTTGTTTCAAATCACTAATTATAAAAGCTATGTAACCAATATATTTGAAAATTAATTGTCTGAATAAAAGATAAAATAAGAAAAGAAACTTCCCGGTCATATAACTTATTCAATAATTTAAAAAAACCTTAGAATATAACTATATAACCACGTCCTCATATATTGATGATTACCTGTTTCACCCGACCACCTGTAGCGCACCAATCAATGGAAGGGAGACAATAATGGAATCTCAAATAACCACTCATCCGACCCGTATCAAGGTTACCTCCCATTTCAATATTTGTAACCGATAGCTATTCATTACCTATTAAAGGTGTGATTCTGTTTGCACCTTTACAAACGCTTAGTCCGGTACCAATTATGCGTTCAGGAAGAACTTATCTACGTTATTCAAGACTTCATTGATTATGACGTCATCCATACACGCCACGTCGTTGATTATGACGTTATATGATGAATGGATACACGGGGAAGGTCCATTAGTCGATATATGTCAAGGTAGCATTGTTACGATATGGCGTTTCACAGGGTAAAATCTGCGCTGACAGCTACCCAGATAACATCACTACGTTTGGCCAACGTTGGAGATTGGTTGGCATGGTCGCCGTTGGTTATTTGGTATTGGGCCAACGTTGGCGACTGGTTGGCACCATCGGCATTGGCACCAAAGTGTTGGGCTAAAGCTGGCATAACAGTAGCAAAATTGCAGTGAGGTTACAGTGGGTGGGCCAACGTTGGTACAACCAGTTATAGCCAATGGATATTATAAATGTTATATACATGCATTGGGATAACAATGTTATAACCACGGCAACATTACATTTTGGTTATATGCCACAAGCTGGTAGTTGGGCCAACGTTGTCCCCACCACTGATAGCCAATATATATTGTAAATGTTATATACATGCGTTGGACCTAGGCATATTCGGTTAATCGATATTTCGTCGATAGTCTATTATTTTTCCTGTCGATTACATAATCGAGTGTAAAATAAAACAATCGAAAATTCAAAAATCGATTATTTATTTTAATCAGGCATAATTTAGTGTCTTGTAATACAGCTAATGCATCGGTGGTTTGATTGTTCTAACAAGGTAGCTGTATACACATCTATCCTGACGTTCAGTCTCCCGAGTATGCGGGATTGAACGATCATCCATACACGTGAATGTTTATATACGTAATTGCTTGATACGCCAGTGATCGGAAGCATTTGATTGATATTGTTTAATATCCCGCTCTGAAGGCTGTATAGGCTGACGTGTTGGTGACCATTTTGCGAAAAATTAAAAAGAATGAATTACTGTTTTTCATAGCAAAGTCACAAAATTTCGATGCGAATTTTCATAAATTCTGACGATTGTTTTGGAACTAATTTGAACTAAAACTGTTGCCGTCTAAGTCAGCAACAACTTGCTGCACTATGGCCGAAATCTATATAAAAATACAAATAAAAATAATATGGCCATTTCGCGCAAATATGGACAAAATTGACTTTCGATGCAAATTTTCATAAATTTTGCCGATTGTTTTGTAACTAATTTGACTTACAGCTGTTGCTTCACGCGCAAATAATTTAAAAAGGGGCGCAGCAACTTTATAGCCCATTATTTAATAGATTAAGTTAAGTTTATGTAGGAATACTGTGAGTGAGCTTATTTTTTAGTAAGCAGTCCTTCAACTTTCTTTTATTGATTTTCAAAATATTAAGCTTTTCCAATGCTGGAAAACAGGGAAACACCGTACATAGACGCTACGGACGATCTCTATATAATTAAAAGTTAATCTCTGTAACGTTAAAATTAAATTGGCACCTTTTTACTGGGCATACGCGCCGGTTTCTTAAGAGCATTATGCAATGGGAATGAGTGAACAATGGATTCCAAATTGACTTCGGTATACTGGGCGGTGTTGTTACTCATATTCAGCCAATCAGAGGACTGCTTGATATAGCCTGTCCTATTGAGCTTCTTGCGGTCTTATTATAGGCCTACTTAGGTGAGGTAATCCAAACGTAATTAGGAATCAAGTTACGAAATAGCGTATTCTGTTATTTTTATAGAAAATCTGGCATTTTTATTTATTTATTTATTTATTTATTATGATTAATTTTAAGAACGCTATCATGTCTCCCCCCCCCCCCCCCCCCCCCACCACCCCCTCAGTCCCTCCATCCCTCCCTGATCCCCTCTCTCCCTCCCTCCCCCCTATGTAGCCGGTACTTCCAAAGTTCCAAGATTAAATAATCGATTATCCTATTAAATCGATTATTTTCCAAACATCATAATCGATTATTTATTTCCATAATCGAACAACCCTAGTTGGATCCACGTTAGCATAACAGTGGCAAAATTACAGTTGGGTTACAGTTGTTTGGCCAACGTTGATCCAACCACCTATAGAGATTGTATATACTAAATGTTATATACATGTGTTGGACCAACGTTGGCATAACAGTGGCAAAATTACAGTTGGTTTATGTATGCTGGGCCAATGTCGGCTCAACACCTTAAAGCCAATGTATATTATAATATGCATGCATGCACATTAGTGCAATGCTTAGGCTACTGACCTATGATTTGTAATCTAAGATCAGTATGTCAATATAGGCATATTTTCTAAATTCGTATGGTCGTTAGAATTTTAAAAAGGGACGCAGCAACTTGATAGCTATTATTTAATATATTAAGTTAAGTTTATGTAGGAATAACGTGAGTGAGCTTATTCTTTAGTAAGCAGTCCTTCATCTGAAAGCCTAACGTACAACCAATGGGCAGAATGATGTTGGCTAATCTAGACAGTCAATATTGCCCCCAGTTTTATGGGACGTATGTTGAGCCAACGTTGCGTGGATGCGTTGGACCAACGTTGGTTGGGTGCATTGGGCCAACATGTTGGGCCAATGTTAGACCAATGAGCAGAAAATCTGGAAAACAGTGATGACAGAGATCACATGCATTATGTTTTAACTGTAACAATACTTTATTCCTCAATGAGTGTAATAATGGCAGTCAATGAATAGTAGAGTAGAAAGTCAAACCTAATGAACCTATCCATTTTAGTTATGCCACGCCCATCTCGAGCTAAGCTCCGCCCACTCCTCGCTTGTGTTGTGATCGAACGATCCCTGAACTCCATGACTATCAATTTCCAGAAAACTCTACAGGTAAGCTGTTGAATATTTTGAAACTAATGTGACTGGATACTGTTGCTGCCTATGTGTATTAAATAGTAGAGACGTACAATTTTTACAACATGTCGGACTATTAAGAGTTAAAGACGGGCCTAATAGAATCATCTATGACGTAACAATTCTGACGTCATCCTACACGCCTCTTAGCTGAGTATGACAGGTGAATTCAGACTACCATATTCTGTTAAGATAGCGGTTTGAGCTAGAGAATTAGGGTGGTGGGCCGGAATCGACAAATCATACACTACTTTTTCAAGTGGGTGTGGCATAAATTCCAAAACCAGATTCATGAATTGTGTGGCATTTGATGTACCATACAGCTGTTGTGACAGAAATGACTGCTATAGCTTTGTATAAATAGATCACGCATGCGACAATCTTTAATAAAATACACACCGATTCGATTGCAACCTTCTCAGTTCATAACAAAACAAACTTTCGTCCAATATCCAACAGCCTGTCACCAACACGATGATCGATTCCCAAACCAAAATTGATCATATGTATGTATATTGATCAAAAGCTGTTTTTGTTATCAACTGAGAACGCTTTTATCGAAATCGGTGTGTAATGTATGACATTTTGTTGCATGTGTGATCTATTTATGCACAGTTATACAGTCACGTCATGGACGCTAACGCATGTAATGCATACACTTGCTAAGAAGACAAAACAACGAATATAGATGAAGTCAAGGACAGCATTACTAACCATATTATATATATGCGGTAATATAGCATAGCCAAATAGGTCTAGGATGACAATGCTGGCGTTTATTTGTGCAATGCTAAACGCACACGTCTCTTGGAATATGCAGTGATACATTTTATTAAGAATTAGCCACAACCAATTTCCGCCACATGTCTTTCAAGTTGGCAAACTATTGGGAAAGTGCAAGAGAGCGGCACCACTTCAGTAAATTAGAGTCTATACGCCAACATAATTTTCATTGTAATATTTATTATATATTTGGATAAAAAAATTTGAAAATGCACAAACCCGGAATTCTGATTTCACATTTTAAAAGTCCAATGATCAGTGAAACCGCCTACAACTACGTCACTATAGTAACGGCTAACATTGCCATGAGTTTGCGCGTATATTTTTTATTAAACAAATCGATTTCGCACAAATTAATTTTGGAAGAGGTGTGTGCCAAAAACCCAGCATTTTCCGCCAGTTTTCATTGAATTTATGATGCAAGGAAGATAAATGTTGTGCAATAAAACACCGATTGAACCAATAAATTAACGCGATTACGTCCTATAGCGGTTATTATATATCTGTCGAAAGTCGCTCGCCATGTCTGTAGCGGGCTGTCAGATACTGATCAAAATCTGTTTCTGTCATTAACCGGGAACATGGCGGGTAAGTCGTTGTGGATATAATGAAATGTGATACATATTTATGTGAAGTTATATAAGTTATTTCATCCACGCTTTAAGATCTATTTTGATAGTATGTTCAAAGCAGACAGTTGCATAAATTTTAATGTACAAATTTAACGTTCACGTGCTCCAATCGTGTGAAAATGGGCTCCATTGTTTTCTTAATTCTGTTAGCATCTTATCATGTATTGAATACTGATGGTAAAGTGTGTCAGCGCATAAACTAATTGCCCTTTCCATTCTATGACGTCATAATCAACTACGCGATGTGTAGAATGACATTATAATGAATGCCGTCGTGAATGACGTCGATAAGTACGTCACGCACGCATATTTGAAGACCGGCTATGCGTTGTTGTACGAATTGTGTGTCTTTACTATTTAATAAATATTATGTTGAATATTTTGAAACTAATTTGACTGGGCGCTGTTGCTGCCTAGCACCAAGTCAAATTAGTTATAAAATACTTAACAGCTTGCCAGTATAATTTTCAGACAATTGATAGTTAGGGCATTCGGGGATCGATCAATCCCAACACGGCGAAGTGTGGGTGGAGCTTAATTAGAGATGGGCGGGGCATGGCTAAAACTGGAAAGGTCTATTAGGATCTTAGATACAGCTCACGTCTTGCAACATAGACATTTAACATAACTAAATCAGACCACCAGGATTGAATCATTTTGCAAATGAACCACGACATGCTTCCATAAGCAGCACTGTATCTGATCAAAGTAGTTCTAAAGTAGTAGTTTCCCCTCACCAAATATACCTCATATAAGGTACATTGTGAAATATGTACATGCGTGCCTGGAAACTAACAACAGCTTGTCACCTGTAGCCTATAGGTTGTGCTATGCGCTTCATGTTACTGAAGTGCAACAGAGAAATCCATAGCGAAACAAAATTAGCAGGAAAATGAGGATGATGACGATAATGATGATGTCTGAGCGTAAGGCCCTTAGCAAGTTGGCAATGTGTCCTCCAGTGCGCACCCTATGCGTTTTGGCAACCAGTAATGAAAACCTAACTGACTTTGGAGTGGCTGTGTTTTCTGGAAGTTGGAAGACATGCCCATATACTGATCATTGCTATTGCGCTTCCAGCACAGATGGTAGAACCGTTAAGCACATATTGTACAGTAATGAGTTGGAGTGTATGCTTTGTAGCCAACGGTGATTTGTGATGGCTCGCATTAAGTCTGTTCAGGAGAGACTTGTTCTGTCCAGTTATCACAGTTGTATAACATTACTGAGACACGTGTAACGTGTAACGTCGTGCATGTACATCCTGACTTTTAATGAGCATATCAGAGCCATGAATCAACATCTTGCTGAGAGACTGCTATGCAATGTTTCCTGAGGCAGGACGATTTGCAATGCCGATTGAAATGAAGACCCGTGAGACAATTGTTCTGCTTTTACGCTACCTCTCCTAGCCCCGAAGTCACGTACCATCATCCTCTGTCTCCATTGTGCCGAGCACAAATACAGGTGGAACTCAGCATTGTCTTTTAGAGAAAGCTCATCAATGAACCTCCATCCTGATTTTGTCAAAAAAATTATCTTTTTTTCAAAGAGAATGCCCATTTGCAGACCAAGAGAAGCCTATTTTTGACAATTTACCAGTGGGATGACTGGCTCATTATCGAGCCAGTCATTCCACTGGTAAATTTTCAAAAATAGGCTTCTCACGATCTGAAAATGGATATTTTCTGTGAGAAAAAGAATTTTTTCTGGACATTTAGCAAGCCTACTACCGAAGCAATATTCTTAGTGACGGTTATTTAAAGGTAGTATGGGCCTGTGTATAATAAATCAGCATTATTGCATTTTAAATACAGGTGTCTTTCGTCTCCCTCCCTCCTTCCCTCCACCCCCCCCCCCACCCCCTCTCTCTCTCTCTCTGTGTGTGCGCGTGTGTGCGTTCGTTATTCATCAGAGATTTTCCTAAATACCGTGCCGTATTTGTATTTTGGTTGGATAGGTTAATTCTCAATTTCATCAAATGTAAGCCTACCTACTCACCATATTCAAATAGCTAACCATTTCAACCCGAGAAACCATGTAAAGTGAAATCTATCTATAGCGACCACCACGTGGGCTAAAATTATGTTCACATAAGACAGGCGGTGGCTTTGTAAAAACTAATTTCACCTGCTAAATAGGTTTTGTGGCTAAAAATATGGTGGTTCCTTAAGACGTTGGGCATACGACCAAGCGTCATAAATAGTCCATGGGCTGAAGGGGCCCACCTGGAAGTGGCCCACCTAGGCCCCCCCTCCCCCCACCCACTAATTGACGAAAGTATATTTTTCTAACAGCTTTAGATGTCCTCTTTAAGATTATGTATGTTAACATGTGATAAACTGGGACTCAATATGGTTTTTGATGTGTTATATTAGAGTTAATACCTACAGTGAAGCAGACCGTATTAAAGGGTAGGGGTATTACAAATTGACATCTTTTGATAGAATCATTGTAGATTGGTGATCGACCACTCAAAATGTTGCTTATGGTATTGTCTATCATTGCATTTGGATTACACGCAAATCAGTTTCATAATGAGGTCAGCAGAGGTCAAAAGGTCCCAAATATCTCGGCAGATAATAGTGATAGTGACAAATTAAGAGGAGTTCAAATATAGTTAGTGGATTTATAGTCAGTGGGCAATCTTTTGGCCCCAAACGTAGGTGGTCGCTATAGACAGGCTTCAGTGAACGACAAATCATTTATTATGTAAGTGTGGTCAAAACTACTGACCTGTGATCTCGTAATATAAGCTAGCTAATACAAAAATGTCTTCCACGGTCAGAAAACGGTTGGGCATGCTTCAATGGAAATGAAAAGAACTAACCCTTTCAACACGACAAATCTCGTACTTTACACAATTTACGATGTACGAATTTATGTTACGATATGAGACGCTGCAATGTCGAGGTTGAAAAGGGTTAGACGTTCTCCTTCCAAAGACAGTTTCGTTCTCAACACGAGAACGGCCACGTAGCAATACAGCGTTGTGGCGCCCACGTTTTAAATACCCAATAAGATGTTTGCACGATTACTGGCCAAAACACGACTTGTCTGATCAATGGGCAGGGTGGCTGGGTGTGTGGCCGTTGACAAAGGAACTCGTCTCAACCTGAAAAGTTGTGAAAACGTCGAGCCTGTCGTTCCGGTACACTGGGCAGACAGGCTAATGACGAGAACAAAGTTAACCCTGGCGGAAATATAACAAATCTAAGGGAAGACCATCCATACTGGCAAATTCGCTAGTTCATTGTTGGATATGATTCTTTTTATTGGCCGATTTCGCAAATTTGCACCTGTCTTCCTAACACACGCTGCTTCTCAAATTTCCTTTTAGCCTACAATGGTAATTTCGTCAGCATTTTGTCAGTTTCAAATTTTATTTCTCAATAAATACGGAATTCGAAATCCACAATCCGTACTAGATAAACCTTGTCCGTGAATATATTTTTCGAGTTGAGACGAATTCAGTTAGCTGAATCTGATCAGCGAGGCCGTAAGTATGCTAACAATACATACTGAGATTGTACTATTAGCATAGGCACCCCGTTTAACCTCGAAGAGAAATAGGCAGGTAAGGGATATTTTATGAACAGGGGCCAGGTTCCGATGTTTTCTATATATGCGCTCGCACGCACGCACGCGCACACGAGCGCATGCATGCACGCACACATGCACTCACTCACTCACACGTACGTACACACACGTACGTACACACACACACACACACTCGCTCTGTCGCGCACACGTGCACGCGCGCGCGCACAACCACTGAACGATGCGGCGCGAGAGTAGTAGAATCACAC
Source organism: Chaetoderma sp. LZ-2023a (assembly GCA_034401795.1). Lineage (NCBI taxonomy): Eukaryota > Metazoa > Mollusca > Caudofoveata > Chaetodermatida > Chaetodermatidae > Chaetoderma > Chaetoderma sp. LZ-2023a. Next base: position 9,783,398 of record CM067359.1, read on the forward strand.
AAAGGCCGAGTTTACGCCCCTTAGTAGGGTAGCTACTCGAGTTACTAGAGTAGCGCCTAAAGGGCTGGAGTATGTACTCTGGTACCTACCCGAGGCTACCCACCTATCAGCAAGGGTAACTCAAGTAGTCACGTGTTTGCATCGAAATCAATGTAAACTAAACACGTGGTTATTTACCCGATGGTAACTGATCACATGCTCATCTACCCTAGAGTAGGTACGCGAGTTTTCGCTTAAACTCGCTATTAAAGATTGCACATTCAGAGTAATCTGACCCTCGCGCATCTGCCTTTTTTACACGCGCGTGTTACACTTAATTTATCCGGCGGTGTATTTGATGTGACCTGACGTGTATATTAACTATATTCTCAACATACGCGCTCATGCGCCAGCATGTATTTAAGTGGTTGTAACGTTACACTAGTGTAAGCTATAAGCTCTCGATAACGGGGATTAACGGGCCGGTATTGGGCCAATTCCGGTATTGGCCCGTTATTGGCACAGTACGGGCCCAGTAACCTGAGGTATGATTTTTAGTCTCGATGTTTTTAAAGTAATACACATTAATGGACTTTTCCAAGTTTATCCATCGACCAAATGACGTCATAACAAACTAAGTGACGTGTATGCTGACTTCATAATCATTACGTCATAAACAAATCTATAGACAACACATCCACGGTCACCCCAAAAGCTGGACTTGTGTGCCGGACTATATTTAATAAACATTCTGTTGGATATTTTGGAACTAATTTCACTGGACGCTGTTGCTGCAGCGCCCAGTCAAATCAGCTTCAAAATATTCAACAGCTTACCTGCATAATTTTCTGGAAATTGATAGACAGCGAGGTCAGAGATCGATCACAACACGGACGTGGTGCGAGTGGAGCATAGATTGAGATGGGCGGGCATAGCTAAAAATGGAAAGGTCCGTTGCTCTCAGTTGTATTCGTTAGACGCGATGCTGTCCGGTCTAGGTAGGCTATATAGCCAGCGCTCAGCGTCTGGAATGCCTTCTCAATCTTATGTGTTTTCCTTTGTGTTTGGAGAGATACGTAATGATCCACCGTCTGGGTTCCTGAATGGACCTTTAAAGTGTATCCATCCGTCATATGATGTCATAGTCAACTACGTGACGTTATAATCAATGACGTCATGAATGACGTGGTTAAGTACATTACAAACGCATATTGATGACGTACGAATTGTATATCTGTACCCTTTAATAAACATGATGTTGAATATTTTGAAAGTAATTTGACTGAGCGCCGAGCACCTGATCGGATTAGTTTCAAAATATGCAACGGCTTACCTGTATTGTTTTCTGGAAATTGATAGTCAGCGAGTTTATGGATCGCCCGATCCCAACACGGCCGAAGCGTGGGTGGAGCTTAACTAGGGATGGGCGGGGCAAAGCAAAAACTGGAAAGTCCATTGTTTGTTAAATAATTTTTGATGACGGTCTCATCAGTGCTATGTACATAAAGTGAGGATAAATGACTAGCAAAACTATCAACAACATCTGTTTCAGTCAAATTAGTTTCAAAATATTCAACTGAATGTTTATAAATTAACACATATCTCACTGTCGATATTGTTCACGGACTTACGTCCTTTTGATCGTGACGTCAACTAACGAGTGGCGTATTTAATTATAATTAGATACGTGAGTGACATATCGCATCCCTCCATTGTTTTCGCGGGGAATGTTTTATCATATTAATCCTCTCTCGTATTTCTACCATATATAGTCATGGCACATGTGTACAGCGATGCCATCTTGCGAGAAACTACCGCGTTGCCTAATTCAACAGACAATGGCTTCTGTGGAGGATCACCGATATTTGTAAGTCCAAACATAATATACAAGCATTCATTGGATACGTAACTCTTTGAAATCTGCTGAGAAATAGTTTCAATTAAAAGAACAACATACAGCTAAAGCCATTCCAATTTTCTTTTGCTTTTACACACCCTCCTAACGTAATTTTTTCATATCTAAAAAAAATTATGATGGAATTTAAAGGTATTATTTTAAACATTCTCTCCATCTAGTACTTTTTCGCAGCCAAATTCGTATCACTCGGAATTCCTCAGAATTTTCTGTAGCTGTTCTTGGTAGTTTTTTTAAAAGCATTTAATGGTCAAGCCAATCAAAATGGCTTGTGAAAAGCTCATTTGCTGGCCAAGTGACGAATACTTTTGAAAACTTACCACTGGAATGCAGCCAGTCCAGTGGTAAATTTTCAAAAATAGTCTTCTCTTGGCCTGCAAATAAACACTCATGGGAAAACCTTTTGGTGTTCTTGATCAAGCTTGACAACTAACACGATGAAAGGCTTAATATTGTAATATCTTAACACTTCTGAGAATAAAATAGTACATTATTTTTTATTTTTTTCCTATCTCCAATCGTGTGTTTTGGGTGGGAATTTTGCTGCCACACACACCATTTCACCGTCAAATTAGCTTTAACATTCAACAGAATAGTACTTGTATTGTAAATATGATTTCGTATTTGGCCTATCGAGTTCAAAGTCTTTAGATAACCATGATCATCATTACTTTATTAATGCCACGGCACTCACCGCCGCACCAATCACACGTTGTCCATGTACATCTCGGCCTAGTCCACATCATCAGCCAACAAATGCAAGTACTTAACCCCTCTTGTGTCAACAGCGCCTCAAAGCACTCAAAATACTTCTTGATATATCAATTAAATATTTGATGGTCAATATTTTTCAAGATATTTTAATTTTAGAAGACTATTTTTGTAAATTTACCGCTGAATTCCTTTCCATCACAGGGGCAATGGTAAAGAAAATAAAGTATTTGCTTAGACAGTGTCTATCTGTAGGCCGAGAGAAGAGGAATTTTGAAAAAGATTTACCATTAGAATGACTGGCTCGGTTACCGAGCCAGTCATTCTAGTGGTAAATATTCAAAAATATACTTCTTTAGGCCTTTCAAATAGCCATGTCTGAAGACCACTGCAAAGTTGTTTTTTGGTCAGTTTGAACATTAAACGGTTGGGTTGACACAAAAGGAGCTAACAAATTATTTCCCGGCCCAATGTGGGGGGTGGGGGGGGGAGGTGTGCCCCGCTTGGGCCTTTGTCCCAGGGATGGTGACACCATGAACAGATGCCATAAGGCATCATCTAATAATTCAATTGACCTTCTCGGGTGAAGAGTGGTTCCTTTCTGCCAAAAACGAGAACTAGTACTTTTGATACCCAAGAGGTACCATTCGACTTGGGCATGTGCCTTGCAGTCGAGTCAGCACCATTAGGACTCATTGTGTAACATCTTGGCCACGATGGAAACGTGAGAGGATGTCACAAGGTATCTTCTAATATGACCATAGACCTTTTCTGATGAAGAGGAATTCATTTCTGCCAAAACGAAAACTGGTACTTTTGATTCTATGGGGTACCCTTCAACTTGGGCATGTGCCTCGCTGACGAGTCAAAACCATTAGGACTCATATAGGGCCTGGGACCCAGGGGTCATGGAAACGTGAGAGGATGTCACAGGGTATCTCCTAATATGTCCATTGATTTTAACTGATGAAGGAGTTAATTTCTGATAAAAAACGAAAACTGGTAAATTTGACGCCCAGCAGCAATTGTCCACATGGGCTCCTGCCTTGCAGATCAAGCAGCACGTCCGGGACTCTAATGATACCATCCTGAACAGGTATGGTAGTGATGTGATAAAAAATCTAGTTGTAGTAGCGGTTTAAAGATCAATACTGAAATTCCCATACATTTCCTATGGGACTTTTTTGCCCACTCAAAGGTCGGTAGCTCGAAAACTATTGGATGGATCCAAAATAAAAACAATAGCACACGATTACAGGCTGAGTAGCAGAAGTTGACCACTGTAGGACCACTGTAGGAGGAGATGCGGTGCAATTTTTTACCCAAGAATAAGAAGAAGAAAAAGAAAGATCCTGAGTGATTTTAATAATTTGTGATTGTATCGCAGATTAATAATAATAACGACTGCGTTCATTCCCTCGATTTGTTCAATCTGGTTGGTTGTTATAGGTTTGTGAAATGTGTTTCTGGGTACTCACTTCTGGAAACGTCCTCGCATCAGCCCCCTATTGGCCCAGTACTGACCCAGTAACCAGCATTTTCAAAATACCTGGGATATGTGAAGTAGAATGTTATGTAAACAGATTTCATGTACAGATCATATATATATATATATATATACTGAACTGATATTCTACGAACTCGTGTTACATGTGACGGATACACATCTGTTATGGCCTGAGATGCAGCGGTGGAGTGCATGGAGGTCGATTCCATCCTAGATGGAACCGCCCTCCATCTGTTTGGCTTAGCGCAAGCCAGGACAGTCGCTCCACCCGTGGTTGGGGCCACACCGGTACCGAGCACCCATCCAGTGCTGGTTTGTTTGCCACAAACCGACACAGTGACGGGTGTTGCTGGACAGGCTTGGTACATGCCTATCTCGCCTGGTCCAGTGGCCATGCATGGGATGCCGTTGGCCTCTGTGAATGGCTACAGTTCCATAACCGCTATGGGTTCGCACGGTTTTCCATGTGGGCCTACTCCATGGGTCAGTGAGATTCCTAGAGTGGCGACGGAACCGTGCAATACTGGTGTTGCTGGCTTACCAGTGGTGCCTCATAGCCAGGAGGCCAATGCTGGTAGACCCGTGAATACGTCAATGGGTGATGTATTCATGGGTGTGTCCTCTTCGGAGACAGACTGGTCCGAGGCTCTGGCTTGGCTAGCCAGGGTGGACCCGTCTGTGGTTTCGGCCGCAGCCGAGGAGGACATGCCCCGTCCATTGGTTGCGTCGATTAGGACGGGGGTCTTGCCTGCGGCTCGGATCCAGTCCATTGGACTGGATCCATGGTTTAAGGAATTGCTGGATGCTATTTATAGCAAACAACTCTTAACCAAGAGCCAGCTCCCTGCAGCTTCCAGAGAGGTGTGGGCAACGTGCCGTATTCCCCAAGGGGAGTATGACAGATACGGTGTGGTTCCAGCGGTCACTGAAGATGACCACTGCGTCCTTGGGGTTCAGAGTGCTGGAGCGGGTGGCCCCGCTCCAGTGCATGTGGACAGGTCTCAAGTGCACCACGAAGAAGTCCTGTCTCTATGCGATGAGGGAGTGAGGGCAGCAATGAGTGCTGTTAATCACTCCTATTGCCTACTTCCGTCGGTGTGGGCTGAAGCTGGGGCAGGCCACCCTGTGCCACCTGTGTCGCTGTCTTGTGTCAATGACGGCCTGGTGCTGTCGATGGACGCTTTGGCCAGGGTGCAAGCACGAGTTACTAAATCCAGGAGGCAGATGCTCCTTGACCATATGCGTCCAGCTACCGCCGTCAGGGAGTGTTTGCTTGGAACGCCCCTGAACGGCCCTAGCCTCTTTGGTAGCCAAGCACCGGCCATCTTAGAGGATATCAGAATCGGTTGGCAGACAACCGTCCTCCAAGAAGCAGAAGAAGCACAAGGGCAAGGCGAAAACCAAGCCAGCCTCTTCTGCTATTGTGGCTAAGAAGGCGAGGAGGGTTGTGGAGGCTCCTGCCCACCACAGTGTTGCTCCTGATCGCCTGAGAGGCGGGAAGGGCAAGGGGAACGGCAAACGGGGAAGTCCTCCAAGGGCGGAATGAAGGGAGCTGATCGTACCTGAGGATATGGTGGCTCCATTCATGTCTTCCTGGACCGTGCCTGTGCAACAGGAACAGCGGTGCCAGTTAGACCAGTCAAGCCAAGACCAAAATGGTTCTCTCTCTCTCTCTCTCTCTCTCTCTCTCTCGTTAAGAGAGGGTGGGGGAGCGGATCACGAGCCAGACACCCGCATTAGGCATCAATGCGTCTATAGTGGGTGGAAGGCTGATGCGTTTCGTCGAGGCTTGGTGAGGTGTGACGTCAGACAGTCTGGTCCTGAGATGGATATCCCATGGGTACATGCCAATGTGGTGGGATTTTCCACCACAAAATCTGTCTTTGGAACCTGTCTGGAGTCCGGTACTAAGGGAGCCAGACAAGTTAGAAGCCATCCAAAGTGTCAGGTTTGCTCCTGAAGGGAGCAATAAAACCAGCAAAGAAGAACACTCCAGGCTTCTATTCAAACATGTTCCTTGTCCCCAAGTGTACAGGGGGTGGAGACCCGTACGCAACCTCAAGCCATCGAATTGGTTTATCCATATGCCTCGGTTTCAGATCCTCGGTTTCAGATGGAAACTCTGAGATCGGTAATGGCAGGATTGAGGAAAGGAATGTGGTGTGTGTCAATCGATATGAAAGATGCATATTTCCACATTCCAATGAAAAGGGGTTGTCACAGGTTTCTGAGATTCGTGTTTCAGAATCAGGTATGGGAGTTTGTAGTCCTCCCATTCAGCCTGTCGACAGCCCCAAGGGTTTTCACCAGAGTGGTGCTAGCAGTGATAGTGTTTCTCAGAAGAGAGAACGTGGCGCTTCACATCTACATAGACGATTGGCTTATCAAGGTGGTCACGCAAGCCAGGTTAGGAGTGGATACTGCTCTTACTCTGAAGTTACTTTCAGATCTAGGCTGGATAGTATTCAAGGAGAAATCCGAATTAACCCCCACTCAACACTTCGTTTATTTGGGGATGTGATTCGATCTCGAGGAAGGCAGTGTTTACCCGCCAGAGCCCAGAGTGGTGTCTCTGTTAGCCATCCTCAAGAGTTTTCGATTAGGAAACCACATTCAGGCGAGGCGGTTTCTTCAGATGCTGGGCATGATGGTCTCCATGGAGCAGGAAATCCTTACGCTGCTCTGATGCGAATACCTATCCAGTTGTATCTGATGTCGCTGTGGAAACAGAGAACAGAACTACTGTCAAAGCTGGTACCGGTTTTGGAGCCAATAATGTGGCATCTTGTATGGTGGAAGAAGCGTCAGAATCTCCTAGTAGGAGTTTTGCTGCACCTACCCCGACCCCAGCTGTCCATGCACATGGATGCATCGCAGGAGTGGTGGAGGCCTGCCTGGAAATGATGGCAGTGGAACTGGCATTGGAAAGTTTTTTTCCAAAAGTCAGGGGCAAGGTGATATTGATACGGTCGGACAATTCGACAGTAGTATCATACATAAATCGCCAAGGCGGGACCAAGTCACCCACACTGTGTATGAAGGTGCACTTGATTCAATGATGCAAGAATTACTCAGTTGTTTTGAAAGCAGCTCACATTCCTGGGCGATTGAACATTCTGGCAGATGTTTTGTCTCGCAGACAGAGGATTCTGCAAACAGAATGGTCTCTCAACCCTCCAGTTCTTCCCAGGATCTTCGAGCATTGGGGCAAACCAAACGTGGACTTTTTCACCACAAAGGAAAATAAAATGCTCAAATCATGACTTATGTCTAGGCGATTCCAGATCCAAATGCTGTCAATACAGACGCTCTGGTGATAAGCTGGAGAGGGATGCACGCTTACGCATATCCACCCACCATTCTTCTACCGAAGATTTTGGTGAAGATCATGGAGGAACCGTGCCTGGTCCTGCTAATAGCGCCGTTTTGGCCCAGCAGGGCGTGGTTCACGGATCTTCTCGATCTGCTGGTGGACAATCCAGTGCAGTTACCCGAGATTCCAAACATAATCTCCCAGGCCAAGGGTCGCTTCCTACACGAGTGGCCCAAAATGTTCAAATTGACTGCGTGGATGTGGTCAAACAACGTTCCACATTGGATGGTTTTTCTCAACAGGCTGCGAGCTTCATCGCAGCCGTGAGAAGGAGGTAAACCTTCAAGTCATATAACCACAAGGTTAACAAATTTGCAGAGTGGTGTGAAGGAAAGGGTATTGATACCTTTCATTCTCTGTGAGCTATTCTATTCAGGACTGGCTCCTGTCACAATTGCTAGATACAAGTCAGATTTGGCATCAGTTATCCCATGTCTAGCCAACAGGGATAGTCCAGAGGTGCCCAGTTGAATGTGATGGTGAATGGAATGAGCAATCTCCGACCGAGACAACCGGTCTGGAGTCTATCTTTAGTGCTTAGTGTACTGGCCAAGCACCTTTTCGAACCTTTGGGTTCGGCTAGTCTAAAGCATTTGACTCTAACGGCGATTTTTCTATTGGCAGATTCCTCAGCAAGAAGGCGCAGTGAGATCCATGCACTTTCAGCAGAGAGTGACCGATTTATTGTCTCTGGAGAGGGTCTGTGAAACCAATCATTATACCAAATCTAACAAGGTTTGATCATGATGCCAGCTTTGACTAAATACAAAAATTGGATGGACTCTTTATGGTCAAATGATAGACATCTGTGGATCTGTAATAAGAAGCCATAGGGCGCTGCATCTGTAACTCGCGGGGGGGGGGAGGTACATGCTGGTCCGCCGTTAAGTATCCGCCCATCGCACCGCAAGTGCATAATGACCAGGATGGCTGGTTAGCTGCGGATCTCGGGGTTGCGGTTCTCATCTGCCATCTCTCCACAGAGTCCACAGACCAACTTCTAGAGCCGGTGGAACAATGATGTTCCAGTGGGGCCGTGCGACCATTGCCGCTGAGATTGAACCACACGGTGTCGTCCCAACTGTTTGTGTCACTGGTGTGTCTTTCCATACTAATTTAGAGAATGGAGTAATTAAAAAAAAATATACTTAGAATATAAATAAATACTTTGCAAACAGGGTGAATCGTTTTACAGTAATATGAGCACAAAAATACACAATATAGAGCTAGCTGGTATCCTTTCTATGTGGTGTCGCCGGCGGTACCACACAGATCTTTGAATCCGCAGAGGTAACCCCGCAAGAGAAGCATCCGCATAGGCAATCACTGGGTAACTTAATATAAGTTAATATACCTCTAACATACACAGAGAGAACATTATTGCTGTGAGAGAAAAGTGCCTCACGCGGGCCTGTGTCACCAAATATTTCTATGATGGTGCGAGAGGAAGGTGTCACAGGAAAATGCCTTCAATGCCGAAGCGGATGAAAAGCGTTGGCAAAAAGGGCCACTCTTTTGTTCATCAGAAAATGCTAAGTGCTGAAAAATCCTAGTGAAGCCATAATTAACATGATGCATACTGAATTACGTGAAGGCGGAATGAGCGGTCTCCGAAGAATTCCCACGTCACCGTTTTATGTAGTTCCAAGTTGCTGTATTGGTAGATGATGCTTTATTTATGCGGGCCTTCTGCTACAGTGTAACCTACCATTTAAGTGTTAGAAACGAAAACTAGCTTTGGCTGCAAGTGGCAGGGATTCCTACCTATCGCTAAATACAGCTGTCCAATGAGCACAGACGCCTAGCTTCCCATAGGTCACTTTGAAGCGCATCTACCTCCATGGATGGTATGTGTACATGTTACATTGCAACGCATCCGAATTTGATGAGAATCTGGATACCTTGTTGCGGAACCACATAAAACATCACCTGGACAATGGCTACATTTCACATAAACAAGTTTGATTACTGACATATTGTTAAGGTGGGGTAGAGAAGCGAATATCCACCATGCGCGTCCTTCCCGTGAGGGCATGGTGGATTCCAAGCTCCTTTCCAGACACTCCGATGAGTTGGATGGAGATGCGCGTCTCATCCACCACCGTTTCCTATGGATCTAACTTTTGACCTGTCGTTAGGAGTATGTTCCAATGTGCCCATATAGGCACTGCAGGCCGGTAAAATAAACCTATCAAACTCACATTTATAACTATGTTTTTGCAGTGCTTTCCTTCATTGGCAGGGTTATCTAGCTAGCAAGTATCCGAGGATACAGGGGAGATGTATGTATATCAGCACGTTAACCATCACTGCTTGGAAACCTCCAATAGTTTCCCAGGGTCGGATCAGATCAACGTGCTTATGGAATGTCCAAACAATTAAGAAGCCATGCGGCAAGTGGATCGTGGAAAGAGACAATAACTTTAATATATATGAGGCCCTATAGGTATTTGGCCAATTTTACACAACCTTGCTGGAGTGCGGGGCTACATTACCACAACAGCCGGAAAAGAGGCATACACTATATGTCTCCTAACGAAGACATTGTCCCTAACCACTTCAAACCTATCCTATTTGAGCTGAATAGTAAGGTTTAGTCGGTAACATGCCGGGATCAAAAAGTTAGAGCACGGTCAGCGACCTCAGTGTAAAATTGATGATGGTAGGAATAAGTGATGCGGGTATAAATACTGCGGTCTAAGTTTTCTATAATTAAACAACACATATCAACGAGATGGCTATCTGCCATATACAACTAACCAATGCAGTGAACGATGACAATTTATATAAATTATTGAGGTAGCATATATCAGGTTGATAGACCTAAATGGTGTGGTTAGTTAAAGCACCCACAGTAAATAAGGATAATATGAACAGTGATAAAGAAATTATAAATTGCGGTCCTAAGACCGGGAAGGTACCTATTAGTCTTCAGTGCCATATACGGAAATAATTATTAAATGTACAATAGTATAGTTAGTTGAGTACATAATAGTCGTCGGTACAGAACAGGCTACTATGTTACTGAAATTGAGGCAAAAACATATGCATAGCGTGAGTTGACACATTCTCTGGAGCTGGAGAGGTTTCCGCAGGCGATTTCCGCAGCTGGTCTCCACAGGTTGGACCCGCAAGCTGACTCCTCCAAGCAGGGTAGATACGGTGTATACTCATGACAGTGAAACAGAACAGTGAAGTAGCATCTATTAGATAGTCTCTATAACTAAATCATAATTTATACTGAATTGAGAAAGTTCTTCATCTGGCGACGGAAGTAGTAGAGTTAAAGGTTGCCCATTAACAGAGTGGGCTGTATAATACTGTTAAGCGGATACATAACTAGGCACACGGTGCGGGATGCATCGCATAGCTATTGCGGCACATCTAGCAAAGTTCACCAGGCTGTGGTGGAAAAGTTAATTAAAACACACACTACATGCGGTGCGGAATTTATAGTCCATTTTTCAGTGTGGTTGGCAGATCTGGCAAGTCATCCACCAAGAATCACCGCAGCTCTACATCGCATAGGATTACATTCCTGGTCCGCATGGCCCCTTCCGCAGAGTTATGTTAGGAAAGTCTGGATACAGAAAGTCTAACTTTAAATTTAGTTTATTACTCCCGGATGGCCGGGAGTATCCAAAGTTCCATGGAAGTCGAGGACGTCCTGCACTGCAGATGTGCTGGGATCTGTAAGACACCGGTTGAAGATCACTGGTGGGTCAGCAGTTCACATCCGTCATCCAGGTGGTCCAGTCGTCCTGTGCGGGCCGGCTTCCACGCTGGCGATGCTCCTTATCCTTGGTTTTTCACCCCTTTTATTCTCGCTGTGACGTTAGGCCTGGGCGCCTCAACCAATCAGTGGCCGAGCGCCAGCCAACCAGCGTGCTGCTTTGCTAGTGACGTATCGACCACCTGTACACAGATCTTTATATTTAGTTTAATATATACACGCGGCTACGACGTTATAGCAATATTCTGAGTATAATTTAGCGGGGAGCTTCGACAGTAACTCAGCCATTTCTGGGCCGATTTTAAAATAGTTTAGAGTTTTGGAAAGCTAGTTTAATTCTGGTCCTGATCGGTGCCAAGAAAAACGAGAACAAATAGAGTATAAGCACATACTAGTACCTACTCGGTACACTATAGGTAAGCACTCGCTTCGAATTCTGAGACGTGTTGTCAGGGAAGCTCTGACGCGTGCGCATGCGCACCACACATTCTATCGGACTTAGCCGATTTTTAACAAGAAACCTCACATATAGGGTTTACATACGCTTATTGCTCTACCCAGGGAGCTGCACATTAGAACGAATCCGGCATGGCCGGTCCGTACCCCACCTTGCTGGGATGGCCAGTACCCGTCCGGTCGATCCGTGCTACACCACCCCCTCCTAGGTTGACATCTCTGGCAAATGATCACGCATCACGGATCGAGCGCACGGAAGCACACTAGGTGGGAATTATAGACTTCCCAGGTAGGTGCATGGCCTGAGAGGAGTAGCTACGCACGAGACGCATGTTAATAAAACAGAGCACATAGGGTGCGAAAGAGTTTGGGAGGGAGGCATACCATTGATTTTAATTTTTGACCCGGAATTATTTTTCCAGGTCTTTTCTTTTTTTGTGTTTTAATGTTACGGTGCGTCCTTTATTAAGTTATTCAGACAATTATCTCTAAACAATAGCTCACATGGGTGTTCCATTTGGTGTGGATAATTATTTTTCGACAGAGAACACCCAAGCTCCAATGTACCACAATTACAATACAGTTAAAACGTTTACAGATTACTATGTAATTATTCCCGACAGAGTATCACAGATTTGTTTTTAATTACAAAGTGCATCCCGGGTAAATAAAGGGATGCACATAGATATTTATATATATTAGTGGTATGCATCCAGATTATATGAATGGATGCATATAGTGCAGATTCCGCACAAGTAGCTCTCGCTGCTCCAAATCCACTCCATTGTACTGACGTGGGGTTTAAAAATAAGATATAATAATAAAGTAAAAAAGACTAGTTTATCAAGCAGCCCCAGCATAGCTGAGACTGCATGATGGGATTATGACATATTCGCTATGGTGTGTTGTGTACCTACGTCGCACGCGACGTGTTTACAGAACAGGAACCTGCAGCGATTATTTTATAATGAGCAAGAATAGTGTGCAGCGGTGTAGGATGACCGTAGTCAGCACAGGGACTGGGTTTAAAATTTAAAAACATATATAATAATAAAGAAGTATATAAAAAATAAACATAATAATGAATTCCGTTTTCTGCACAACTACTGATAAATCCTGCTGCAACCTCGGCAATAGTCTCTACAAACATCTGCGGCAAAGTTGCCCCAGCGAGTCTGGGTACCGCTACTTGTACAAGACGGACGTGGCAGGTGATCCTCCACTGCCAAAATATCACTACTATACAGGCTCATCTCTGGAAGGCGATAGCTAGAAGACAGTACTGATGTGTCCATAGATGCGCTGGTGGTGCCAGGAGTGATGACTGGTGACGTGCGAAGTCGCGGTGGCATGGTGACTGCAGACATCACTGTCGTGGTTGATGTGGTCGGTGTGGTTCGTGCTGTTGGCGGGCTGAGTGCTGTTAAATGTATGAGCAGTTGCCATAACAGTGATGTCTTTGTGGATGCTGCGGCTGGTGCTGTTGCAGATGCAATGCTGGCAGATAGCTTCCGGATCTTCGTGGACTTCAGAAGTTTGCTTGCAGTCGTCCATGGCACGGCGCGGTCTCATGGGAATGGCTATACGTTTTTCCCCAGCATAAGGACGTTCCAGCGTTGTTGTCTTCCATATTGCTGGATCCGTTGGTGTGCTGCTGCTGCGTGGGTGTGCGGTGATGCTGGTTCGTGATGTGGTGGTCGGGATTGCCTCCATAAGGCTAATTTCTTCATCAATGATAAAGCTACCAGGAGATGTAAATCTATCTGAAATGTCCTGTAACACTGGATCTGGTGTGGACGTCGTTATAACCACCGAAATGGGCTGGCCGATTACGGATGCAGATGCTGATGTTGCTGTTGTGTGTAATACGGACGGTGGAATTGCTGGGGGTGCTGCCAGAGTGGAAACTGCAGGTGGTGCTGGTACCATTACTGCAATTGCTGCCGGTGCTGATGATGCTGCTGGTTCCATCATGATGGTGGCGATGGTGGCGTAATGGGTCAAGGCGTGCTGTGTTGTGGATGCGGTGGCTACTGTTGCTGGTCAATAGTGCAGGAAATCTGACTGTCGCCATTTTGGACGTTTAGTTTTGGCCATCTTCTTCGTAGAAAGCACGTTAATAGGAAGTCTAGTTTAAAAAAAGCGGCTAGCACTTGAACGTTTTCACTTTGTTCACCAGGCTGTAATGTAACTACAAGCACATGATGTTTATTAGTCAACGCGTGGGTCACGCCATAATGGGTAGTGGTATAAAGGTATTTGCAGTCCATACAAAAAGCTACCTGCATAAGATGATCATGATTGACATGCAATGTTAAGTCCGAATTACGGGAGAAGGCGCATCTACATGGCTATCCACTGAGCTGGAATGCTGAACACGGATATTTCTTTCCGTATAGTGCTGGCGTCGACTCTTCTGAAGTGTCAGATAATGGGGGTATAGCATGAAGTGAGTGGGAATGGGAAGAGGTCGGCGGAACAACCTTTCCGTCCTTCCCCTTGCACAACACATACGAGAAAGTCTTCAGATACGACTTCTCAGATCGAGTGGACCCGCACTGAGGATGGAGAGGGCGAGTACGTATCTCATCATCGTCCTCAACATTAGTTGCTTGTTCACCAGACTCCTGGCTTGGTAGGAGAAGGGTCGAACTGGCACCGCGGTGCTCGAGACTAACGTCTGGAATACTCGTCTCCGTGGAGACATCTGTCTGGGTACTGGTGCCAGTTACTGACACAAGATTTAAGCCGATTGAAGTGGATGACTGAGGTCAGGCCATCCGAAGCGCGGATGCGGTAGGTCACGTCCGACGTCTTACCTACTACCAAATAGGGGCCTTTCCACTGGTAACTCAGTTTACTCGGCACATTTGCAGATCGTCGTGAATCATGTACCCAAACCATTCTTCCCGCTTCATATGGGTCTCCATGCACCCTCCGGTCGTGCCATGTTTTCTGACGCCGGTGTGTAGTGAATAAAGTTGCTCTCACTAGCTCATTGGTCTGTTCTATCCACTGTCGCATGAGCTCTACATAGAGAGATGGTGAATTTTTCTCCCCCAGAGTCCTGGACAGGGCCAGATCCAGCGGTAAGGCTAATTCATGGCCTAACATTAACCACTCAGGGGTATAACCCATGCTGGAATGTACTGAAGTGCGGTATGCCATGAACACATATGGGAGTCATAGATCCCAATCTCTACGATCAAGGCGTGTTTCCTTAGTATCGGAGATCAGCCGGCTCTCAATATTACTTCCTTGATCGGAGTGAAACTCATAGGGCATACCAAACTGGCAGAAGACATTGCTTGCCAATACCTCCGCTATTGTGGATGCCTCTTGGTCCGGCAAAGCGAATGCTTCCAACCACTTCGTAAAATAATCTTGTAATACGAGGATGTATTTATTTCCATCATCCGTCGTATTCAAGGGTCCGAGCACATCAATAGCCACTCACTCCCATGGTGCACCAACAAGTTTTACTTGTAATGGTGTGTAACGGTGCTGGCCAACAGTGCGTTTTTAGCATGGGACACATTTGGCGACCCATGCCATTACACTATCACGAATTCCGATCCAGTGGAATCTCTGTTTTATTCTCGTTAATTTCCGCTCAACAGCTAGATGACCGACGTTATCGTACAACTGCTGTAATATTCTTTTGTGATAACATTATGGAATTACCAGGTGGTTATTAATGTAGAGAACTGCTGGTAGTAGTACTTGCCTGTGGTGGATAACGGTGTAACAGATTCCTGGGGAGGACGTACCCCCTCCTGGATCCACACATATATATTTCATGTCTGCAGGTCTGTTGCTTGATCGTGAATGACTTTCTCCATGTTCTACTCTGTGCACCGCAATTCGGGGAACACCGGAGATGGATGTGTTGTATGTGTCTTAGTGGGGGCTACTTCGGGTTCATTCTCAAGCCCGATTCTGCTTAAGGCATTGGCATTTCCATGCAGTTTGCCGGGTCTATGAACCACATTGAAGTTAAAAGCTTGCAGGGATTCTTGCCACCTCGCTACCTGGCCCTCCGGATTTGTAAGGTAGCGGAGCCAGCATAGGGAAGCGTGATCCATATGGAGAGTAAATGGGCGGCCATAGAGAAAGTGTTTATAATACTTGTCACAGTAGACCACAGCCAGTAATTCCCACTTGGTAGTCACGTAAGGTTTCTCTGTTTTATTTAGAGTGCACGAACCATAACCCAGTACCTGCTCTGTTCCGTCCTCTGTGACCTGAGATAGAACTGCGCCAATAGTGTAAGCTGACGCATCAGTATCCAGGATGAAATCGAGGTTATGGTTAGGATGAGCGAGAATAGGGGTGGTCGTCAAGAGTTTCTTCAATGCCCTGAAGAAACCTTCACACTCACTCATCCACTCGAAGGGTCGATCTTTTTTGGTGATCTTGAAGAGAGGTGATGCAATCTCACTGAAATAACCGATGTATCGACGATAGTATTGACAGAGACCAAGGAAGCTCCTAGTTTCCATGACAGACTCCGGGGTCTGCCACTCCACCACGGCTTTCATTATTGATGGTTGGGTGGCTACTCCATCACCGGATATAACGTGTCCCAGTTACTCAACGCTTTGTCTGAAGAGATGACATTTCTTGGGTTTGAGCTTCAAGTTAACCATGCAGAATCTTGAAAGCATGGTGTCTATATTAGAAAGAGTTTGCTCAAACGTTGGTCCAAAGATGATTATGCCGTCAATGTAACACAGACAGATTTCTAGTTAATACCTGCTAAATGAGACGTTCGCAAGTTCCAGGAGCATTGCATAACCCATAGGGCAACTTGCAGAATTGAAAAAGGCCATCGCGACAAACGAATGAGGTCTTCTCCGTATCAGCCTCATCCATAGCTACCTGCCAGTATCCACTAACTAAATCAAGGGTACAAAACGGCTTGGCTCCGGACAAGGAATCTAAGGCCTGATCTACCCGAGCTAACGGATTAGCGTCTTTGATGCTTAGATCATTAAGGCGGCGGTAGTCTATACAAAACCACAAAGATCCGTCCTTTTTGCCTGCTAGTACTATGGGAGTGGCCCAGGGGGATGCTGAGGGATCAATTATTCCAGTCCACAACATGTCGTCTACTTGTTGGTGTGCCTCTGCTTCCTTATGAATCAGGAAACGTCTAACAGGTTGACATATGGGTCGGTTGTTTCCGGTGTCGATAGATGTCATACTAGACGAGTTTCTCCGAGGTTCATGTCTCCTGATGAAAAACTATCACGATATTTGTAAAGTAATTTTCTTATCTGTAATTTTTGGGATTGCATCAATACAACTATGGCACGTAAATATAGGTCATGTAAATGTTCGGGCAAATCGTCAGACATTGTTGTTGTGGTGCTTGCAGTGGGAGCTCTTTCCGGTGATATCACATCCACCAAATGGCCACAACAGACTCCTGATTCAAGTGTTATTGGAGCCACAGTGCCATTGAATACACGGAACGGTATACATTCCTTGTTGGTGGTGTCCATGATGATGCAGGGACTGGCGCATTATGAGGCGAGCATGTATTCGGGGTCGGGTTCCAGCACGGCGGTGTGAGTGCTGTTTCCTAATTGTGGTGCAGTGGCCCACAAGATCCTTTCCTGTCCTGGCTCAACTGTGGTCGTGGTAGCTAATATCACCACACACATATCATATAATGATGATTCCAGTCCAAGGGGTATCCGTTGGCCATGTGTGTCTAATTCCTGTTGCTTACAATGTATGACGGCTTCGCTGGCACTGAGGAATTAGAACCAAGTAGGGCATCGTTTTGGATGGAGGCAATGACAACTCGCTGTATGAATTGCATTTCCTCTATCTGTATTACGAGGTTTACTACTCCAGCCACGGGGTGTTTGTAAAAAGATGTTCGTAGGCCTAAGGTTTGGCTTCTCATATAAGTGCTAGTCAAAGACAGTGATGGAAGCTCCGGTGTCCACGGTGGCACTGGTGGAAATTCCACTAAACAGACAGGCATATTTATATATCACCTTATGGTGAACCTGTGGAAGAGTCTCCAATGATACCATTTGTGTAAGTGCTGGTGGTGCGGTATTATTCTGTATATAGTCAGCTTTTTTCCAGATAGCTTCCTTGAGTGCAGTTGGTGGCTGAGTGTGGAAAGTGCCGACTCGTCATCGCTGCTGCTGTGATTGCTTGGGCGACGACGGGGGTCGGGGTAGCCATGGTGGTGGCGTTGTTGCTGATTCCGTGTAAGCTGTATTGGTGTATACTGCAGTGTGGATAGGATTCTCAAGTTCACAGGTAAGGACTAACTGAGCACGCCACTTTTTATACCACGCCTTCGGATGTTTAGTTGAAGCACAGAAGAAACGATGGCATTGGGGAATGGTCCTTTTCTTTCTCCGATGTTTCTTTTTGCGGATCCAAACGGTTGAGCGGGTGCTTTCCTCGGAATCACTGCTGATGGTGCATGTTGGTGACGTAGCGGTAATAGGCTGTGAGTTGCAAACTACCAAAGGACACTGGGTGTTAATTGCCTTAGTGATGGGACGTGGTGCTTGCAAAATCGTTGTTTCAGCGGAGGTGCTACAACCTACCACTGCCGTTTTACATAGGATAGAAGGTTGGGTAAATGCGGAAAATGTTGGGTCACGTTTTCCGCAGGGGGAAGATGGCAGTGCTGCGGATGCAGTGTGCATCGTAGGCACCATCATGGAAGAAGCCGTGTGCGGGTGAGTGTGTGATCTTGTAGGAATATATTGACGCGTATGTGTGGCCACCTGACGTAATTGTACAGAGGCCACAGTTGAGCCAGGTTTTTGGAACAGGCACCGAAGTGACTCTGTAATCGGTGCCCATGCTAGTTTGACAGATTCTCTGGCTGTGGGGTACATCGGTCTGTTTTGGGTTGTAGATGGAGGATGGTTTAGACATCCTTCCCTCCAATGGCCCGGCTGACCACATCCAAAGCACGTGTTTGGTGGCGGTGCTGATACTGTGGTTGATTGTGGTCTAGTGGTGGATTGTGTAGCAACGCTGGTGCTGAGTGTTGTCACGAGATTAGTGAGTGTGGAGATCTGTTTAGTTATATCTTCTAATCGTTCATGCATGCTTTGTCTATTGTTATTGTTGTGCTGGTTCCCGCATCCTTGGGCATTATTGTGGCCCCCACGATGGGATTGGCCACGCCCTCTCCCTCTAGATGCGTGATATTGACTGGGGTTTTCTGATTGTGTGTGTTGTTCGTTGTTGTTGGCGCTTGCGTGTGTAGTATTTGATTCGGTGGTAGTTGTGACATTACCATCATTCATTTCATTTATTGGATGCAGTTGGTGACGATTATTTTTCTCCCGCTCCAAGAAGTTCTCAATCCGAACCGCGGTAGCCGTTAATTGTTGAAGGCTGTCGTGCTTCGTGAGAAACAGTTGTTTCTTTTAGGGTGGGCTTTCTGCTCAACGCGTCTATGAAAGTATCAAGATGTAGATGGGTTACGCTCTCGATATTCGTGCTGGGGTATGCGTGGGTAACAAGACAATGGATGCGACTCGCTAATTCCGGCAATGTTTCCTGCGAGCATCGACGTAGATTCTTCAGTTGAAGCCGACTTATTTCTCCGAGGGCGGTGTCGCCGAATGTTTCTGACAATGCATTCTCCAGTTCGGTGTAAGATGGTGTGTAGTCTGTGCCTAAGTCTGCCAGAACTTGCAAAGCTTTTCCAGACAACTTCGTGGCTAAATATTCTCCCATCTGTTGATTACTCCATCGGTTTGTCCTACTGATTATTTCGAATTGGACTTTATAATTAGCCCAATCAGTCTCCCCGCTAAATTCGGGGGGGGGGGGCGGAGAATGATACAGCCATGACCTCTTGGAGAAGTAATTGGAGAAAAACCTGGTGGTGGTGCTGGCGAAACTGATGAGAATGCGGATGTAGGTCGGCGTCGTTGGTGTCCCTGACGGTGCTGGCATGTTCGTGAAGGCGATTCTCTGTGATGACGAGCTGCACGGTATGTTGGTTCCATCGAATACCGTTCTGATGCAGGTCCATAGACAGGTGTAGGTCTATAGACTGGTGGAGGCATGTTGTGTAGATGGCGTGGACGTTCCTGATGCTGTGAGATGTATTCCTCATACGAAGGTGGTGCAGGTGACTGCCGTGAATGAGGTGCATGATGTGTGCATTGTCTGACGTATTGCTGGAATGGTGTAGCCGTATCCTCCGGTTCGTTTCGCTGATGTGGTGAATAGTATGGAGATGATGCATGAAAAGGAGGTGATACGGGATACGGTACATGAGTATCCGGCCACTGATCGCCAATTGATGACATAGGTGAACATAATGGTCGCGGAGGTGGTAGTTGCCCCCGTAGGGGTCTTTGTCGTGGTCAGCCGCCATCCAGCGCAGATGGTGGTAGCCTATCCCGGAGATCCGATAAGGTGATGTATTGAGCTCCCACCTGCGAGGCATCGCGGAATGCCCCCTCACTGATTGGTGAGAACTCGTGTTGTGGTGGTGCTGGTCGTTCCGCATGATTTACATTTATTACATGGTCAGTGAGCATGCAAGCAGTATGTTCATCATATGATGCTACCTCTAAATCGAGGGAAAGCTGAGTGTCAGATGAGGGAGACTGAAACTCACAGTAGTCGAGTGTAGGCGTTGGTTTGTTCGAGCCCCACATCGGCCGCCACTTGTAGCTCGCAGGTGTACATGCTGGTCCGCTGTTAAAGGGAATCACCATACCCTCTATACTACTGTGTATAAAATGAATCTACAGACCGTAACGTTTTCAAAAATATAATTGTAAGATCTGTGCTCAAATTAGAAATATATATCTTCGTTATTTAAATATGTGGTACATGGGTTAAATTTCTATTCCCGGATGAGGCGTATGACGTCATAAGTTGAACGTTTTTCTCGCTGTCATCCAACGCTATCGCAATAAAATTGCGAATTGCGTTTTTATAAGGGGATTTTCTTCAGCGGTTTTAGGAATATATAAACTATATTTGCGGAAATGTTGAGGAATATATACTAACAGTCCTTTGTCTGATTTCTCTGGTGGTGCCAATTTTGACATGAAGTTTTGATCTTGAGATAAATGAATGACGCGATAGTATAGGCAATTCAATATAATTGCCACTATTGAATCAACACTCTCACTGGGGCTACGCAGATAATGTTATTAAAGTTTCATCTATTAATATGAGAGTTTAAATAGTTTGTACATACATCCAGTCCATCTTTAGGTACTTATGTTTTCATATTAGCCTCAAAACTTCCTGAGATTTTGTAATGTTAATGTAATTGGCAGGTATCTTCATAGAAAATGGCCATCTTAAGGTTCGACAATTAATGTGTGAAAATAACAAATACATTCCATAAATTTTCGATAGTGTGATACACGTCTTAATCGCTTCAATCTGTACATATATAAATGATGTCGATACCATTATCACCGATAGAGATATCACCATCCAAATGCGTGCACTCCTGTCTTCAATGTGCCGTTATTATGGTTCTTGTCGGATGGGATTCAACCTATGACGTCATAGGTTTAATTAACTCGCAGAAAATTATAGTAACATAGGGTTTTTAACACCATATTACTCGGATTTATATACAAATGTCGGGGGGAAAGCTTTACACAGTAGCTTAAATGTGGGCTCTACAATAGAACTGCGTATTTTATGCAAACGATGGTGACCCTTCTTGTGTTCCCCTTTAAGTATCCGCCCATCGCACAGCAAGTGCATGATGAACGGGATGGCTGGTTAGCTGCGGATCTCGGGGTTGCGGTTCCCATGTGCCATCTCTCCACGGAGTACATAGACCGACTTCTAGAGCCGGTGGAACAATAATGTTCCAGTGGGGCCGTGTGACCATTGCCGCTGAGATTGAACCACACGGTGTCATCCCAACTGTTTGTGTCACTGATGTGTCTTTCCATACTAATTTAGAGAATGGAGTAATTGGAATAATATACTTAGAATATAAATAAATACTGTACAAACAGGGTGAATCGTTTGACAGTAATATGAGCAGAATAATACACAATATAGAGCTAGCTGGTGTCCTTTCTACGTGGTGTCGCCGGTGGTACAACACAGATCCTTGAATCCGCAGAGATATCCCCGCAAGAGAAGCATCTGCATAGGCGATCACTTAATATAAGTTAATATATCTCTAACATACACAGAGAGAACGTTATTGATGTGAGAGGAATGTGCCTCGTGCGGGCCTCTGTCACCGAATATTTTTATGATGGTGCTGATGGGACGTCCAAACAATTAAGAAGCCATGCGGCTAGTGGATCGTGGAAAGAGACAATAATTTTAATATATACGAGACACTATAGGTATGTGGCCAATTTTACACAACCTTGCCAGAGTGTGGGGCTACATTACCGCAACAGCCGGAAAAGAGACGTACACTATATGTCTCCTAATGAAGAGATTGTCCCGAACCACTTCAAACCTATCCTATTTGAGCTGAATAGTAAGGTTTAGTCGGTAACATGCTGGGCTCAAACAGTTAGAGCACGGTCAGCGACCTCAGTGTAAAATTTATGATTGTAAGAATAAGTGATGCGGATATAAATGCTGCTGTTGAGTATTTCCTAGCGTCCTGCAGTCTAAGTTTTCTATAATTAAACACAACATATCTGTCATATACAGCTAAACAAGGCAGTGAACGATGACAATTTATATAATTTATTGAGGTAGCATATATCAGGTTGATAGACCTAAACGGTGCGGTTAGTTAAATCACCCACAGTAAATAAGGATAATATGAACAGTGATAAAGAAGTTATAAATTGCGGTCCTAAGACCGGAAAGGCTCATATTATTCATCAGTGCCATATACAGAAATAATTATTACATGTACAATAGTATAATTACTTGTGTACTTACTAGTCGTCGGTATGGAACAGGCTACTATGTTGCTGAAATTGAGGCACTAACATATGCAGAGGGTGAGTTGACATGTTCTCTGGAGCTGAGGACGTTTCCGCAGGCAATTTCCACAGCTGGTCTCCGCAAGTTGGATCCGCAAGCTGACTCCTCCAAGCAGGGTACAACGGTGCATACTCATGACAGTGGAACATAACCGTGAAGTAGCATCTATTAGATAGTCTCTATAACTAAATCATAATTTATACTGAAGTGAGAAAGTTCCCCGTCTTGCGACGGAAATAATAAAGTTAAAGGTTGCCCATTAACAGAGAGGGCTGTATAATACTGTTAAGCGGATACATAACTAGGCACACAGTGCGGGATGCGTCGCATAGCTCTTGCGGTGCATCTAGCTAAGTCCCCCAGACTGTGGTCGAAAAGTGAGTTAAAACACACATGACATGCAGTGCGGAATTTAGAGTCCACTTTTCAGCGTGGTTGGCAGATCCGGCGAGTTGTCCACCATGAATCACTGCAGCTCTACATCGCATAGGATTACATTCCGGGCCCGCATGGCCCCCTTCTGCAGAGGTTACATTAGGAAAGTCCGGATGCGGAAAGTTTAACTTAAATTTAGTTTATTACTCCCGGATAGCCATCCGGGAGTATCCAAAATTCCGTGGAAGCCGAGGACGTCCTACACCACAAATGTGCTGGGATCCATAAGACACCAGTTGAAGATCACTGGTGGGTCTGCAGTTCACATCCGTCATCTGGGGGGTCCAGTTGTCCTGCGCGGGCAGGCTTGCACACCAGCGATGCTCCTGGTCCTTGGTTTTTCACCCCTTCTATACTCGCTGTGACGTCAGGGCTGGGCGCCTCAACCAATCAGGGGCCGACAGCCAGCCAACCAGCGTGCTGCTATGCTAGTGACGTATCGACCACGTGTACACAGATCTTTATATTTAGTTTAATATATACACGCGCCTACGATGTTATAGCAATATTCCGAGTATAATTTAGCGGGGAGGTTGGACGATAACTCAGCAATTTCTGGGCCGATTGTAAAATAGTTTACAGTTTTCGAAAGCTCGTTTAATTCTGGTCCTGATGGTACCAAAAAATACGAGAACGAATAGGGTATAAGCACATACTAGTACCTACTCGGTACACTATAGGTAAGCGTTCTATCGGACATAGCCGATTTTTTAACGAGAAACCTCTCGTATAGGGCTTACATACGCTTATTGCTCTACCCATGGGGGTGCACTTTAGGATGAATCCGGCATGGCTTGTCCATACCCAGCCTTGTTGGGATGGCCGGTACCTATCCGATTGATCCATGCTACACATCCATGGATTCTATCTCTCGTTTGGTAGTCGAATGCTTTCAGACTACCCACGAGATTGCGACTGGGCACCACGTGCAATGCGCAAGGGATCACGATGTTAGAGGAATAGCAGCCTCGACCGCCCTTTAGAATGGTGTTCCATTAGAGGACATCATGGCTGTTGCACAATGGCACTGTGAGTCCTCTTTCATGGATTACTATATGAGGGACATGTCAGACTCCGCCAATCCACTCGCTTTATCTATTTTCAAATGGTAGTTTAATGGCCCTTTTGATAATTGAAAAAACAAAAGCTATGGAACAGACATGGTCAAGCGAGAGGAATACAACCAGGAGTGTTACGTTTGGTCGAAAAAGTGCTTGGTTGATGGATCCATGTCTGAAATCCAATATTCAAGTTTGTCAGTTCTTTGTATTATGTTTATATATCATGATCATTCATTTTATATAGTCATGCTCATTCCCAGGCTAATATGTGCAAAGAGCAGTTAACCATCTTCGCATAATGGTGTTTTCAGGCTAGATGCATGTTCGTGAGTTCTCTCCCTTTTCTTATGAGAAAAAGGGGTGAGGGAAAGCGGTGATGCCAAAGTGATTCGGTCCAGAGACGTGATGGTCCTTTTATGTCTCCGTTTGTCAAGTTTAAAGTCAAAGCTCTTTCTCCAGGCAAAAGAAGCTATGTATGGCTTGCCCCTTCCCACCAGGTTGCCGGCTAAATCTTATATTATCAAGAGTAATATAATGGTATGTACTGGTCGAAGGAGAATGAAGAAAATTTCAATTTCCCTTTCTCCGAGATCTAACAATACGTACCATAATATTACGGACCCTGCCTCCCAGCCCCATGGAGGTAAGCCATAGGTATTCTCTTGTTTGGTAGCTATGCAAACAATATGAGCCTCACTGGCAGATGGGTACCCGCTTGATGGGAACTGGGTACCTGGTTCCAGGAGCCAGTAAAGCTTTCTAAATCTAGATTCGTAGAGCAGCTAGCTAGCTAGCTTGCATTATCAAGAGTAATATAATGGTAAGTATTGTTAGATCACGGAGGAAGGGAAATTGAAATTTCCTTCATGCCCAGTGGCTACCCGGGTACACAGTCTTTCTACTGGTACCCATTTAGACGTGAAGATGATGATTGTCCATGTTTCCAACGACGATGGGATAGTGCACAACTCAGGCGTGAATCAGGTTCTCTGGTTAAGTAGCTCTGAGTGGTAGCCACTACATCAAATCGACTCCCTCTCACAGATCCATCTCATGCTCTCGCACAGCTATCTCTAAATTTTAGGAATTCCTATTAAAATACTGTGAGTCTGCCCTGTCCCTTAACTGGCCCCGTGACATATATTTGGATAGACTGACTGGCTATGTCAGCCCCGCCCATCAGTCTATCCAGGCATACATAATATGGCCGATTCAGGGACAGAGCACGCACACCGACCATTGGAATTAGGCTACTGAGAGCCAGTAAATACAAAGCCTGTAGAGGATGTCTTTGTGTAAACCTGTTGATTTTGCTGCGAAGCGACCTAAAAAAATAGGACTTGGTACATTTAGTTCAAGAATGAGTTGATGGCTGATTGATGGGGATTGTGGGGGTGTGGGGCCGACAGCCCCGCCCCACCCCCTCCCATCTGACTTGGCTTCAGTACTTTCATACAATCTCACTCTCATTTGTACAAAATTGAGATATTGGATAGAAAGTGAACATAGGAGGTAAATAATTGGATGATATTTGAAAAGTAATCTTTATTATTATTTAAATGATTATTATTATTATTATTATTATTATTATTATTATTATTATTATTATTATTATTATTACAGGATGTTCAGATGGTATGGAATAACACATGGCCACAGTTCACTAAGTGTTTTCAGAACACCGTCCTATTATTGATACCATGTGCATGGCTTTGGCTAACATGCCCTTTCTATATCTGGTATCTCATTTCATACCATCCGCCAGAGGTATCTCTAAGCAAGCTTAATATAACAAAATGTGTAAGTACAGAGGGAATTCTTGGTCTAGATTCAAAGATATTGAATACTTAATAAAACTGATATTCTTCATAGGCTATGAAATCAAAATCAATATTTAACACAACAGGATACAATGAACTGATGTAAGAGAGTTTCTCTTTGTGAAATTATAGGTTCAAACGTGTATATCTTAGTGTATATCATACTGATGAATGTGTCCATTGTGGCTTTTATTGTCCACTAATTTTAAAAGATTGAAACACTTCTACGTTTATGTATATCATCTATGATTTGCATCAACGATTACTGAGTGTTGTTACTGCATCATAAGTGACACATATACAATTAAATGCAACACTATAATTTTCGAATAGATAAATTATAAAAGAAAAGTCCAGAATTAATAGAATCTGGTGATGAATTATCTGCTTATAAGCTAAAAAATGGGTAACGTCACTTTATGCCATATAACAATGGAGGGATTCGATCTGGCTCTCAAATATCTGAATTCATAATCAAGTGATCTGACCAGTTGACTGACTTGGGAGTGAAGATGACATAAGTATGTGAATGTTTATGAAAAGTCTGTCATGAAATTGTATGAATTATATGTCTTTGAAGAATTTATAGCTGGATAAGCATTACGTCGAATATTTTTAATTTATTTACCAGGGTGGGTGGGGGCCGGGGTGCTAAATACCTAACTGCGTCCTGCATATTTACCGTGATATTTAAATTCTGGGAAATAGGTTTTTAAAATTTCAAATCGATTCCAATACTCACCAAAAGTGGGCGGGCTTAGTTCGAAAGTTGCAGCACATAGCTAGAAATGTGTCCCTCTGTTGTGCCACCATGGCGCGCCAAAATGCATAACACTGACACAGTTTCATATCGAGATGGTGTCACTGATGTGTGTTTTAAGCTAACCTCACATGGAAACACACATATCTTTGCATAATATAGGTGCTGTGTATGCACGGTTGGTGTATGCATAAACAGATGGTGGAATTGTTCCAATGATACCGGATCTGCACATAAAATGATGATGCAAGAGCTGTCAAAGTTCAAAGGATAAAATGCATAATCACTCGCTAGAAAATGATCTCATGCCAAGACAAACATGGTATACATAATCTTTGACACGTGACAGATTAACCGCCCTCTCACTGTTCCAACTGTTCCAACTACTACCATACCTATTTAAACTTATAATAGCTGTATTATTCGATTATACCCAATGTAATATGTGAGTGAGAGGTCTAAACTTTCAATATAATAATGACTCAGATAACAGTATTTTGAGCTCTTGTTATTATCGTCGTCGTCGTCATCATTGCTGTTGTCGTTGTTGTTGTTGTTGTTGTTGTTGTTGTTGTTGTTGTTCGTGTTGTTGATGGAATTACTACTGGGGATGATATTGTCAATTGGGCATAAAATAATATCTGTCTTCAGATCTTGATTGCTCTACGAGCTGTAATCTCTATGATCGGTGGAACAAAAGCCATAATAGACCATAGCCATTATGGTGAACCTTCTGCCAGGGATGACGTCATCTCACCAATTATCCGATCAGTTACATTGGTAAGCATCTAGTCACATACATGCAAACATAATCACGACAATGATGCAATGTTGTACACATTGTAAATATGGGACATGATGGGACTCGAGGATTAGCTGGCCTCGACTATCATCAAAACCCGACTATTATTTACATTAACCTCTTGACCTTGGCGAGCCTGTATTTGACCCAAACCTGTGTGATGTCATTTCGTATATGAATATTAATTAATTTCTTCGGCATCATGTTGTCATTATAAGTTGTTCTAAATTTAAATAGGACTAACCTAATAATAGTGGTATTCCCCACAACACAATATTATGTCTGCTTTGCACAGGGAATGTTAAATGTCACTGACTGAGTCATTTTACAATGATGGTGTGATGACGCAGTTAATGCTATATACTGTAAATAATTGCTCATTATATGAATGAACAAACAAAGAAACAGGATGGATGAGTGGATGGATGGATGGATGGATGGATGAATAGATAGATGGATAAGTAGACATTCATCGTCCATTTAGATATATTCTTTGTACTAGTCTTATATTAAGAAGGACTTGAGGGGATTTCGTGTGCCAATACCTTGTAAGATGTTCCCTAAGACATTGTTTTTAAGACAATGGAGCTAAGATGTATTCGAAGCACATAAACGTGGTTAAATTTCCAGTAATTAAGCCCCATGTATGTGGCAGGTCAGAGATCAACCCATAATGCACTTTGATTGATAAGAAGTCAGTGAACCCCAAGGTTTGCTCTCTATAAATGAATAGGACAGGCGTAGTCATACAGCTGTCAATGTTAAATTGAAATCGAAATTATGCGTGGTATTTTCACTGGATTGGCCAGTTAAAACAATATTTTTTATGGCGAGCTATCATTAAGCCATCAAGCTGATCCTGATTGTATTGGACCAATATTGTGGAAATGGAAGTTTCCTGAAGAGAATAAGTGGAAATTTATTGAGACATAATGACGTAGTCTATGTAAATGGCCAATCAGCCGCCTAGGCTCAGAAGAATTAGCAGGAAAGATGCAATCTAGCCCATTTTATCTTTGTGTATAAAAGTAGCTGATGCTTACAATATTGATCACTCACCGACCAGATGATCCTAAGATAAGTCACTATTGTAGTAAGAGCTGTCTTAGTACTGAATTGTTATTGCTATTAAATTATCAATATTAGTTTAGTCAATTATGGGAGTTAATCTGTGAATATTTATCACGTTATTTCTTCAAGTTATTAAAGCTGTTTTACAAGTTTAATAAATCTATATTCGTTTATTATATCTAGTATTCGCGATAGTTCTTGAAAAATCAATTATTAATCTAAGTAGAGAAAAATGTAACCTTTCTCTAGAATCTGAATCATCAGGTCATTAGGCCCAGTCTTGACCAGTCAGAATTACCCTCTAACCGATTTATCAAGTAAGCTTAAGAAGTACCCAATTTTTTAGCACGTATTCGGTATAACTTATTTTGACTTTGACATAGATTCAAATGTTCAATAAAAGAGTGAATATAAAATAGAACAATTTAAATTCTCGATGATGCACCAACTCCCACAGAGCCACGATGGGCGAATGTAAAATCTAATAAACAACAGCTCCAAGTCAAATTAGTTTCAAAGTCTTCATCATCCTACCTGTATAATTACTTTGAAGTTGAAATTCTGTAATGCCAGGGTTCAAAGTATATTAAATCGATTACAAGACAGGCGCATACTAAGAGTGCAGAGCTTAGGCAGAAATTGGTGGGGCATAGCTCGAATGGTCGCTTGGTAGCACAGGCCATTTTAAAGAACTCTATTGGACGAAAAAAGGGCGCTCTTTCAATTAGAATTGTCGCTTAAGTCAGAGAAACATAGATTTCCAAATGACCATTTAATCAGTACAGACAAGACATTCGTTTAGATGTAAGGAATGATATCATGGATATTTTGAAACTAATTTGCGGAACATGTTCAAATTGATTTAGTCTCAAAATATTCAACAGCGTTTCTGATTTGTTATCTTGATAATAGGACACATGCATTTCAAGGGTTAGATGGTTAATTAAGAAAAGATGTGTTGTTACAATCAAATCTGAAACATGATTGCCAGTACCATTGATTTATTTGCCTTCTTTATTAAACATTGCAGGTCTGTCTAGTAATCCTGATGCAGGTTCAGAGAAAACATGGAGTGGTTACGTCAGCAATTTCGTTTATTTTCTGGGTTTTAGAATTTGTGACAGGGCTTGTGCCATTTTATACAAACATCATTCTACGGGTAAGAAAATAATATATGTATCACACATTTACGCAGATGAATGTTAACTGGAATTGAGAAATATGGTGGCAAGCTATTGAAGTGCAGCGTTCATACTCTACCTGCCGACTACCAATACCCGCAAACCCACTCTGGAGTGCATAAGTCACACACTACATCATGCCATCGCCACAACCCTACCCGGACGTGCATATATCACAGTGGGTTCTAGCTGCGGGTTCGTTTCTCAAACAACGGATCTACCGTCAGCATGCACACGATCAGATATATAAAGGAAAAATCGCTACAAATAGTCTCCTATATCCAATGACCATTTATAAGTGCAGCGGTGTAAATATTTTAGTTAGAACTCATAACTGTCTGTCTGTCTGTCTGTCTGTCTGTCTGTCTGTCTGTCTGTCTGTCTGTCTGTCTGTCTGTCTGCCTGCCTGCCTGCCTGCCTGCCTGCTTGCCTGCCTGCCTGCCTGCTTGCCTGCCTGCCTGCCTGCCTGCCTGCCTGCCTGCCTGCCTGCCTGCCTGCCTGCCTGCCTGCCTGCCTGCCTGCCTGCCTGCCTGCCTGCCTGCCTGCCTGCATGTATGCCTGTCTGCTTCCCTGCCTGTCTGCCTCCCTACCTGTCTGCCTGCATGCCTGGATGTATATTTCTTTTTTAAATAATCGCATCACACTTGTATATAGATGGTGCGCCGCATACGTGCTGGTGCGTGCG
This sequence comes from Chaetoderma sp. LZ-2023a, assembly GCA_034401795.1. Classification (NCBI taxonomy): domain Eukaryota; kingdom Metazoa; phylum Mollusca; class Caudofoveata; order Chaetodermatida; family Chaetodermatidae; genus Chaetoderma; species Chaetoderma sp. LZ-2023a. The sequence continues at coordinate 9,813,831 of CM067359.1, forward strand.
CGCGTATACGAGTGTCTATTTTCTCGTGGGTTTGTGACAGATGACTCTACTTGGCGTTTGATTGTCTGTTTAAGGAATATGAAGATGACATGTTCAGTTTTCTCCTGTTCTACCTTGACTTCACGATGGTTCTCATATTGCTGGTGTTACACTGCTTCGCAGAAAAGCCACCGCCAGATCCTACAGTTGCTGGCGTAAGTATTTTTTAGGATAATCTATTATCATTCTGCATCATGTGCTCCGGGTGTCAAAATATTCAACAACATATTTATTAAATTGTACATTAATCAAAGACATGCAATTCACCTTTCTAGAGTACCAACCCATCATATGACGTCGTAATGAACTGCGTGATGCGTACAATGACATCATAATGAATGACGCCATGAATGACGTCGATAAGTACGTCACGAACGCATATTTGAAGACAGGCTATGCGTTGTTGTACAAATTGTTTGCTTATACTATTTAATAAATCAATGACGTCATTATGACGTCATGAATGGCGTAGATAGGCACGACACGAACTCATAGTTGAAGATGGGCATTGTGTTGTTGTACGAATTGTGTCTTTACTATTTAATAAATGACCTGTTGAATATTTTGAAACTAATTTGACTGGGCACTGTTGCTGCCATAGGCAGCAACAGCGCCCAGTAAAATTAGTTACAAAATATTCAACAGCTTCCCTGTATAGTTTTCAGGAAATTGATCGCTAGGGCAATTGGGGATCGATCAATGCCAACATGGCGAGGTGTGGGTGGAGCTTAGCTAGCGATGGGCGGGGCATAGCTAAAAATGGAAAGGTCTATTCCGACACTATGACTACGACTATTACGACGTTCATAACGGCATTACGTCGATTAACAACGTCAGTTAACAAGAGGCGTATTTGATCATGGCATCAGGTACTTGTGCGACAGATCGGATCCGTCCGTTTGGTATCGATGGAATCTATGTTTATTCATCTATATTCATTGCTATTTTGTATATAGAGAATAGCTTACCCATGCGCATACCACTGCCAAAGTTCGACACGTTAGTGAATTTCATTCACCTTAGCCGTTTAATCCTTTAACCCCACGAATTTGTTCAAGAAAATGTAGATTTTCTCATGAAATGCCCATTTACAGACCAAGAGAAGGCTATTTTTTGAAAATTTACCACGGGAATGACTGGCTCAGTTATCGAGCAAGTCATTCCAGCGGTAAATTTTCAAAAAATAGTCTTCTCTTGGTCTGCAAATGAACATGTCCCAAGGCCGTTTTGGCTGATATGAGTGTTACAGTGTTAAATCCGGTTTCTTCGACCAAATGTGCGATTAAGCCCTGATTTACGTTCTTCATCTGCATGTGATTCATATGTAGTGCATGGGTAATCTCTGTAACAGCACGACCGTATAAACATGGATAAGCAACTTGTACGAGGTTCGGGTGGCAGCTTTAAACGTGTTTTGAATGCTATTCTATTCTGGTGACCATTTTAGTAACTTTAGAATTTGCATAATATAGGCTGAATTCTATGGGGGTTTGTTCTTATTTTCTAGAAGCCCTGTCCAGAAACGCAATGTTCTCTGCTGTCACTGATCACATTTTCTTGGATGACGCCGTAAGTCAAGCTGTGTGATAGCAGAATAGACAATAGAACACCACTGCCCAGCAAGTTTATAATACTAGTTGACAAAACATTTATTTTGACAACATAGTAATGGCTCTTTAATTTAACTATTACCATATATTCTAGAAGTTCAGTTCTGATTTCTCTGGGCAGGCGTGACGCATTATCTAGTTGAGGAGTTACGCAGTGAGTGAATCTCTATAGTCATGCTTAAGAGAATGGACAAATTACTATTTTGACAAATTGTCAGCCAGTGAGAGGATGTAATATGGAACCCATCCACCGGCTACGTGTCTTTGCGAGGTTAAGTTAGCCACTTCTTATAATTATCAAACAATGAGACATTATGGTAAGTAACGCAAATCTTCCATCAGACAATGAGTGGTTATGTTAGGCAATCTGTGTATCATTTGCAATGCATTTGGACTTGGGGAGTTAAGTTAGCCTAGCCTTCCATCAGAGACCAGACAAAGAGAGGTTAAGTTACGGCAGACTTACACATTACGATTTTTGGCTAAGATCTAGGACATTAAAAAAAAAATCATAGACAAGCAGTGGTATGTTACTAACGCTGACATAGATTGTGAATCCCCCGTATATGGTTACCGAGCTACCGAAATACTACAGAGAGACATGCAGTGACAAGGATTTGCACGTGACATCGAAACGCGTCACCTTCAAATTCCTGTAATTAATGAGCACGCGCTATGCTGACCGTAAGGCAGTCAGAACGGTCGTAACGATCGTAACCCTTGCACACACACGATTTGCTTACTGCTTTGTTAAGATGTTCTCTACGACAGCTTACGACTAGGTCGGTAATTTTTGCATATCCAAAGTTTCCAGATTCCGTTACGACCTTTCCGATTTGGTTATTTCGTCAGATATCGTGCCGTGTCAATACATTAGAACGATGTACGTAATACGACCAGACTAAAATTGTGTTCTCCTTATTGCGCCTGGCCGTGGTCGGATCTTAGACAAAAATCGCAATATGTAGGTCTGGCTTAAGAGAGAATGAAGAAGATTGGAAGTTTTTCAGATTCATTTTCTGCATTGAACAAACACGTTATTGTTGCGTGGTGGTGACGTCTTTCCAATTTAATTAGGAACAACTAATCATACTGCCATAGTTGCTAATATATGATGTATCATGTATTCTAGTGAGGTCACGACAAAAACATATGGCGATTTTCATTAACTTTGTGGAATGATAGCGAACGCCCTTCATGAAAACGCATACCCTTTTTATTTCTTATAGCAAGACTCTTATGAAATTGAACTTAGTATACATAATTAAAAGAATAGTCGGATTTAGTACTTCAAATTTATCTGCCCACCTGCTGAATTAATGGAGAGTAGATTGTCCATGGGCTTTACCTTTGGATATGCTTAGTATTTTAAAAACAATTTGACACCAACAACTTTCAATTAAATTGTTTTCAAAATAAGCAACAGATCCAATGTTATTGATCATTGAATTTATTGTCTGGTCGCTTGCTTGTGCTTGTGTGTAGTAACACACACTGGCCTTGTTTCTCTGTATTACCAGATTGATAATGCTTGGCTACAAACGCCCCCTTGTGGAAGAAGATGTTTATGATCTCATTCCAACTGACAAATGCCGGACGCTTATTCCACATTTTATGAACAGCTGGATGAAGCAAATACATAGCCTAACCAGGTCAGGAACAAGTGTCGCTCGTTCTTTCGTTCAATTGATTTTATTGGCCACACACCTATGTGTATTTGATCCATAGCTATCTTTCTGCTGGTTCCCCGAAGAGAGAGTTGCGTAGCTCTCCCGAACCAGTGTCCCCTAGTACGCAAATGCACGTTGTGTCGCTGGCTTTCATTGGTTAAAACCAGTCTGCCAATCACCTCCCTCTACCATGACGCTTTGACGTCGTATATTAATCCTACATCGCTCTATGTCGTAATACTAGTAGCATTCAATTTCTCGCGCGAAGGTGTTAATTGGTGGTGCCTAATGTTCTACTAATGAGACTTACTGGGTCCCGACTCGAATGGTCTCCGAAGTGCAGTATATGTAACAATTTATATATTAAGAAAGCCAAATTTCCGCCAGGCGAATGACCTAAGTTGGGCAACAAGGAGTTTCACATGACAAGCTGTCGAAAGTGTAACATACTTATTATACACATCTTACTCTTTGCAGAAATCAATTGCCTGCATGCTTGTTAGTCGTGCTTTTGGGTTTGAAGCATTACATTAAGATGATGTCATTATTATTATTATTATTATTATTATTATTATTATTATTATTATTATTATTATTATTATTATTATTGATAAACAGCTCAAGAAATGGCTTGATATTGAAGCCTGGCTATCCTCCTAATCAAAGTCAACTCGGGTCCAACAAAGTTCATGATGAACCACATCACGAGGAAATCACAGAGAAAACTCCACTTTTGAATACAGACATGCCAACAACATCTGATCATACACAAGAGGAGTCATCACCAAGAATGGCATTAACGAAGTTATCTGTATTTAAAGCAATTATTACAACCTTTGGCTGGAGTTTCCTGTTCACTCATATGTGTACACTTGCCTGGGTTGTACTTGGATTTCTCTTTCCTTTGCTGCTTGAGTAAGTCTTGAGAGAGAGAGAGAGAGAGAGAGAGAGAGAGAGAGAGAGAGAGAGAGAGAGAGAGAGAGAGAGCGAGAGCGAGAGAAAGAGAGAGTTAGCTCCACCCTGCCATTTGTAGCCGGGCTTCGCCCACTTTGTCCGCGTGTGGGAATCGATTTGGAACCTGAATACCCAGAATCTAAATTTCAAGGTTCATGGTTTCAAAATTATAAGCGGTTGACTATTTTGAAATTAACTAGACTGAAATTGTTGCTGCCTATAACAACAACAGTTCTCGTTCAAATTAGCGTTAAACTATTCAACAGCATTACGTCATCAAATGCACGCGATGGAGAAATCCAGTTTTAGCCATGCCCCGCCCATCTCTAGCTAAGCTTCACCCACGCTATGCCCGTGTTGTGATCATCGCGTCCTGGACTCTGTGAATCTCAATTTCGAGAAAACTATACAGGTAAGCTGTTGAATATTTTCAGACTAATTTGGCAGCAACTGCGCATAGACAAATTAGATTCATAATATTCAACATAATGTTTATTAAATGGTAAAGATGTATAATTTGTACAACATCGCGTAGTCCGACATCAATTGGGCGTTCGTGACGAACTCAGCTACGTCATTCATGATGTAATTGATCATGACGTCATCCTACACGTCAAGTTGTTGTATATGATGTTATGTGATTGATGGATGAACTGAAATCCTCCATTCGTCCACTTTCCTGACATACTTCTCGGTTTTCGCGACTGAGCTACATCATTTTATTGTGTCGTCAGTTATCATGTAAAGTATTTGATTATTACGTCAGATACTTGAGTGACCGATCAAATCCCTCCATTAATAGGAAATATCGACATTCTGAATGTATTTGTTTCAATGAGATATTTTATTCGGCCAAACAAAATAGTATATATGTTTCCTATTGCAGCCCCCCCCCCCCCCCCCACCACCACCACACCCCGCCACCTCCCCCACGCAGACACGCCCGAAAGCATGCACACGGGTACGCACACGCGCACGCAGGCACGCACGCACGCACACATTCAGGTCGGTGAGGAATTTGGCTGCGATGTGTTTTATAATGTAGGGCCCACCCCAACACACACACACACCCACAGTGGGCCCCATCCATTGTTCAGACCATCAAAATCTCCATATTAGAGAAACGCAACTGTATAGATAAATATCTGCTATGGACATTGATGAAGTACTTCAAAATTTGGCGAAATTGTTGCAGCTGTGGCTTATTAGCCATACCATGTATGTTGAGACCCTGGCAGCTCTCCTTTCCGAGAAGCCAACCCCAGACCCACGCAGGAAGCTGCCAACCACTGCCGAGAAGCCAACACCACGCAGGAAGCTGCCACCTATTTCCGAGAAGCCAAAACCACGCAGGAAGCTACCACCCACCCCAACACTACGTAGAAAGCTACCACCCACTTCCGAGATGCCAACTCCGGCTTCACACAGGAAGCTGCCACCCACTTCAGAGAAACCACCCAACCCAAAAGCTAGAACACCCACCCAAGTTTACAAATAAGGAGCTCGACAGTTTTCTTAAAGTTATAATCCAGGAAATGAGGGGCATACCCCCAAGGATTTGTGAAAGTCCCACATGCAATCAAGAACTATCTGCGGGGATGGGAACTTCCTGGACATGGGGAAAAAGATCCAACGGCTTTCCTGGATAAAAACCTGGACAAGATCAAGAGGAAGTTGGTGGAAGAGGTCCTCGACCTGAAGGGTGTGAAGTTCTGCCTTTCTCTCAAGATCACCCGCCACAAGGAGAAGAATGACGGGACAGAGGTCACCACAGATCCCCTGTTCTGGTCTAAGCAGCATGCCATCCTGAATGGAAGCGATATTAGCGAGGCTGTGAAGGAGGCCAAAGCCAAGGTACTGCAAGGCCTTGAGAAGTACACCCATAAGGGGTCTGGCTGGGCAGTCGACCGGGTTAATGCATTGTATCTCAACATCGCCAGATATCAACCACTATGTGGTGGGTCCTACATCGTTCTCCCCGCTTCGATTAATCGAAAACATGCCATGGTTAATGTCCAGCACAATGATGACCACTGTCTTCGCTGGTCTCTCTTGGCTGCTGCTTATCCTGCAGACAGTAATCCCCAGCGGACATTGAAGTATTTAGGGTACTGGTATACCCGTAACTTCAGCGGTGTGGACTCCCCAACCCCTCTCTGCAAGCTTAAGCATGTTGAGCGGCAGAATGGCTTGGCCATTAATGTATTCGAGCATGACAAGGGCGTCTACCTATTGCAGCTGAGTGAGGCTGATCCAGACATTCTGAGGACAAATCTGCTGTTTATCGAGAAGTGCGGCAAGCAACACTATACCTGGATTAAGTACCTGAATCGTCTGCTCCGTACTCATAAAACCGCAGTCAGTTGCCATGTGTGCGACAGACCATTAACTCGTGGCGGAGTCATAGATAGTGTCAGAGATCACTGCCACATCACTGGTTTCTACCGGTGAGCAGCACACAATGTGTGTAATCTAAAGCTGCACCTCAACCCTAAGACCACCACCATCCCAGTCGTGTTCCACAACCTGCGCGGGTATGATTCTCACCTCATCATGCAGGCCATCTTCCAAACAGAGGGACAAATCAACTGCATCCCTAACAATATGGAGAAGTACATCTCCTTCAGCCTCCGTCGGCTGTGGTTCATCGACTTGGCCCAGTTCCTTCCAGCATCACTTGACAAGCTGTTAGCTAGTTCCACAACGTTCCCACTTATAAAACAGTATGAACCTAGCACTGCCATGCATGAGCTCCTGCTCTGCAAAGGTGTATACCCCTATGAGTACATGGATGGGTGGCACCATTTTAATGAGACCTCTCTCCCCCCCTCAAGCCACTTTCTACAGTAAACTCTCTGGCGATGAAATATCTGACAGTGACTACAGCCACGCACATGATGTCTGGGCCCAGTTCGGCTGCCAGACCATGGAAGACTATCACGACCCCTATCTGCGGTCTGACACTGCTCCTTGCAGATGTCTTTGAGAACTTCTGCATCACGTGCCTCCAGCAGTATCGTCTGGACCCAGCACACTATTACATGAACCCGGGTTTGAGCTGAGATGCACTTCTAAGGAAGACAGGTATGGAGCTGGAGCTCCTCACTGACTACGACATGCATCTCCTCATAGAGAAAGGACTCAGGGGTGGTGTATCAATGGTCAGCAAACGCTATGCTAAGGCAAACAACCCATTGGTCTGCGGCTTAGCTGGCTATAATCTGCACCAGCCAATGAGCCACATCATGTATCTGGACACTAACAATCTCTCTGGGTTTTGCAATAAGTCAACACCTACCGACTGGGGGGGGGGGGGGGTTGAGTGGGTCGTTCCTACAGAATAGGACATTGATGACTCATTGCTAGCCCTAACGATTACCCAACATCCCGATAATGATGAAAAAGGCTATATCTTAGAGGTTGACCTTGAGTACCCACAAGAGCTGCATGACATGCACAATGCCTACCGGCTGGCGGCTGCACGGATGAAGGTAAAGGGAGAATGGCTCTCAGAGTATCAATGTGCATTGGGCGAGTCGTTAGCAGAGACAACAGCAGAAAAACTGGTGCCTAACCTAAGAGACAAAGAGTGCTATGTCCTACACTACCGCAAGCTGAAGCTCTACCTTAGCCTGGGTATGAGGTTGAAGAAAATACACAGGGTTCTATGCTTCAATCAGTCACCGTGGATGGAGCCTTGCATCCGACTCAACACAGAGCTCCGTAAGAAGGCCAACAGTGACTTTGAGAAAGATCTCTACAAGCTGATGAATAACGCTGTCTTCGGTAAGTCCATGGAGAACCTGTGCAAGCAAGTAGATGTCAAGCTAGTGCGGTCATCCGAGGAGGACACGCTGCGCCGCCTATTAGCCAAGCCTAACTTCTCCCAGGCGAAGGTGTTCGATGATGATCTAGCTGCTCTCCACATGTAGAAGACGAGCCTGCTGCTGAACCACCCTGTCTATGTGGGAATATCCGTCCTCGACCCATACAAGCACCTGATGCATGACTTCTACTACAATGAGCTGACGCAACTATATGGTGTCAACAATGAGCTCCTGTACACAGACTGTCCACAGACACCGACAGCCTCCTGCTGGAGGTTCAGACAAAGGACATCTACACTGATATGGCTGCGAGGAGTGACATCTATGACACAAGCGACTACGCAGTAACACACCCGCTACACAGTACTGCCAACAAGAAGGTCCTGGGCAAGATGAAGGATGAGTGTGTCGGGGTGCCAATCCAGGAGTTTGTTGGTCTGTGCCTGAAGATGTACTCCATCAAGTGGTCGGGTGAGCAGGAAATCAAGAAGGCAAAGGTTGTACGCATGGCTGTGGTTAGACAGATTTGCCATGGGCAGTACAAGGAATACCTCTTCGAGCGAAAGGTTTTCCATCATGGTACGAACATGCTGCGAAGTGAGGGTCACCACCTCTATGGGTTCCACCAAAACAAGACACGCCTCAGCCCCTCAGACACAAAGCGATGGATCGCTCCCAATGGTATTCACACCCTGGCTTATGGTCATAAGGATGCCATGCATCCCATTACTCCAATGTATGTAAAAGAGCTGCTCGTATGAGCATCATGCGACATCAACCAACAGTCAGTGGAGGATGTCTACTCGATGTAAGCACTCACGGTGGAGGTAGCTGGGTGTCTGTAGGGATAAGCGGGAGCTCCTCTCGTACGAACGGCCGCCTAGGACTGCCTCACACTCTGGCTGGCGTGCCAGGTAGTACATCGTAGGCTGGCCAGACTTTTCCACATATATGTCAATCGTGTGTACATCTATCGACCAGTTGGGGTCATTCGCCTGCCTACGTCCACCCTCCAACTCGCCAGACTCATACAAATACCGAACCAGGGAATCAGATGGAAGTCTATCCTCCGAGCACAGTCGTTCCGATGGTTGGGCCACACAGGATGGCTGAATGGCATTGACAGGCTTCTATCCTATCAGCCTAGTAACTTCAGCATTCGATCTCTCCACCACAATGGGCAACCCTCTCACCATACTCTGGAACGATCGCTAGTCGGGACAGTCATCTCCTGAGCATACTGATGTGGGAACAGCCTCTCTGCCAGTGTCCGGTTCCACCGCTCAATGATAGCCTGGGCATAGTGATGTCCCACCTCGCCTTGCCTAATCGCCACACCAGGTTTCTGCATGAGGGCCACAGTTCCACCACTAAACTCCTTACCCTCATCCACTTGCAGCAACTCTGGCTACTGGATGGGATTTTGCGGGTCCTCATAGATATTCTGGAACCCGGCAGCCATCTGACCTGTGAATTTATCCATGAGAGGCACTGCCACCTTGTATCTACTGACGACATCGACGACGGTAAGGGCATACTTGTAGGTCTTGCTTGTTCCTCTGGAACAGACCCAATCATGCGGAAAGAACAGCACATCAGCCTGATGGACTTTGTTCGGGACAGGTTCATCGAAGTTTGCATACTGATTGTGCCGTTGACGAGGTCTGTAGATCTGCCACATCGCCTGCTTGGTGAGCCACTGGCTAACCATCTCCAAGGTGAGTCTATGACCCTTGCGACGTGCAGCCTTGAGCAGCTGGTGAGGCTCGCGATAGTAACCGCCGGACCAGTAATAAAGATCTTCAAGACAGGCAGTCAGGATGACTGAGGCCGCGGACTTCATCTCTGATGTCGACACCTGTCATCTCTTGTACAGCTCGGGCATACTCAAGACAGACGAACAGATGACCGTCGTTCATCCGACAGCGGTCCCTGCGGATGAACACCTCTTCGAATACCTGTGAACACTTTTTCTAATCTCTGCAGCGCTGGTGCCATCACTGAAGGATAGCTTATCAACAAAGGCTAGCCAGTTAAGGGACTTGACCAGGTCATGCAGAGAAGCCATATATTGCATATCTTAAATATTCGGCATCCCAGATGATTGCAAGTGCTATCACAACATACGGGAGTCATGGACCAGCAACGCCAAAGAATGTGCCTGCCCCTGAGGCGATGGATGGAATAGCCTCAGAGATCTTCACAACTCCATGGAGAGCATTGTTGGTGATTTTGCGGGCCGTTTCGCCAGCCTTCGTCGTGAACAGAGCAATCAGAGCCCCAATTGCTGCTAGTGAGCCAAAAGAGCCCTTCACGGTACAATAAGTTCCCTTGGCTCGGTGGTTTAGTCGGTGGGATTCTGTCTCTAAATCATCACCATCATAGGCATCCTCATCATAGGCGTCCTCATCATAGGCATCCTCATCGTTGTCTTCATCTCCATCATAGTCACCCTCATTGTAGTCCTCATCGTAGTCCTCAACTGGATCCTCGAAAGTTTCCGGTTCATACATTGCTTGTAGTTCCTGCTGACTATATGGTGATTTAAACTCGCTATATATAGTGTTCTAGACATGGCATCTGCAATCTTGAATGCAGGTGTGTTTGCATTGGCAAACTGGGGTCTCAGCTTCGCTAACCATAAGATGGCGGAGGTAGAGAGAAAACGTCATAACCAGGCAATGGAGAAGATGTCTAAGGAGAAGTTTGAGTACAGCAAGGCACTCGGGCATATGCACCAAAAGGAGGCACGCCGACGAGAGTCTCAATGAGTACTACGAGGCTGTAAAACTCTTCGAACCGACGCTTGACTATGAGGCATCAGGAGGTCAGAAGATGGCCGAGGCCATAGTAGTAGTAGTCGCTGCTGTAGCAGCAGTGGTAGTTGGTGGAGTTATGCTCTACACAGCTCACAGAGCTACAAGCTGAATACCTCCATTTTGCGAGAAGTGAACCTTGCTATATTCAAAGTACACTCGAGATAATCGTGGCCACTGGTCAGGCAGAGTAAAGCATACAGAGTAAAGCATACGACTTCATTTTCTGTCGATAGAGACAGCAATCAGCCAGATCACGCACCTCACCGAGAATGTTGGTCCCAGCCACCACACGAGTTTGAAGTCGTCTAGCTCCCCATCTCCTGGACCACGCCTCCCTTCTGAACCAAGACTGCTACAGCTACGCAGTCCGAGGCATCGCGTTGCAATGTCAACTCTAGACGCTGGTTAGCCGTGGCCTGGACCTGCTGATGCTCTCTCTCTCTACATGTAGGATTCGTTTTCTAGAGCCTGCACGTTTTAGCTCCTGGTCGTTCTCATCATGCCAGACCTGAAGTCGTGGTGAGGTCATCGTTACATGTGGAGGATGTTCAGTGTACACCCGAAGGAACAGCTTGTCCGGCATCAAGACCGGGTTCACATGTGTGTTCTCGAGGAGGGAGAAGAGTCGCACCGTGACAGGTATTTCCACGTCTGGTTATAAGTCGAATTCTGTGAAGCCTTCATTACATCCGATGGCATAGTACCCTTTCCCCTTCGCGTAATAGGAAGGTCCACGAGCCAGTGGAGCCAGGACCCGGTACTCATCGTATATGTAGGTAATATCCAGGGTGTTGTTGTTATGCATAATCTCCCACCTACTCACCACCTGTGGGAGCTCTACCTCCTTTGCCGCTGTGCTCATGAGCTTAAACTTGAGCGTCATGCTCCTAATCTCATGTATCTGTCCTGAGAGGGTGAAGTCGATGAACTTCCCCGCTGTGGATAAAGGGTTCGCATCATTGATACTAGGTCGAATGACTGTCAGACAGTAGAGTCAGCTATGGCGTACTCTCTTTTAGGAGGATATTCAATGATGTCTACCAGAATTTTCATTGGTAAACTGATTCCCATACTTGAAAGTACAACTGCGGAACCTTCAATAATCCCATCGTGTATCGACCCAGACATGCACACTAGATGTATATTCTCCTCAGTCACAGATATCGCCTCATTATTGTTGGACTTATCATAGTACTTACCTATAGGCTTTCCAGCTTCATCGAATTCATGATGTACGCGGATCATAGGGTTACCTAGCAGCGCCCCACCATTCATGAGTGCTTTATCTGAGATTCGATCCTGAGTCACGTTGACTACTCTCAAGTTAGGCGTTGTAATTGATGTGTTGATGGTTCCGATATGTTTTTTATGGATCATCCGATGGACCTCATTGGAGAAAGCTTTGTTTATATAGCTAAACAATGTGTATAGATGACTGGTTTTCTCATCAGGCTTAGCAACCCCTTCATACTCTAAGGTTGGGTATTTCTGAACTTGAAGTTGAGGAGAGGAATTCCGACCATGGGATGCTCCCGGCCGGCCCGGCTGGCCGAGGTGGTCTACATGCTTCTCTCCCTTAAAACAGTAACGTAGTCGATAACGATGCCCATCTATCACGATAACTCGTACTTAACGTTATGTTTCCCAGCTCGAATATGGGCCCAGTCGATGTGTTACTTAATGAAAGACTTGATTGTTCAGCTTTTTGAAAAGCAAAAATAATATCTTCAATGCAGAGGATAGGCATTTTGTTTCATAAAATGTTTCATAAGATGTCTCATAAAATAGCTCATAAAATATCTTGCAAGATATACTTAGGAAGTCATTTCTGTAATACGAAATTTTAGATGTTCATTATGACGCCCTACCACCAGGTTGTATGTCTGAACTCAGCAAATGCCTGATGGGGGCCCACCTGGGGGTTGGGGTGGAGCCTACATTATGAAACACATCGCAGCCAATACATATATATATATATATATATATATATATATATATATATATATATATATATATATATATATAAATTATATATATATATATATATATATATATATATATATATATATATATATATATATATATATATATATATATATATATATATATATATATATATATATATATATATATATATATATATATATATATATCGCCTCTGTTCTAACAGCCCACCTCCCTCCTGTAGCCGCGGATCGGCGATCCGTGACTCCCACCGATTAAAACAGGCTAACATCAGTCGGCCCCCTACATTATATATATATATATATATATATATATATATATATATATATATATATATATATATATATATATATATATATATATATATATACACCTGTGCAAAAGTTAAGCACCAGCAAAAACAATAGAACGTAGAAACATGATGGTACAACTAGGCTGCCATACTTTTTGTCCCCGCGTTAGCTGACATAATTCCAAGTACGAAATGCACATGCATGCATGACTTCACGCCGCTTGATGTCCGTGCGTGGCGGGAAACAGCACACGTGTTCAGTTATGTAAAAGTCCAGTTTGAGGTGTAGAACATTACATACAGATTTAGGCGACAAGATTAGGAATTTTGTGTTCATGACCGTGGTTTATTTGTACAGGGAGAATTAGCTCTTGATTGTGAACCGCTATGGCAAGACGAAGGTTAAGTGATCGTGTGAAATGGCAAATCATAGGCATGCATACCACTGGTATGTCATGCAGAGAGATTGGCAGACAGCTGAACATTAACCATACTGTAATCAGTCGTTTGATTGCAAAACATGGGCAAACTAACGAGGTGAAGGACAGGCCTAGATCTGGAAGACCGAAGAAGACTACTGCCCGTGCTGATCAAGCCCTAGTATGCCTTGTTAGGAGATCTCCATTCACCAACAGCAGAGTGCTCAGCCAGCAAAGGGAAACGCGCAATAGAGTGTCAATGTCTACCGTCAAAAGGAGACTGTATGCTGCTGGCATGAAAGCTAGAAGACCTGTCAGACGTCCTCTCCTCACTGCACACCACAAAGAGGAGCGTCTGAGGTGGTGCAACGAAAGAAGACACTGGAACATGAGATCCTGGAGACGGGTACACTGGTCCGATGAAAGTCGGTTCCTGCTTCATGCCACAGATGGTCGAACTCGTGTATGGAGGTCCAGACGCACGGCGTACGACCAACGTAACATCATGGAAGAAGTTCCATTTGATGGAGGTTCCATTATGATATGGGGGTGCATCTCATTTGATTGTAAGCTGGATCTGTTGACTGTACCTGGAACACTAAATGGACAAAGATATCAAGATTCCATACTGGATAGAGTTGTGGTCCCTCATTTTGTAAATCATGCACCTGGAACCCACCCTATATCCATGGATGACAACGCCCGACCACATCGTGCTAGAGCTGTGCATGAATACCTCCGCCAGAATGCCATCGAAACCCTACCATGGCCAGCAAGGAGCCCTGACATGAACCCTATTGAGCATATCTGGGACATTCTGGGAAACATGGTGAGAAGGAGGGATCCTCGTGTGCAGAACCTACAGGAATTAACAGACGCACTCCATCTTGAATGACAACGAATACCACAATGGCTTATCAGTCGGTTGGTGACCAGCATGAGACGTCGTGTCCAGGCCGTCATCCAGGCACAAGGTGGATATACCCGGTATTAATAATGACAGTCTCAAACTCGTGCACAGATGTTAAACTTCGTTTTCAGACACCATTAATGACAATCTAGCCACGTGTGTCAACTGTAGGGCAATAGTTGTCAGTTGTGTCAACGTAACCATATTCAGGCCTCGTTTTCAAGTTCAAACAAAAACATACAGTGTTTCCCCACCATCATAATCAGCATTCCTCTAGTTGCATTATTACCTCTTGCACTAAGATGGATGGGTACATAAATGTTTATGCTATTGCTTTCTTCATAGCACATGAATATACCCTCGCATGTGCGTAAAAATAGGGTGGTGCTTAACTTTTGCACAGGTGTATATATATCGCTTCTGTTCTGACCTGTTTTGACAACCAGCCTTCCCTCCTGTAGCCACGGATCATGGATCGGTAGCTCCCACCGCGTTCTGTTTTGAAACACCCTATACATAACTACTCAGAGATAACATAGTAGCAAGTTAGTTTCAATATACTATTATCATTGTTTCTGTATGCATACATCTGAATCGCATTTAATCACTTATTCAGCTTACTGATCAACTTTACAAGTGACTTAGACGCACCCATGTGGAAGGGATACCTGTACGCCAGTCTTGTGTTTGTTGTCGGTCTTGGGCAATCCGTGTGCAAGGACCAGCAATATTTTTGGGGCAATCGTCTGGGTATGCGCGTAAAGACTTCAGTTATAGCACTCGTATATAGAAAGGTAAGGTACAACACAAGCGGATAAAATGTCAACGATGAGTGTAGATAGTTAAAATGAATCAACGTGCTAGTGGAACTTTTTGGGGAGGGGGCGGGGTGTGAAGAGAGTATGAATGATTTTTTGTACCATTGTGATGTTTGAATATAGGTAATCCGAAGACCTAGGGAACGCACCAATCCCCTGCCTCATAGTAACTATCGTTATAATACTACCCCCAGTAACATATGGTGCTGGGCCGGTATTGGCCCAATACTGGGCCAATGCGGTCCGGTATTGTCCCAGTAACGGCACAGTAACGTGCGTTATTAGGGTTATAACATCATCGATTGCCTGCTCGTATGTCCATATCGGTGCGACATCACGGAAGATGACAATTTAATCGAACAACTGTACAGGCTATATTGAACCATTTCTTCTTTCCTTAAATTGCCGCAGCCTCAAGCCACCAAACAATAATTTCAACGAGCAATAACTCTGGAGGTCCTGCATATTTAAAAAACAATTTGACTGAAAGATTTTGCTCTCTTAGCCATCAGCAACGTTCCGTCAAATGGTCCTCAAAATATTCCTCAGGATCAGGTCCAAGGTCAACCCCCATAGAGAATGTAGTCCGCAGAAATCTGACAGGCAGATAGAATGATGCTCATTCCGGAAACCTCATCCCCACCCACCCCAATTCTCTGCTATCCATCCCACACTCCAGCATGTACACACGCACACACGATCGCACACAGGCACATACCATCAGATGAGCATTATGTCGTCTATCTTTAAATGTTTAAAATGTGGCGATGCTGTTGCAGGCTTTAACAATGACTCCATCTTCACGAAAAGATTCCACTGTTGGCCAGATTGTCAATCTCATGGCCGTGGATACACAGAAGCTGTTTGGTCTCTCTGTTTGGATTTGGATAATTTGGACTTCGCCATTAGAGATAATACTGGCCCTATTATTTCTTTATATGAAGGTACGTAAGTATGACAATGTTCAAATTTGCATGTATGGCACTATTGCGATCAGAGTCAGTAGTATCAGGGTTGACGTCGTAATATTATTAGCAACTGAATTTCTCAGCTTCATCTATGCAATTATCTGTTGGGAATCTTGGTGCCTTTTTCTGAATTGACCTTTCCTGTTTATCAATCGATCATATGTCGTCATAACCAACTACGTGACGTGTTGGATCACGTCATATTCAATGGCATCATGCATGACGTAGATAAGTGCGTCAGGAACGCATAATTGGTGACGGACCAAACGTTGCTGTACGAATTGTATGCCTTTACTATTTGATAAACACGCTGCTGAATATTTTGAAACTATTTTGGCTGGACGCTGTTGCTGACAAAATGTTCGACAGCTTACCAGTATAACTTTCTGGAAATTGATAGCCATGGAGTTCAGGGATCGATCGATCCCATACGAGCTTGGTATGGGTGGAACTTAGCTAGAGATGGGGAGGGCATAACTAAAACTGGAAAGCTCCACATAGTGAGTTGATCGATGGGTCGAGTAGGCCTATCTAACGTTATAATCAAATACATTATATGTATGTTGACGTCACAATCAAAATGATGTATCTCTGTCACGAAAATCGAAGTCCGTTACTAAAGTGTACGAATTGGCGTTAGTTGTTAATGAAGTTACAACTTAATACAAATTATGTTGAATATTTTGATGCTAATTTGACTGCGAGGTGGTTCTGTCATAGGCTAACATGTATGGTTTACCTGTACAGTTTCCTGGAAATATCGATTCTGAGAATTCAGGATTCAATGTTTTAAATCGACTCCAACACGCAGGAAAATTAGGAGAAGCATAGCTAGAAAATAATCCCTTTATTGGTGCTACTTCGATGAGAGATTGCTTGAGTATCCATTATAGTACTACATCTGAATGAAACTTTTCAGTTTTAGCTATGCCCCGCCCATCATTAGTTAAGCTCCATCCACAAATCATTCTCCCTGACTATCAATTTCCAGAAAACCATTCAGGTAAGCTGTTGAATATTTTGAAACTAATTTGACTGGATGCTATACTGCCTATGGAAGGAACAGCGCCCAGCCAAATTGGTTTCAAAATATTCAACAGAATGTTTATTAAATAGTAAAGACATACAATTCGTACAGGGTGTCGGACTCTTAAACGTTAAGGGCAGATGAAATCGAGGTAATTATGCCATACTTAATTATGACGTCATAATACAAGTCATTTCGTTGATTATGACGTCATATGACGTCAGCTGATGGATGAATAAACTGTAATGATCCCTTGCTCGTCTTTGGAAAAACGTCTTGAAAGTATTATTTGTGTATATTTCGCAATTCGAAATAAGAGATATCTGACTTGAATCTACAGTCGAAATTGAACCGAAAAAGTTAATATGATCACAAAATGCCCCTGCTATTCAAAATGACTATAAAGAAATATATTGAATTTTCACTGTTAGGCATTTATTGTGAAACGGTCTATTATTGTAAAGATGATCTCTTTTTCCTAAGCTTGGTGTATCGATCTTCGCTGGGATGACAGTAATTGTTCTACTGATTCCAGTTAACTTCCTTGTCATAAGGAAGACGAAGATCCTCCAGGATAAACAGATGACAATGAAGGACCTCCGTGTCAAACTGATTAGCGAGATTCTCAATGGAATTAAGGTAGAGTGAACCGTCAACCACAATGTAAATTGTGCACGTGCTACAACAAAGATGGTATAATAGCTGCATTAATTGCGCAGGAAATAATGCGATGCTAATCTGATCCAAATTGATTCATTATAGGCTCCTACTGATAGACTATCGTACATTGAGTACATAGCATTAGCTTCTTAGTTCATTCCTTTATATGTATCACAATTATTTGCTTTCTACCATCACACTGATATTGAACTGCGGTCCCCGCCATTTTGTTTCTTCAACTGAGAGTCGGCGATGTGATTTAGCTACAAATAATTGTTGGAACATAAATCTTGATTTTTCATTACAGATAAAGCTGGAGGTAAATTAGGTAATCGATTTTGTCAACTGTTTAACATAATGTAAGAATACTCAATCAAAATATATTGCATGACAACCTGGAAAATGTTATTTATAATATTTATTTTTTACCTTCACAACCGAAATATAAAAAGGAGGAGACCCACCCCCTACGAGTACACTTGCCTAAATCTAGTCGTCCAAAAAATGAAACATTGGGTATTCCCGAAGAGGAAGTCATGAATAACATGCATTTATAAATTTGCATGGTACAGTTCATTCAGGGTTCGCGAGCCAAATACTAAAACAATGGATTGAAGATAATGTGGAAAACGTGCTTTCATCACTTCAAGCACAGGCCAACGACATAGCATTCCCTTAAAATGTTTTAATAAGCAAGATACAGATCAGAATCCACACTGTACATCCATCGAGTATCTCCCGATAATACAAGCACATGCTCATTGACTGGACCCCATCAACATAGTAGTTCGGAGATGCATGCTGAAGTTATTCTAACAGTCAATGGAACTTTATTCCCAAGATTGATGTAGCTTTAGTAGTGTATACTGGATTACAAAGACAGTCTTAAGCCACTATTCGGACGGCTGCATATATCTATGGACTTTCTGAATATGCATGACAAACATGTCTGGTGGAGGAGTGCCAGAGTCTGGTATACTGGAACCCCCAAAGCTGACCAGATTGTGACACCCAACAATATGCTCGAGCTATTCGTCTGCATAAGCTGACTTTACAAGCCCGCTGGCATCTGTTGCCACCAAGATGTTGATGTACTTAGAATAATATGACAGCGATTTGAGGCTGCCTTGCCATCGATATGTGACATCAAATTATGCATTTCCTTATGAAGAACTTATAAGTATAACAATATCACAACGGTTTAAATAAAAGTATTTATTTATCCTTATATTTTTCGAATATGATCCCATAGCGACATTCTGGTGGGAGTATACGGATATCTATATACTGCTGCACATTCGCTGCGCATTTGAGCCCAGTATTATGTGATATTTGAGTTACATGATGTATGGTGTCAGGAGGATGAGGAAGGGTCTGAGCTCCAAGCATGTAAATTCGTGGTGAAGAATTCGACCAATCTTTCAATAGAAAGATCTTTCAACAGATCCTGTTAATGGCTAAATGAGATGGGCAAGAAAGGTTGTGGCATCATGGGCATAACCAAGGCCCCCATACACGTTTAGCCAGTTGGATATGTCCTGCAATTTACGAATCCAATTAGCTGTACACACTCGCCAAGTATTTATGAATCAACAAGGGGATGATTGCAAACATAATTAGTTAAGCACAGCTAGAATGAAAAGATATGAACAAATTGAGGCCCAGCTATTGAGAGTATGTATATGATTTGATGTGTTTAGTGACTCAGCTGGCCCTTCACATTCATCACAGAAGCTTGTCCTAAAGATATCTCACCGTTCCAGGAATTTCTGTTATGCAAGACCACCCATAGCCTGTTAGCGCTATGAACCAATTAGACCTGTTGACTAGAAAGAAATGGATAGGAATCCAAAAGTAAAAACGTGAAAGCTGGATATGGATCAAATGTATGTCAAAGATTACTTTTAGAAGTTGGCCATGTTGTTTTTCATTTATGAGGGTGAAAAAGTGAAAGTTCAGACGGCATTGCCCAGTAGGTGGGGCTTAGAATACACCTTCCGTATCCTCTGCGTGTCGTAAGAGGCGACTAAAGGAGGTAACGGTGAGGTAACCCTGACAGAAACATCGAGTGCTGAAGACGGAGGTTCTAGACCGCACGGTGCACTCTAATAAACCATGGATCCAAGCACTTAATGCTTATGATCATGTCGATAGTCACTTACAGGACTGGCGGTATGATCAGCGAATGACAAGAAGAAGAAGAAGAAAGACGACGGCATATAATTTATTCAGATTCAGCATTGTAAGAGTATGCTAAACAACTTGTATGACGTACATTAGCCCGAGTTCCCTCCAGCAATATTATGTTGGTGGAAAAGGACCATTCTAATACATGTTTATTATGTATCAATCATGATGTCGATTATTTTGAAACTAGTTTTACTGGAATGACGTTATTGTTCATTTGCGCCACCCGAATGGATATAGTAAGACACCGTGACATATCACTTTAGTGTACGTCACAATCAACTACTTAATGAATAACGTAGGCAAGTCCGTCAGAAGCTTTGAATAGATTGCACATCTTTACCATTTAATACACATTATGCTGAATACATTAAAATTAATTTTACTGGGCTCTATTGCGGGCATTAGTTTTTAAAAGTTCAGCAGCTTAGCTGTATAGTTACCATGGAATTGAGATTCTGGGATTTCAGGATTCGTAGTATATAAATCGATCCCAAGCCGCGCAAAGTATGGGTCGAGCTTAGCTAGATATGGCTTGGGAATAGCTAGAAGTGAATTATGCTCCTTACAGACGTCTATGGTATTCTATCATAAGTACGAAAGTTGTTGCATCAGGATATTACATTGCGTTCAAATTAGCATAGCAAACCATATCTATTACAACAGGCTGCTGTACATACTCTACTTCACAGACCAGTTCGATTTAGACCCATTCTATCACATTATTGTGACAATAAATGTCCATAAGAGTGGTATCCA
This sequence comes from Chaetoderma sp. LZ-2023a, assembly GCA_034401795.1. Classification (NCBI taxonomy): domain Eukaryota; kingdom Metazoa; phylum Mollusca; class Caudofoveata; order Chaetodermatida; family Chaetodermatidae; genus Chaetoderma; species Chaetoderma sp. LZ-2023a. Next base: position 9,834,755 of record CM067359.1, read on the forward strand.
TATCTAGCTATGCCCGCTCAGAAACCTAATTTCAAGCTAGTACTAAGTCTATAGATATTTTGAAACTAATTTAAATTTGGGCTGTATGTGTCTATGGCAGCAATATTTTCCAGTCAAATTAGTTTTAAAATATTCAAAATAGTATTTAGTAAATTAGTACACCTTCAAAACATACAATTCGTACATGGGGCTGGCGTTTGCTGCCTCGTGACTGAGTTGTAATGCGTCATAATGTTACTGACGCCAGCCTACATGTGACATAATTGAGTATGACGTCTTATATTTGAGTACTTAGCTATAGCAACAGCAGAAATTGTCACATTGCTATCCTCTAGGCATATGTAGGTGATAAAAGGGAGATAACACAAACAGAGATATAGTAAATTAAATAGTCAATGTCCTAAAACGACCCCTACCACCTACAAATGATGGAGAAACCCCCCCAAAGATCGACTTCACATGGTATAGCAAGAAGCAGCCCAAGACAGAGATACTTGGAGAATGTTGATATGGGGAAAGAATGGTCTAACATAGTTACGACCCATTGCAGACTCTGTATGCATAGGTTGAATGTGACATTATAATAGTAGCACGATGTCACCTTGTTATATTAATGTGTCATTGGCTGACGTGATACAGCCATCGACACAGAGTACTATGGATCATATTATAATTTTAAGTACGACAAGAATGAAGAGGTGTGCTGTGTCACTCAAGTATCTGACGTCATAGTCAAACCGCTCACTTCTTAGCTGACGTGACAATCAAAATGTTGTAGGTCCATCATGAGTGTCTCAATAGTCTGTCATGAAAATCTCTTGACTTCTATGTCTTTGATATATTTATAATTTAATAAATATTCTGTTTAATATTTTGAAATTAATATAGACCTAAGGATATCAACATTCCGGGGTCAGATTATTTTCAAAATATTTAATAGCTTATCCCTTTTGTTACCTGTAAATTAAGATTCTGCGTACACTTTGGGCGGATATTGGGTAGAAATGGGAAAGCCATTGTTAGAAATGAATGCCTTTATTGCCCTTTTTATTGAGCAAAACTCTTCACTAGATATAGTTATTTCAATACGGAGAATTTTTTTTTTCTACAGATATTAAAGCTATATGCTTGGGAACAATCTTTCATGAAGAAGGTTGAAGATATCCGAAAACAGGAACTTATTCTCTTGCGCAAAGCACTTATAATATTTGCGTACATTATCTCTTGCTGGACTATGATTCCAGGGTTGGTACGTATAGGCATATATCACTGAATGTGTTCCATGTTTAGGCTAGGCAAATTTCCCATAATTCCTTGCACTTACCACTGGTTAACGTTAAATGGAACCTGTCATGATAGTATTGTGAATTGAATCAAATCGGAGACTTGAGTGCCTAATACAATATCACAGCAAAGAATTATCATAATTTAGACTAAATTAGGGTGAAATCGTCATATGCTAAGGATTATTTAGTTTCATTACATTCATACACATTTCATACACAATTTACTTTTATACTAAAAGTATACAATATAAGAAGATTGATTTGCAAGCATTCTGGTGTGAATGCACACCTTTAAATCTATTTATACTAGAATAAACGCAAGCAAATAATGAGCATTCATCACACATCATGTGAAATTGTATTGCAAATGAATGAAACTCGGGTTCTATAAAACAGAATGATGTTCTATCCGTTTATTGAAATATAAATGTAACCCACCCACCCCCACCATAACGTTAGGAGTAGTGAGCGCAAGGAATTCTGAGAAGTTAACAGAAGATCGAATATCAACTCATATGCGTCACACCAGAATGCTTGAAAATAAAATTGTTAAAAATTGTATTCTGTTAAGGGCTTAGATTTTGTACCGAGATATGAATTTGCATTGAGTTCCTAGTTCAACTTCACAAACTATATTTGGTTAAATTAATGTATCTGGAATGAAATCAGCATAAGTTAAGATCTATTTGGTTTCATTACATCTTGGCAAACAATCTAAGCCTCTAAAACGATACAATTTTACTAATTTCATTTTTAATTTTGGATTTTTCCCCAGGTCGCGCTATTGTCATTTATGACGTATATCTTCATATCTGAGAACCACTACCTGAGTCCAGATAAAGCCTTTGTATCTATCTCATACCTGAACATACTACACCATGCTGTGAATAGGCTTCCTCACATTCTCACAGACATAACAAGGGTAAGAACACAATGATAAACTTCAAATGATGGCTGATTTACCAATCCATTTCTGCATCACTTGTTCTTGTTATTTACTAAGCCCTTCTGTATTATATACAATACTTGCATATGAATCAGATTCAGAACGCTAGAATTTGCATATGATTATATGCCAGCCAATGGACAGTTTTAATGTGACAGAATAGAAAAACAATAGAGAGACACATTTCTAGCTATGACCCGCCCATTTCCAGATAAACACCAGCCATTTTGTGTGCATTGTAGAATCAATTTTCAACAACAATCTAACTTTCAAAGTAACTATGCATGTAGACTGATGAATGTTTTGAGACTAATTTGACTGGGCGATTGTGCTGCCTATGGCAGTAACAACTCCAAGGATAATTAGTATAGTTTTAAAATATTTAACAAAATCGTTATTAATTTGTAAGTTCATCAAAAGCAAAACAACGCGTACATTACTGACATATTTTTCGATTTTCGTGACGGCGATATCCGTCTATTTTCTTATACAATCTTGGCAAATTAAAGGGGTAATTGATCAAAGTAGCATTTTAGCAATTTTAGCCACTATTGACACACTAGTGGTTACAATATAATAGCATCTGAGAATAGAAGGGTTCAGAGACATTCGTTAAATAGTGTTATTCCAGAGTTGCTAATACTATATTCATTGTTTTAATTGATTAGCATATAATCTCAACCTTCACTCTCATTTCAGTTTCACTCAACTGTAAAGGAACCCAACATTTTTTCGCAACATTTATTTTGGATGCTGTTTCAATAGCTTATGTCTAATCTGTCGCTATCCCAGTATGTATGAAGGATATTAAGGCGTGGAACTCTGACTTCTTAAGTTCTTAATTTCAATGGAAATGTAACAGTTAACTGTTCAATGCTTAGAACCTAAACTCCCAGGCAGCATAGGCAGTAACATCTTCCAATCGAATTAATTTGAAATTGTTCAACATGACAGTTCTTGCATTGGTGATGATATTCGTATTTGATCATTCCACTTCATAAGATTAATGCCAGCACTCTTAGCACATGCAATATTTGTTTTTATTTGTTTTAGGCAAATGTGTCATTAAGAAGACTAAACAGGTTTTTATCAAATGAGGATATTGACCCAGACAGTGTGCAGTATAACAACAAGCAAGGTATGGTTATGTATTATGGTGTGATGCGTCACAAATCTGTTTTAATTTCAATGGGACATTACTGTAATTTAATTTTTACAATAATAATAATAATAATAATAATAATAACAAAAATACTAATAATAATAATAATAATAATAATAATAATAATAATAATAATAATAATGATAATAACAAAAGTTAAAATAAATAATTACTTGTAAAGCAGTTAACTGAGTTGCAAGATGGGACATAGTTTAATCAAGTTGTATTAATCTACATAATATAGTTGACCATATAACAAAAATATATAAAATTTTGCGATAAATAATTTTGATATATATATATATATATATATATATATATATATATATATATATATATATATATATATATATATATATATATATATATATATAGCTGATGCAGTAACAATCGAAAATGGGAACTTTCAATGGGATGTGAATCTTGGACCATGCCTTAAAAAGTGAGTTATTTTAATTATTTATGACAGTTAGAGTAATTTATTTTGTCTATGACCCATATACATATTATATACTTGCTATGGACAGTTTCCTATCAATACACATATTGGTTTTTTCAAATGATGATTGGTTTTTCAAACCAAGCGTTGTTTAAATATTAGTCAATTGACCTTCCATTTTGGCTATGCACCGCCCTTCGTAAGCTAAGATTTACCCACACGGAACCTGTGTTGGGCTCGATCGATCTCTCAACTCTTTGACTTTTAATTTCCAGACAACTATACAGGTAGGCTGCTGAATATTTTGAAACTAATTCGACTGCCTGCTGTTGCTGTCTATGGCAGCAACAACGCCCAGTCAAATTTGTTTCAAAATATTCAACAACACGTTTACTAAATAGTAAAGACATACCATTCGTAGAACAATGCCCAGTCCATCAGCAATTATGTGCTCGTGACGTTCTTATCTACGTCATTCATGATGTCATTGATTATGACGGCATCCTACGCATCACGTAGTTGATTATGACGTCATATGATGGATGGACAAACTGGAATCGTCCATTAAATTATCGAGCAAATTTCTGATATTGGAAACATGCTAATGTGTTAATTGCTCCTTAATATCCATGCCATGGAAGCTGAAGATTATAACTGAGGTAACTTCCACACACTGTAGTTAGCTTTAGCAGAAATGTAAAGACATTGGCAGACAACCAGACAAAGAGCGACACCTACAGACAGCCAGACACGTGGATGGACGGGCACACAAGACTGGGGCTGAGATGCGTGGGCGAACAGATGCACACGCAGAGGGACGGATGTGTGGATGGACGGATGTATGCATATAGCGACGGACTCATGGATAGATGCCCAGCATGACTGACGGACGGACGGACAGACGGACGGACGGGCGGGCAGGCAGGCAGGCAGGCAGACAGGCGTATACTCATTACAAGTAAAACGGATATAAGATATTACAATATTAGTTTATGTTGTTTTTACAAACATTGTCTGATCCAAAATATTAGAAATTTCAACGCCAATGCAGTTGTCCATACGGGTATAATGTCTTATTCAAATCAATTAGTAAATGACATGTATATGAATAATTTCGATTTTTGATTTAAACATTTTTTATTGCACGAAAATGTACAATAGCATCGGGTATATGTTCTTCCAACTTAGATACACTCTCTCACAACGGAATTATTACTAGGCAGCGTATATAAATAAAGTGTATATAGCGATTTTGTAACATAATGAAAGGAGAAACATATACGGAGTAGCGGCATAAGATAATTTGGAGGCATTCCTCTCATGAACAGGCCATGTGAATACATATTTATTTTTAGTTCTTGTCACCTTTCATGGATTGTAATAGCCATCTTTCTTTGTGAGGCCGTGCGCGTGCCCGCGCATGCACGTGTGTGTATGCGTGAGTGCGTGCGTTCGTACGTACGTGCGTGTGTATGCGTGTTTATTGCCTTATCGTTTGTTCCGCTATAAGGACCTTGACAAACCCTGATGGGACGTTGCCGTCTGATCCAAAATACCACTCGTGATCAAAGATTCAAAAGGCAATGGTCAAAAATGACGTTCGTCTAAAATGGGGAACGGAGGAGAGTTTGACTTATTTACCGTGTTTAAATGGACTTTAACCAACAATTTACATTACTTGTACAATAAAAATTCCATCATGACACCAACACTGGTATATCTTACCTATAGAATAATTTATTTGTATTCAGTATAGACTTGAAGTTCCCAGAAGGCAAACTGGTAGCCATTGTTGGACAAGTCGGATGTGGAAAGTCATCGCTCTTGTCAGCAATGTTGGGGGAGATGGAGAAACTATCGGGAAATGTATCAGTCAAGGTAAACGGGCCATAGAGTCATAAACAACAACGTCACGCTTAGGCAGATGTCATAATCAATTACGTCATCAATGACGCGATTTACTCCGTTATAAACGCTTAAAAGTCAGTCAATTTGTATAATGTGCATGTTTTTACTATTTAATAAACTGTATGTTAAATATTTTGAAACAAATTTGACTGGGCGCTGTTAGTGCCAGTTAAATTAGTTTCAAAATATTCAGCAGCTTACCTGTGTAGTGTCCTGGAAAATGAGATTCAGAGAGTGCAGGGATCGATCGACCCCAACACGGGCAAAGCATGCGTGTAACTTATAGCCCAAGATGGAACGCTCATAGCCAAACTGGATTCATCAATTCACCGCTAATAGAGGGATATATTCAAGCCACCTTTACGTGTATTGGAATCGATTTGAAACTTAGAAACCTGAATTCCCAGACTCTTAATATCAAGGTAAATATGCAAGTAAGCTGTGGAATATTGTGAAACAATTACCAAAGAGTCAAAGACAGAATTTGTACACGTTTGGGACAACCTTTTAATTTTAGTGACGGAGAATCCTATTATGATTGTGACCTCAGCTAACACGTGACATATTAGATCATGACATCAAATACTTGAGCGGTAGATCGGATCCCACTCTTACCACTGTCTGCCACCAATGCCACAGCGCGCAAATGTGCACATATATCTTGCAAACATTCACTGGCACGTATTTGCACGTCCCTATAAACATATTAATTATCCGCAACCACTAAGCATCAGCATTATCATTAGCATCGAATCATAAGCTATATCTACGTTTGCAGGTAGATGACACAAATCGTAGTTGTATTACAGGTATTTGTATACATTATCTGTCAATGAAAATCATTCAAATTAAGCACACGATTCTTTCAAATTTAAACCAAAGTTATATTTGTCTTTGCTAAATCCAGTTTTCTGAGAATTTAGTCTGGAATAAGTTAAGAGTATTCAAAATATTTACAGAATTAAACAGATCTTATTGTACTTATATACATGTACTACCTGGGCATTATAAATACCGTGTCCACACAGCCAGATTAAGGCAATGACTGATGAGGCTACAACCCTAGGGCTCCGAAGAAAGGGGCCCATAAATCAAAAATAATTATCCCATTTTAGCCTTATAAACCTGACTTCCCATTTCAATTTTATACACGATATACGTAAACTGCTGGAAATGTATAAACTATTATGAGCTTTCAGTCAAATTAGTTTCAAAATGTGCAAGTGAACTTCGAGTTTCAACAGAAATTGATAGTAGTAGTAGTAGTAGTAGTAGTAGCTTTTATTATTGTCAAGCATTAGTTCTAGGAACCCTGTCATTGACGATGCACTGGATATAGCACAGTCGATATTGTAATGTAATTTTTACAATTTCAATTTTGGACCTGAGCGAGTTTCGAATCAGCCAATTCTATGGCACCGAATCGCCTAGCATTTGGGAGCCGAGTAGCCTACCCACTGGCCCACCATCCATCCGACAAGAATCCTCTTTCACCGGACCAGCTTTCAACCACTGGACTCACAATCAGCCGAATGGACTGTAACTGATTGTGTACATTCCAGACTTGCCATATCTCTAGGCACTGGCATGTATGTAGTTTTTATTATTGTCAAGCATTAATTCTAGAAACCCTGCCATTGATGACGCACTGGCACTAGGACATAGAACAGTCGATATAGGAATGTAATTTTTACATTTTAAAATTTTCGGCCTGAGCGAGGTTAGAACCAGCCAATTCTATAGCACCGATTCGCCTAGCGTTTGGGACCTGAGTAGCCTACCCACTGGCCCACCTTCCAGAGGACAAGACTCCTCTTTCGCCGGCCCAGCTGATGAGGCTACAACCCCAGGGCTCCATAGAAAGGGCCCCATAAATCAAAAATAAATATCCCACGTTAGCCGTATAAACCTAGATTCCCATTTCAATTTTACAGTCACGATATATGTAAGCTGTTGGAAATTTATAAACCAATTTGAGCTTTCAGTCAAATTAGTTTCAAAATGTTCAAGCGAACTTCGAGTTTCAACAGAAATTGATAGTAGTAGTAGTAGTAGTAGTAGTTGTAGTAGTAGTAGTAGTAGTAGTAGTAGTAGTAGTAGTAGTAGTAGTAGTAGTAGTAGTAGTGTCCTAACCCACGCGATAAGAGGCTAATTCGCCACGGGCCTTCTAACTGCACAATTACATACACTCATCATCAACTAGGGTGCTAAATTGTATCTATCGGAATTATATTGGTGATCACGATTTTTATCTCTGGAAGAGGGGGTGGGGTTGGATATAGCGATCAGCATGCCCGTCCACCCGTCTGTCCATTTCTCCGTCCATCCGTCTGTCCATCCGTCCGTCCGTCTGTCCCCGTCTTATCAACGCAACTCCTCCTAGAGGTCGTAATGGATTAACTTAAGATTGTGTCCACAATATCAGTATCATGTGCGGATGTGCCTGTGCTTTTTTCGCGTCCGAAATACTGTTCATTACAGAGTTATCCCCCTTTATATATCTTAAAGCCGATACATAAACTGCATTGCCAATCATTTCTTGTCAATGCAACTCCTCCTAGAGGTCTCAATGGATTATCTTAAAATTTTGTCGGCAATTTCAGTATCATGTGCAGATGTGCATGTGCTTTTTTCGCGGCCGACATATGGTTTATTACAGAGTTACTTCCCTTTAAATATCTTAAAGCTGATACATAAACTGCATTGCCAATCATTTCTTGTCAACGCAACTCCTCCTACAGTTTAGCTCCGATTCTTTTGAAAATTGGTACGTGTTATCATTACCACGTGTAGGTGTGCATGTGATATCTATATATCTATGCATCCATCTGTCTGTCCAAAATGTATGTATGTTCGTCTGTCAGTCCATCCATCTCTGACAATCTTTCTTGTCAACGCAACTCCTCCTAGAGGTCTAAATGGATTAACTTTAAATTGTGTCCACATTATCAGTATCATGTGTTATTCGTATACCTGTACGTCCATCCGTCTGTCCAAAATGTATGTACGTCTGTCTGTCAGTCCATCCATCTCTGACAATCATGTTCTTGTCAACGCAACTCCTCCTAGAGGTCTCAATGGATTAACTTTAAATTTTGTCCACATTATCAGTATCATGTGGAGATGTGGATGTGCTTTTTTCGTGGCCAAAAAATTATTCATTACAGAGTTATCCCCCTTCAAATATGTTAAAGCTGATACATAAACTGCATTGCCAATCATTTCTTGTCAACGCAACTCCTCCTACAGTTTAGCTGCGATTCTTTTGAAACTTGGTAAGTGTTATCATTACGACACGAAGATGTGCATGTGCTATCCGTATACTTGCACATCCATCCATCTGTCCGAAATGTATGTTCGTCTGTCGGTCCATCCTTGTCAATGCAACTCCTACAGTTTAGTTACAATTCTTTTGAAACATGGTAAATCTAGTCATTACCATCCGAAGATGTGTATGTGCTTTATTCGCTGCCAGAAAATTATTCATTACAGCGTTATCTCCCTTTAAATACCTATAAGCCGATACATACACTGCAGTACCAATCATTTCTTGTCAACACAACTCCCAGTATCTAGCTTTGATTCTATTGAAACTTAGTAAGGAGTCTCATTACCACTTGAAGATGTGCATGTGCTATCCATATGCCTGTACATCCATGCGTCTATATAGAATACATGTGTGTCAGTCTGTCGGTCCGTCCATCTCTGGCAATCATTTCAAGATGTCAACACAACTACAGTTTAGCTACGATGTACGTGTATCTGAAATATTTGGATCAGGGGGGCGGGGGGATATGCCATCTTTTGGTGGCTCGTGTTTGCAATTCTAAGCAAAAACATCTAAATATCCTGAATAAATTATGGCGACGTGCTAAATTTTAAAATTCTTTCTGGAAGTGTTTTTGCCGAACGCAACAACAACTTCCAATAAAATAATTTCAAAATGTCCAACAGTTTGACCATGCTTTTGATTGGCACTGATAATGCCCTAGCTATCAATTTCCTGAAAACTATACAGGGAAGCTGTTGAATATTGTGTAACTAATTTGGCTGGGTCAACAGAATATTTATCAAATAGTAAAGGCATACAATTTGTACACAACGCATAGATCGTCTTCAAATATGCGTTCGTGACGTACTTATCGACATCATTCATGAAGTCATCCATTATGATGTCATTCTACACATCACGTAGATGATTATGACGTCATATGATGGGTGCATACTCTGGAAAGGTGAATTAATACGTACCCCCTAAGTTACCCCACGTACCGAGACTTCTAGTCTTCCCAATCAACCTTGGGGGAAAACTTGGCATGCCTAAATACTCAAAATAGTCTAAATCGGTCAATATTTAAACAACCCGTCCCATTTTCGTCATGACCCCCCCCCCCTCCCACGCACCACCACCCACTTAAAGGGAGTATAGATCACTTTGAGTGGCATGTATAAAAAACGATCGTCACGCTCATATTCCCCTGAAAATTGAAATAAGACCAATTGCAAACATAAAGGGAACACGATTTCCTTTGAGAGCGCAATTCTGTGAGAGACTATTCTTCCAATATTTCTCAATTCTATACATAATTATTTATGGCGATATAGTCTAGGAAAATATCGTGCACTATTACCATCGACACAGTTATATATATACATCCCTGCAGCTATGGTTTCCTTTTAGGTAGATGCCGGATAGCCCAATATTTGACTATGAGCCTATCTGCCGTCCACTGTACCTGTACACAGATCTAGTCATTGACGTATTTAACATGAACATCAATTTCTATCTATGATTAGCTAATGTATTGGCATTTTCAGGGTCATATGGCATATGTACCTCAGGATGCATGGATTCAAAATGCCACACTTCGTGATAACATTACATTCGGGAAGGAGTTAAAATTCTCAAAATATAATAAAGTACTGGATGCATGTGCCTTGCGACCTGATCTTGACATTCTTGCTGCTAGCGATATGACAGAAATTGGGGAGAAGGTAAGCTTCATTGCTTCATATGTTAACTCGTACGTGCGTGCGTGCGTGCGCGCGTGCGTGCGCACGTGCGTGCGTGCGCACGTGCGTGCGTGCGTGCCTGCCTGCGTGCGTGCGTGCGTGCGTGCGTGCGTGTGAATAGTGCTTCAAGGAGCACACTATGCTACGTGGATAAATTAACCATTTAATGGTCCAGATATTTCAAGATTATTGAAATTTTTGCAACTCAATTTCTTTAAATGTCCCACTTTAATTTGCGAAAATAACTTTTTGTTGTTTTGAAAACGAAAACTGAGATTTATCAAGACGACCACAGATGCCGCGTGGGTCGACTTTGCCATAGACATGTTAATGGTCCAAATATTGGTGTAGTAAATTCCAATGTGCAGGCTATGAGAAGACTGTTTTTTTTTTACAATTTACCACTGGAAAGACTGGCTCAGTTATCGAATCAGGCATTCGAGTGGTAAATTTAAACTGCTCTTGGCCTGCATATATGTAAAGCATGGGATCCATTTCTTGATATGCCCTTCCCATTACTGGCTACGCTCATCATCAATATCATACGTGCTGGAATCGATTTGAAACGGTAAAATCTGAATTTGCAAAATCTAAGTTTCGCGCTACTTATATAGGTAATCTGTAGAATATGCTGAATCTTAGTTGACATGGCCTGTTCCTGTAGAGACACACATCATAATTATTAAATTGTAAATTCATCAAAGCCAGACAATTCCTACATTTTTTGGCAGACTTTCGACTTTTGAAAAGGGCGACGTCTTGTAGCTTTGAATGTTGACGTCATTTATTTGAGCGACAGATCAGATACAGCCATTGATCAGATCATGTGACAGATATTCACCATTGTCAACAACCAAACATTATGGTCATAGGCATCAACTAATACATGGTGTGGTGTATGAGTGAATACAAAACATTACTAATGACCACCTAAAATATATATCATTTAGACATATGGAGGCATATAGCATGTGTTGTTTCCGTCCGTTTAAACGTTTGTTTTCCATTTGTCCGTTCTACTGGATGGATATACATACATCTTGGCTTGTGTGTTACCCTTGGCGGTCTGAAGAAGTAAATTAACCTGGATGTCGACAGTTCAATGGGCATGGTCACAGAAAGTGAGAGATTGATATCTTAAGCTCTACTGAAGGGATCTTCACCAAACGTGGCCTGTGTTTTACCATTGGCGTGCGTGTGTGCGATGTGCACGTGCACGTATGCATGTGTGGGCGCGTGTGTGGGTGTGAAGAACCATATTAAGATTTGTGGTCCAAATGTTCAAAATGTTGTTATTACCCTTAATTTTAATAACATACCTTCAATGGCTTAGTGAATGTTATCAGTGCAGTAAATATGTGCATATATAAATGATCACGCACACAATAAACTGGTGGTGGGGGTGGGGTGGGGCATATATGTCACCAATCTCTGATTATTGGGTGGTGGGGGGGGCAATAATTTTAATAATCTCTGATATTTGCAATCATTGACTTCCGCAATATCTCATTGTCGGTCGTTTTCAAGAATAAGAGTTTTATTGGATGCGTGTTTATTAAAAAAATGTGGGTTTTCTAGACGCTGCCATAGTTACGTCAATCATTATTTCAAAACTCCGAACACAAGCACTGTGGCGATGTTCATGACATTCAACTCATGTAAACTCATTAGCACTAAGGGATGGACAATAATATGCGTATTTTGACTGGAACTAATAAGTCTATTGGTGGAATTTATAAAGACTATAGTTATATTCAATTTGTCCTGATGGCTTTTATATTAGAAAGTGGTATGCTAGATCCTCACAATGGACCGTTCCAGTTTTAGCTAAACTCCACCCAGACTTCGCCGTGTTGGGATTGATCGATTACCGAATGAATGCCCTGACTATCAAGTTCCTGAAAACTCTACAGTTAAGTTGTTGAATATTTTGTAACTAATTTGACTGGAGGCTGTTGCTGCCTATGGCAGCAACAGCGCCCAGTCAAATTAGTTTCAAAATATTCAACAGGACATTTATTAAATAGTAAAGGCACAATTCGTACAACAAGCAATGTCCATCTTCAACTATGAGTTCGTGACGTACATATCTACGTCACGTAGTTGATTATGACGTCACATGATGGATAGATACAGTGGAAGGATCCATTTGTTTAAACAAGAGTGCATTAATAGGTTATTGAAATACATTTAGATTCATGAGCTTTGTCTCTTTAATTTCACCAGGGAATTAACCTTAGTGGTGGTCAGAAACAGCGTGTTAGTTTGGCCAGGGCTGTATATGCAGATGCAGATATATACCTGTTGGACGACCCACTGAGCGCAGTCGATGCACATGTGGGCAAGCACATCTTTGAGCAAGTCATTTCTGATGATGGATTGTTGAAGTCGAAAGTATGTTTTGCAGATACAATTTTACTTAAACATATTGCGGTGCTATGGATTTGCGGATATCAGAACGAGAATGTACATTTTCCAAAAATGGCATTGGCATGGCGCTCTTACCCCCTTTGCACCAACAGCGTCGTAAACAGATCTAAATGATACTCATATCAATTAAGCCTGAAATATTCGATATCTCTCAAAATAATTGAAATTTTGTTTGAATATCCAAGATGTAATTATGTGCCGACAAGAGAAAATATTCAACAGTATATTTATTGATAGTAAATACATCTAAGACATATGATTCGTACACGGGCGGACTTTTAAAAGTTCATTACAGAGTTAGATACAACAATCATTATGCACTTTGATTGTGATGGCAGCCTACATGTGACACAATTGGCTGTGACGTCATATAATTGAGTCTATTTATCACATTTTTCCATTACATAGTATTCGTTACACCACATATAAATTTTTTCTTCAGCTATTGTTGAATCATGGAATGGAAATGGGTCTTCATCGAAATTTTACCAATGAATGGATCCGATCTATCACTCAAGTATATGACATCATAATCAATTACGCCACATGTAGTCTGACGTCAGAATCAAAATACATAGTGAATTCACTTATCTATCCCATGTTTCGGTAGGGTTCGTATATGATTATAACATCAGGTATTTGAGGGACAGATTGAAGTCCTCTATGGGAATAGAGGGGTCTGTTTCTAGCTCATTTCACGCCCAGTAGTATTATTACTGTATTAATAACTAAAGTTGTATGTGTACACAAGTCAGATATGTGTGTCTCATAAAGTCACAGCAACTCCCTAAAATCCCTACCTCGATTCTATTAATTTTCGAAAGTATCAAGCTCATTATTAACCCTTTGAATATCCTTGACGATTTTATAATTATTATGTTGCGTATTTTGAAACTAATTTGACTGGGAGCTGTTGTTGCATATGTTCCTGTCAAATTAGTTTCAAAATACTCAACAGCTTACCTGTATGATCGTTTTAAAATTACTTTTCTGGTAATTCAGAGTTGAAAGGATTAAATATCATCTTAAATACGCTATTATTCTCAAAATGATGCAACACTAACTGATGTTGATAATTCTTATTTTAGAAGGCAACTCGTTTGAAATCTGCTATTTATCGTTTTCTAAATCACATTCTAATAGACACGAATACTGGTGACACACGGTATTCATTGGCTGCCTAAGGTTGATCAGATCATTGTGATTGTTGATGGGTCGGTGACAGAAATCGGTTCCTATGAAGAGGTATTAGCCAATGATGGCGCGTTTGCACAGTTTCTGCGAACCTATCTGATAGAACATAAAGACGAGACACTGAAGACTGACATAGATGATCCGGATGGTGAGTGTTGGCACACACGATGCCAGGTTTAGATTAGGCCATGTTGTTATGCATCAGGAATTATGTAAGAATTCTGGTTGTAAGATTAGTTTATTATTCATAGGATACTTGAATATGAAATATGTGTATACGCTATACTCAAAAGCTAGGAGGTTGTAGGATACTTGAATATGAAATATGTTCATACACTCTACTGAAAAGCTAGGAGGTTGTAGGATACTTGAATATGAAATATGTTCATACACGCTACTGAAAAGCTAGGAGGTTGTAGGATAAAAGATAAATAAAATAATAAGTTCACCCTTAGTTAATAATATACCTTGTCACCGGTTTACATATATGCTGGCCAAAATTCTCACTAATGGATCTTTCCAAGTTTATTCATCCATCATATGATGTCATATGACGTCATAATCAACCACGTGGCGTTTAGCTTGACTTCAAAATCAACTACGTGACGTGTAGGATGACGTCATAATTATGACGTCATGAGTGATTCGAAATAGTCTGTCTTTAGCGAGTAATTGTCTGACACGTTGTACGAATTGTATGTCTTTGCCATTTAATAAACATTATGTTGAATATTTTGAAACTAATTTGACTGGGCGCTGTTGCTGCAAATTAGTTTCAAAATATTCAACAGGTTGTATGGTTTTCTGGAAATTGATAGTCTAGAGGTTCAAGGATCGATCAATCCCAGCGAGTTTGTGTGTGGATCTTAGCTAGTGATGGGCGATAGCTAAAACAGGAAAGGTACTTTAAGCCCAACAGTGATAACAGAAATATACTACAAAATGGTATCAAATGGAGAAATCCAGTTTTAATTATGCTCCGTCCATGTCTAGCTAAGCTCCACCAACACTTCACCAGTGTTAGGATCGATCCATCCGTGAACTCCCTGACTTTTAATTTCCAGAAAACTGTGCAGGTAAGTAAGTAGTCCGAGTTCTCTGACTCCGCCCTATGCCGTTTCTGATATGCCTGGCTCCTACAATAGTAAAACCCTGCAGTTGGGCGCGACTCACCCGTGAGTCGCAACATTTGGTCCTACTGTGGAAAATACAGCCTCGTCGCGTTCATATAACCTACAATCTTCGATAGAGAATTGTTTTCTCTAATCGTGCGTGGTAATTAGAAGTGTGTGCGCTTAGTAGTTACGGAGATATAGATAAGAGAACACACACACACCCCCCCCCCCCCCCCTCTGATGTTTAAACGCTACCGGCGAAATATACCGATTGGTAAAGTGCGTACATACATGTCATAGCCTACACATGAAAAGCGGATTTAATAAGTAAATGAGAACCGGGCATGCTCAAAGCTATCGCAATCGTCTCGCAGTTTTATGAACCTAGCGGTTTCACAGCATTGCTAATAAATCTATTCAAATGTATATAAAATACAGAAATACGTTTCTAAATGAATGCCTTTCTAATACTCTGTGCCTTCAATTGAGCTGACCCTGTTGGAAAACTGGTGAATAGTATGAAAACAATGCGACTAATAGCTGTTAAGGACTATGACAGCAACAGCTTTCAGTCGCATAGATCTAAAGGTTTTAACAATATCAGAATAAAATTGTTATATCGGGTCAAAAGCATTAATTAATTAAATAAATAAGCTCAGTAAATTAAAGAATAAATAAATTAATTAATTCATTAATAATTTTAATCAACAAATAAATTAATTAATTATTTAATTAATTTAAAAAACTAAAAAATAGAAATAGGTTTCGACTGGTCATGAAAGCTTCTAAAGAATTTTCTAATGCTGATCAGTTGGATCGAAATCCGAATGTCAGTGCAGTGTTTTGCGCCTGCTTTTATACTCTCGAGCCGGTTACAGTTGCTCCTTGGTGTAACCGGGACGAGTAAAGATCCGGGTACATGTAACCGGAATTTCATGCTTGTAACCGGAAATGTTGATTTTGTAACCGGATTTTATATCTTGTAACCGGAATTTACCAATTGTCTGTTTGTTGGTAACCGGAAATTTTTTACTTTTGGGATTGTGTAACCCTTAAAGTCATTTGTTGTGTAACCGGAAAATTGTAATGGTTGTTTTCTAGGTTGCGTGTAACCGTAAAAAACTTGCGATGTAACCGGAAAAATAAAGTTTTATATAAGCATTTTACCCAGTAGCCAAGAATGGCTCTTTGACTGAGTATTTTGTGGTTCTTTAATATCCCAATGTGGCGGGAATTTATGGGGTATAAAGAACATTTGATAGACACGGGTTTCCATTTTGTTGGATAACCTTAAGTGGAATGATTCGGATTTATGGCATTTCGTACTTTGTGTGGTTATACTCATCAGAGAAAAATAGAAGTCGGATTAGTTTATCCTATATGAAGGGTCAAAAGAGTAAGTGTTGAGTGCGTTTTATCTTACCTCTCTACGGGTCAGTTCCCCGGTCTGTGACTAGACGTGGTTCTAGTCCAGGAGTGAGGTATGCTAGTGTGTCGGTTAAACCAGTTTCGACAAAGAGAAATGAGTAAAGTTCATCGTCTGTTGTGTTGCTGGTGCACGGTATGCTACCCTCAGGAATATGAATTACGAACTGCGTGTGGATATGGTCGGCCTCTTCCCCTGTGATTAGTGGAAGAGGTCCACTATCTTCTGTCTGTGTGTGAAAGGATGGCTCAGATGAAATGTCGGTAGTGTGTTCGATCCCAGTTGATTCTGTGGGTGTTGTGGCTGGTGTGTGTACCTCGTCTGGTTGTTCGGCGGTGGGTGTGCTCTCTTCCTGTGTTGCCTGTCTATCTCCAGAGAGAGATTCTGTGACAGTGGCGTTGGTTGCTGAAGTAGTCGGTCTTGGTGGAAGGACAGGTATCCTAAAACTAGAGTAATCTTTGATTTTGATCACTCTAGTGTTGCCGGCCTGTCGAACAAGTTCCGTAATCTGATTTTTGAAAATAGATGAATTTTTTCACAGTGGCCTCTGGCTTCCTCTAAACGGGTAAAGCTGATCCTGCAATAACTGCAGCTCCAGAAGCCACTCTTCTTAGCCCAGTGCGTTGAGCCAATTGTGCATTGCACTTTTTACACTGAAAATTGTCCATACAGGTGAGTATGAGACTGTTGGCTAACTGATTCTATGTTTATAACGTAGAAAGGAGCGAACGTAGTGGTCAGTGTGACGTTTAAAGGTAGACATCTATTACCACGTCATAGAAGGGTTTCCATGGCATGGAGTTTGGTGATTCTAATTAGTTTTAAAGAACAACTCAGATTTTGGAATCACCAATCTGCATGATTAATCCCTATGCGGTCCAACGTGTGCAGTTGGTGTATCCAGTACTTCTCTTGTTCTTTCCTGATATGAGTTTTATCAATGTCCTCAGGATCGTGAGGGAGAACATGTATACTCTTATAGGACACATTTTGTCCAGTATGGTTGGGTAAATTAAAATGTTTTGCAACGAGGGTATCTTTGTGTTTTTTAATATCCCTTAAAATGTTCTTTCACTCGTACGTGGAACTCACGTTTTGTTTCCCCCACATACTGTTTGTGACAGTGTGTGCATGTGAGTAGGTAAATAACATTGTGTGTATCGCAGTATGTTTTGACCTTACATCTGTATTTTAGACCCGTGTGTGTGCTAGTGAATTCACGTTTGTTGTCCATATTCTTGCAGAAAAAACTATTTTTTCTTGTGCATGGATAAATTGGGTTATGGAAAGTTTTTCCTTGGAGGCCTGATTTGGCGGGAAACTCAAATTTGGCGGTGACAAGTGTGTCTCTGAAAGTTGGATTCTTTCTGTAGCCAAACATCGGTGGAGTTGGGAATGTGTTTCTACATTTGGGACTACTATCTAGTAGTTCCCAGTTCTTTTTGATGATTTTGCTAGCTTTATGGCTTTGAGTGTGCAAGTCCATTATGCATGGGATACGTGTGTTTATCTCTGTGTTTTTGACTTTGGGTGTTAGTAGATCGAGCCTTGAACGTGTGCATGCTTTCTGATAGCTGTTTAGAAGACGATCCGGGGGATAGTCTCTACTTTGATAATAGCCAATGAGTTCATGGGCGTGTTTGTGGAAATCTAATTCCTTGCTGCAGATTCTGCGTAATCTAAGGAATTGTCCATATGGGCTGGAGTTTTTAGTGGACTGAGTCTGTAGGTTTACAGTACAAATCGAAGCATAGTGAGCGATCAGTATCAATATATACGTATGTGTCCAGAAAGCTAACCTTAGTTGTGGACTGTTCTGCTGTAGATTTGATAGAATGATGAGATGTATTCATATAGTGGATGAATTCATCGAGTTTTTGTTGGCCAGATGTCCAGATCATAAATATGTCGTAGATGTAGCGGAGATAAAGGGCCGGTCTATGGGGAGAACTTGGTGCTACTTTAGTGCCCATAGCTGTTCCACCCATTTGTAGGTATTGTTTGTCATTAAATTCAAGATTATTACATCTTAATACAATGGATAGTAGTTCCAGGAGTGACCTTGGTGTAAAGTCGCCGGGCATACCAAATTCTCTGATATCTTGTGCGGCGGCTTTTAGGCCCTCATTGTGTGGGATGTTTGTATATAGCGATGTAACGTCCATGGTGACTAGAATAGCGTGTTGCGGTATTTTACCGAAAGTTTCTAGTTTATTGATGAAATCAGTTGTGTCCCTGACATATGATGGAATGTCTTGGAGATGAACTTTAAGATGCTTATCTATGAAGCTACTGATGTATTCAGTAGGACAACCATTGCCGCTAATAATCGGTCTGCCCGGTGTG
>CM067359.1:9859019-9929019 GCA_034401795.1 Chaetoderma sp. LZ-2023a
TATACAAAATGTACAGATAATTTCTAAGTTCTCCTATTCAAATAATCAAACCAGCAATCCAACAATTTCGTTAACACGAGCTACCTCAAGTCTGTACTCGCGGATCAATGGTGGTACAATCATAGATTATAGTGCCACACTGCAGCATCCTATATACATTATTTTCCTGCCTGTGCCCTTCTTGAAAGGCGCGCAGGAACTAAAGTTTCTTACGAAACTAAGTCTCATTGGTCGTAATTTCTGCTAGCCAATCAGCAATTTTAAGCAATCTGATTTGAATCGATTCCCAGCTCTATGATTGGTCAAAGTTGCATTTCAGTCAATCCACTTCAATGAGATTTTGCACAGAATAATCTCCATGTTAACCCTATGGGAATTCTTAAGTACAGGGCCTATGGGGAGTGACGTCATCAGGTGACTCAGTACGGAAATTAGTTACTGAGTGCAAAATCTAGTGCTTCTCGAATGTTCTTAATACTAAATATTATCAATATTATTGTCACGCATGATTTCGTACGAAGCTCAGCTACTGCTCCCGTGCTTATTTTACACAATCACATCATGTTGTATTCTATAACCGTGATTCTTATGACACATATTTATAATCTGTTCGTGTTATTCTATTACTTAAACATGCATGTTGATTATCGTACCAACAGCGTTTATCAATCCCAAATATGTATGAGGTCTATGAGCGTTGCTCATAACTGTTGCTGCTGTTCTACATTGATGTATGTCATCCCTAAACATTATCTATGGTGGGAAACTGTATGCCATATTCACCTTTCAATATTACATCATTTCTAATCCTGTGTCGAATTGTATTAATATCTGATCCATGATTCATTACTATAGCCTACATACACAAACTATTATTAGCTCTCTTATCATCCCGTTATCAAGTGCAACTCTTTTTATCATATTGTCAAGTACGCCTATCTGATTTCAAGTAAATTATTGCCGTACTTGCCTCAATCATTAATATACATAACTACATAATTCCATCTTCGTACATGCATGGACAGACTGATGTTGCTTCCAGTAAGATGCTGCTACATGTTACCAGACAATTATACATGGTGTTAGTCACCTCGAGATGCCACATGCACAAGTGTTAATTATATTAGGCCATAAATGAATGCATCAGAGTTGGTTGATCAGACCAGCTCATTCAAATCCACATATATATCCACAACATGGTCACTTAACTCGCTGTGCTCTATCTAAAGCAAACAACATTTCTCTGTCCACCTTACGCTCATTCACTCTGCACTGCCTCCATGCAGCTTGCTAGGATACCTGCCTGCCTACTAACAGCCTGACAGGATATCACCCATGATGAATATATACATCTATATATGGTAAATAAATGAACAGTGACTGTACACAATATCAATTAATACTACTTGAACATCGATAATTATATAAAAATATAATATCATGCAAATAGCGTGAATAAATGGTAAATAATGGTAAATAATGCCATCCAGCCATAATTTGTACAGCCACACGATACGACAGTAAACGATACACACTAAATATATACTCAACTGATGTTATTTGTTTAGAGTATAACAAGATGAACAATGCATTTTAGACACCGGTGTCTTTGCTCCCGTATAGAATAGATTTACGTGTAAGCGAATGCATCGTAAATGTACACTAAGTCCATGATAGAACAATCCGGCAATCTGCATTCGACTACCTACTATTTACATCAGCTTTTCGGCATGTACGAATAGGCTACTGCAAAGACAATTCACGTGTGATAAATAGTGATGATCTCGGTAGTGTGAGACAAAGGAGACCTCCGGAATCTGCAATTCTATTCTGGACGGAACCATCAGTGATATGATGTCTTCGTGATAGGAAGACTGGCCTGCCCTGTTAAGTTTGTCAGCAGGTCATTCAGTGCTAGCCTTCCGAAATGATCTGTGTGACAAGAATGCTTCAGCCCAAACGTCTCATCATCCTGACTCCTGGTGCAATACTTTTTCATCCTTGAATATAAAGTACATTTATAAATTACCAGTATAATAATTGCTATTATTATGATTGCTGATACTGCATATATGATGGTTGCTTTAGTACCTATAAGATCGAACCTGAATGAGGATTGCTCCAACAGCATAACTGGAAGCATCCATGTACAAACGTTATGGTTTGTTCAGGTTAGGGTACGTCAAGACTGTTTCGCTGCACAACATATTCTTCATCTTATCGAATGCTACCTGCTCTTCTTTACCCCTCACAAATCTCTTGTGCTTCCTGTCAACTCTATCAATGGATGAGCTATCTCTGCATAATCCTTCACACACGATCTGTAGTATCCTCTCGTATCCAGAATACTTCTCACTTCTCCTACATCTTGAGGAGCATTCATCTATTGCATAACATTCACCTTACTATCCTGAGGATAAATACCTTGCGCTGATATACGGAACCGTAGTAGATCTACTGATCCACTCGCAATGTCACACTTCTTTCTCTTCAGCTGGAGGTTGTACTCTCGTATTCGCTGCATGACTAATCTTAGATGATGAGCATGTTTACTATCATTCTTCGAATACACTACTACGTCATCTATGAAAACGTGCATACATTTTTGGACGTAGCCCAGGAAAATGGCATTCATTCCGAATTGGAAAACTGCACCTGAGTTGCAAAATCCAAATGGCATACAAATCCATTCGAAAAGACCTTCAGAGCAGATAAACATTGTTTTCTTGATGTCCTGGCTGGGACTTGGTATCAGCCAATATCCAGACTTCAAGTACATCGTCGAAAACAGCGATGCTCCATACATAGAGTCAAATATATCGGAAACGTTCAGTAATCTTAATGACACACACTAATTAGAGACCTGTAGTTGATACAAAAGTTAATAGTGCCATCTTTCTTAGGCACTAGGTTGATAGGCGATAGCCATGGTGATGATGATGGCATAATCACACCAGCTTCTAACATTTCTTTGACCTGTTCCTTGTCAATATGGGCTTTCCTCAACAGTATTCTGTAGGCATGTTGCCTGATCAGAAGATGATCTCCCATTGGTACAGTACATTCAACCATAGGGTTCTTACCTAATGTCTTTGGATGAGCAGTATCAAAATTATCAGCAAAGTCGCCGAGTAATTTATCGATAACTTCATATCCTGTCGTTTCTTTAATACTGGCCTCATCAGTATATACATAAGTATCCTGTTGCCTATATGGGACATGTAGTTTATATTTCCCGCTATACCACTCTATTTCACACTTGCCATAATCAATCAGAGCCATAGCCATAGCACACAATGCAGCCATATCAATCAACCCTTCATGTTTCATTCTTTTCACAACATGTGCTGAAATCAGGCATGCATTCTGAAATCGTATTTGTGTCTCACCAAACACATAAATCGGGGTACCATTTACAACAAGTAAAGTTCCAGCTCTCCTTAAGGGACGAGCATCAAAAACAGTTTTCCAAATATCACTTCTGATAAGCGATGTACTAGCACCAGTATCTATCAATACATCTAAATACTGACCAGTTTCGTCCATCAGACCTTTGTTACATTCTAATAATAGTCAAACGAGGAACCATCCAGTCTGTGGTTCCCTCCGCTGGGGTTTCCCGCAGGTGGGTTATGATTTCCATGTACAGTTTCAGCATAGCTCCTGTGGCTTGTGTCTTTGCCATGACATTCAGGATCCAAGCCATTGCCATTACCATAACTAAAACCATCTCCGTATCCAGCCATGTCGATATCCATTGCCTCGAACCTGGGTCTGTCTTCTCATCAGGTAGATCAATCGCTTGCATTACGTGGACACTGCCAGTTGGTATGTCTGGTTTCTCCACATCCATAACATTGAATTCCTGGTCGCGCATCATTTCGATTTTGCTGTGGTTGCACATTATTTCTATTCGTGTGTTGTTGTATGTTATTTTCAACTTTACGAGAACACTGATTCTTCATGGTATCTTCATATTTTGTGCTCTTGTTTGGTTCGGCTGTGCGTTCTTCAAAGTCGGACAGTATTGTTTGATATTTCCAGTTTGCCTTCACTGGTGACATGTCACCGTTCTCTTCCGCTGTCCCTGTTGCTCCTGTTGCTGATACTGATGCATGTTGGCTGGACAGTTTCTTTTAACATGGCCCACCTGTTCACACTGATAGCACTGTGGTGGCTTATGTGTTGTTGGTACTGTAACCCACTGCACAGTGTTATTATTCACAATTATATTTTGAATGTTCTTCATCATGTCAAAGATCTGACCAAATACTTTGTCTTGCTGTGCTATCAGTCTTCGCTCCAAATCACGGAACAACTTTTCCGTGTGATTTTCCGTGTATCCGAGTGCATCCATTCCATTGGCTCTTCATCATATCTTCTTTCACCCATATTCGTCACATCTAGCAAGTCCTTGTAGTTGCATTGCTGCTCTGTGAAATGAATAGCAGCTTCTAACATCTCCTTTTCCTTGTAAACAATTTTGCTAAAGCTTGGATGTATGCACTCGATACGAGATGCTTGCTGTCTTCATTTTCGTCTGCTGGCTAGGCTATTTTCGCCAGACTGCAGATTTCCAGTTAAAAACAGTAATTGTTTCGCCTCTCTTTTGCTGTATATTTTCTAGCTCACATTTTAGCCATTCAGCTACATTAGCTGAGACGAAATGGGTGATAATATGGTCCCTAATTTGGTTCCACATGACCTGATCTCTGTTTCTGGTGGATAAGAATTGCTCCACCTCCTTGTATGGCTGCCCACGAGATGTCCTTGAGACAATATAGGCTGCGTTGCCTGGTCGCGCTTCCTTAATGGTGTCTAAGGCGCATTGACATGCCTCCATGTGTTTGCGCCCTTCCACCGGTATGATCCCGCATCAGAATTAGTTGATCAGACAGCTCATCCAAATCCACAATATGTTATGCACATAATTAATTCTTATAGATTTTCTGTATTTCAATAATCCATCTATTTGCCAAGGTGTAATGGCGGTTTTGCAGTGTGTGTCTATACATATACTGCTTATATAAATACAAATGATGAGAGCAGTGGTTGTAAACCGATGATGGAGATGATGATGATGATGAGGATAAGGATGATGATGATGATAATGATAATGGTGGTGGTGGTGGTCGTGGTGGTGGTGGTGGTGGTGGTGATGGTCATGGTGGTGGTGGTGATGATGATGTGATGGTGATGATAATGTTGTTGATGATGAAGATGATGATGATGGTGGTGGTGATGATGATCATAATCATGATGATGATGATGACAACAACGAGTAGTATGATGTGCTGTATGGTTGCTATTACTACTACTGCCACCGCCACTCGCTGTGACGTGCATAAAGTTGTGGGAGTCATTAGCATTACCAGACATTGCCAGTGCATAGAAACAAATGTAACAATACATTGTCCATTTCTAGCTATGCCCCACCTATTTTTCAGCTAAACTTCGCTAACTTTTAACACTTTGTTAATTATTACGAATTTACTTTAACTGGGAAATTAGTTTCAAAATAAACTTATTAATAATAGCGTGATTCATTTCTAGCTGTGCCGCGCCCATATATAAATAAACTCCACCTACTTCGTATGCGTATTTGAATCAGTTTTAGCATGTTGAAAACTGAATTCCTAGAATCAAAATTTCAAAGTAGATATGCATGTAAGTTGTTGAACATAATTTGACCATGGGTTGTTTTTGCCTATGGTAGCAGCAGCTATCAGTCAAATTAGGTCATTTTGATTAATACATCAGCTAACAAGTGTCGTTTTATACTATGACATCAGATACGTGATTGGGCATCGGCATGGCAAGAACTCATTAGCCACCATGCCTGCTGAGGCAATGACTACAGCATTGCGACTGCGAAGTCACTAGAAAATGTCAGAGGCATGTCTACTCTGTGTCATGTACGATAATGTGGACCGTTACACAGAGTACATTCCATAGAGCTGATAGGTAATGACTGGGCTTGTGCGATTACGTGATTAAATCGAGAATCATAATTATTTCTTAAATCATGAATTTATATGACTAACAATTATATAATCGAATAATCGTGAATAATTTCACCTGCATAAAATATCTCAAATCCTGTGTATTAATTACTTTAATGTGATCTGTCATGCTTAGTGAATGTACGTCCATTTGCAGACCAAGAGAAGACTATTTTTGAAAATGTATCACTGGAATGACTGGCTGGGGAATCGAGTCAGGCATCCCAGTGATACATTTTTAAGAATATTCTTCATGGCCTGCAAATTCACCTTTCTAAACGCCATTACAGATGATATGCTTTTGATGTTATTTCTGGGTAATTTGTACCCAAGCTGATTAATCGAGCAATCACGATTATTCTTAAATAATCGATCGTGATCACTCAAAGCATTAGTCGTGCAAGCTTAGTAATGGCCCCGTCCATCTCCATTGTAGGAATGCAAATGGACACCATCTTTGTCACCTTGATGGACAGCTGTGTTTGCGAAACAGAATGCGACGTCATAATAGTTGTATGGCTTCACATCACAATAATAATGTTTTATGTCATATTGTCATGTTAAGAAAGGCTGTTGTTATAGAACGGCAGCCAATCATAGCTACAGCTATAGAAAATCTAGGTCATATTGCCATGGCATGGACTTCTATTGGCA
Source organism: Chaetoderma sp. LZ-2023a (assembly GCA_034401795.1). Lineage (NCBI taxonomy): Eukaryota > Metazoa > Mollusca > Caudofoveata > Chaetodermatida > Chaetodermatidae > Chaetoderma > Chaetoderma sp. LZ-2023a. Next base: position 9,865,676 of record CM067359.1, read on the forward strand.
AAACGAATCACAGATATGAATACAACAGGCGTTGACAATATAGCAAGAAGTCAAAACAATTCAGCCAATGACAGTGAAAGGCTGTGTTAGAGTCTACTGCTTACCATATCAGTACATCTCATCAATATACTTATGTTAGTCATATTCAAGCATCATGTGAAATATCTCATTGATCACAATATATTGAGTTTGATTTGGTCAATGCAGCCCACGAGTCTAATCCGTGCCAATGTTTTATTTAATATGTTTTATTAACATAATATTAAATGATATTATTATACAAATCTTTCAGAAAGATATTCTATGGTTCATTAGAAAGGGAGTCATGTAGGCGTCACGGGCAGCCCCAACCTGAGTCTAGAATACTGCATCGAACGTAAGCTAAACTTGAAAATATCTTGCATGCATAGTTACCTTGAAATTTAGATTATGAGAATTTAAGACTCAAAGTTTCAAATCGATTTCAACATGTTTAAAAAGTGGGCAGGCATAGCTAGAAATGGACACCCATGTCACCCATAATGTAATAACATTTATTATGTAAACACGGCTTTCAAGCTCTTTAATATTTCTCGATATGAACACACGTGAAATATTCAACGAAAGATTTAATATACTAACTAGCTATGGAATACGTTTAAATATTAGCATGGGAGACTCAGAAATTGTAATAGTTTGGTTACAATAATGTAAAATCGAAATAAAGATGTTTTGTTTTATCATTATTTTTGAGAGACATACTCTTGATAAGTGATGCATCACACCGACCAAAATGAATGGATCAAAATGGTGCATTTTTAGCGGATTTCAGCGATCGAATTTATTGGAAGATTTGTCAAAATATCAGTTTATATGATAAATATAATTTCAAACTCTGGCCCATTTAATATGACTCATCAACCTCTTCGAAAGTTATCAAATTGAACTCACCAAGGCTTGTGTAATGTGATAATTCTCGACTCAGTTGATATTAGTGATATTAAATGTGACCTTGTTTCAGATCCTATACACTTAGCTCTTAAAGATAGTCAAGAGTTTGATTACAACAAAACATTCATTGAAGTGTATTATTGACATATTCTTATTTACACTCTCTAATACCTATTTTTATTCAAAGTATAATAGAAGTATACAATCGCTTCCTCATATAGCGTCATAATTGGAAACGTCACGTGATTGCTGACATCACAATCAAAATGGTGTATCTCCATCAGGAAGACCGAAACGTCCTGCCCTAAAATGTTTGATTGTATGTAGTCAGCAACACGGCGCAGGAAAATTAGCTTCATGTTATTCAACAAGTTACCTGTGCAGTTACCTGCAACATTTGTATCTGTGGGAGAAACTTAACTAGAAATATGCGTGGCATGGCTAGAATTCCCATGCTGTTGGACTAGACAACATTATCACTGTTAGAAATTATAAGATCCATTACTGGGAAAAGTCAATGATGTCATTTTGATATTATAATAGAGGAATCTAGTCTCTCAGTCAATCATACAATGTCATACTCAATTGCGTCATGTGTAAGCTGACGTCATAATCATTTGCGTCATGAAGGACGCAATTTAGTCTGTCATAAATGCATCATACTATGTCAGGTTGTATGAATTTTATGTCTTTACGATTGAATAAAGACTTTTGAATATTTTGTAATTACTATGACTGGGTCCTGTGCCATATGTAGCAACAGTACCAAGTTAAATCAGTTTCAAAATATCCAACAGCTTATCAGTATATTTTTCTAGAAATTGAGGTATAGATAGTGCAGTGATCGATTGAACCCAACATGGGCAAATCGTGGGTGGAGCTTAAATATGGATGGGCGGCACATAGCTAACACTGGATTCATCCTTTGCCATGATGACATCTCTGTTTGTCAATTTTAAATCATGTAGAGTGAGTCGTGGTACATCAAGGGTGGATGATTCACAGAAAGTGCTACTTGACAGCTTTTCTGCTACCAGAAGTCAGCACATCAAGGATGATGCAAAACCGAATGACACATTAATAGATGAAGAAGAAGCTGAAGTCGGAAGTGTAAGTTAGGTATATGTAGGCCTATGCTATCAACCCAGCTAAATTGCTAACATGAGTGAATGCCAATAGGTAAATCTGATCTGTTGCTGGAGTATCTTACAACAGAATCAAATACCTCGCATTAGCTGACATCATTATCAAAATGCTGTCGCTCCATTGCAAAAACTGTCAAGTCTGTCACGAAGGTCTTTGATGAATTTTCAATGAAATAAACAGTTTGTTGAATATTTTGAAACTCATTTGAATGCGAGAATGCTGCCTATTCATAAATAGCAACAGCTCCCAGTCAAATTAGTTTCAAATTCGTCAACAGGTTACCTGTGTATCTACTTTGAAAATTATATTCAGGCCTCAAACTTTCTAATTGCTTCCAACACGTGTCATAAGTGGGCAAAGCTTAGCTAGAAAATGTATCTTCCTTGCCCTCCCCATCGTTGTCGTCGTCGTCGTCGTCGTCGTCATTTTTCTTCTTCTTCTTTTTCTCCTTCTTCTTCTTCTTCTTCTTCTTCTTCTTCTTCTTCTTATTATTATTATTATTAATATTATTATTATTATTATTATTATTATTATTATTATTATTATTATTAACTAAGGTAAAGCGATCAACTTATCATGCCTATCTCAAAGCAATGACATACTGGAGAGCGGTGTTAGGAATCCTCTTCTTCGCACTGTACACTGCATGCCTTGCAGGGAGCAGTATTTGGTTACAGCACTGGACGGATGACACGACACTCACCAATATGACCATCTCACCAGATAATCCTGAGAAACAAACGCTGAACAATACATACGTGGCAATATATGGAGTGATTACCTTGCTGCAAGGTTAGCTGCTATTCGAATCTTATATTGTACATAGGATGACATACAGTATAACATTTACTCTGTACTGACGAGAAGGTTTCAGTTTTCAGTTTTGTCTATTCACCCATGCCATTTACACAGCATATGGGGTAAAATCTATTGGTTTGGTGCCCAATTCACTCGTCAAAGCCTGCTACTTTGGCCCCTTGTTCAAAGACATAAAAGAGCCCACCATGTTTTTGTGGATATGGTGCATTATACTATGATCCTGATTGGAGAACAAAGCTTCTTAATCTCTGATAATGCCTGTACTGGAAAATCCATGGCCGAATTGCCGCGATACCGACCCAGTAACCTGGCTTATCAGGGTTATTGTAATCTGAGGTTTGGAAGGATTGTGTATTTGATGTCTAGTTAGCATGATCAGCCATGCCCATTCCAAAGTCACCAACTAGAGACCCTATGGATACATCAGATATTCCCAATATCCTGTCATAGTAATGAATTATTAGGGAAAATTTAAGAATGGGCATGAAAGTGGCGGGGCTGCGGTGTCAGCCAGTCTAGTGAGAAATGGCTACCAATTAGGTGAAATTCATTCTTAAAGGTAGATCGAATGCCATGTATAAGAAGAACTCTCGCATGAGACATTCCGAGTTATGGTCAAGACATTGGAAATCTTGAGTGCAAATTAGTGTGACCGCTAGGATAGAGGTATCTTATGATCTGTAGCGGAATCCTGATCAGTACCCTCCACATTTGATTGTAAAAATGAAGGAGGGGAATCTGCACAAAGTTAAAAAAAACCCCGTCAATGGCCAGTTAGATGGATTCATTTCTAGCTATGCCCCAACCATTTCTAACTAAGTGTCACCCACACTATTCCGCAGATTTGAACACTTTAGAGAATCAAAATTAAAAAGGCAACCATACATGCAAGCAGTGGAAGATTTAGAAAGTAGTTTGACTGCAATACAAGTTAAATTAACACACTTAAAAGAAGGTTTAATGAATTGTAAATTCACAAAGGACATTCACCTTGATGAATCCAGTTTCAAAATCAATCATATCACGTCATAATCAACTACGTCACATAAATGATGACGTCATAATCAATTGCGCCATGAGTGACTCGATTTAGTCTGACTTAAACGGTTACTATGCCTTGTATGCAACAGTTTATCTGTAGAGTTTTCTGGAAATTTCAGATTCAGAGAATGCAGGGATTGATCAGATCAACATGGGTAAAGCATGCATGGAGCTTAGCTAGAGATCGGCGGGCATAGCTAAAAGTGAATTCCTCCATTCACATTGTTAATGTCAGGCCTTTCTCCCATATTAGACCGATATCATTTGATTGGGACGTCAGCTAACAAGTGACACATTTTGATCATGACATAAAATACATGAGTGGCAGACCATATTCCTCCATTGCCCTGTGGTTAGTAAACAGAACACTGGTCCGGGATCCTGTCTTCGTGGCTGAAGTGTGGTGGCGAATAATGGACGCATGGCTTCTTCATTACAACCCCCACCCTACCCCACCCACGCCCACCCATGGAATAGTAGAATATGACTGAGGTACACAGACCAACAATCTAGAAGTGAACTTATGACAGCGCCAACCATGATTGTAACCACGACGTCAGTACCAACTCTCACCCGCCTATATCCCCCCAAAGCCTGGTATATATCCATTTGACAACATTGTTTACCGTGTTCTACAACGCCGTATTGACTATGTTAGAATAGCTAGACAGACCTATTGGTCTGTGTCCGTTAAATTGTTAAACAGTCGATGTCTGTGTTAGAGAAAGTGTGCTGTTATTAGATATGACATCTATAAATTAATATGACGCATAGTTACCATCATTAGATGCCGCATTGAGCATTGAGCGTGAGACTCGTACATTCGGCTTCCAGCTCACGCAGCTTTCCGTAACCTACACATATTATAGGAATTTCTGGTAAAATAGTTCGAGTCTCCTCTGACCCAGAACAGATTCCGACTAGTAAAAAATAAGACTGTAACTGGTAAAGAATTGAAGCTTTTCTTTATGCAATAGAATGCAAAAATACGTAAATTATTCAAAATTCTAACAAATTTGTTTCAAGTTGAATGTCATGCACTTTTGTTATTATTAACTTATTGACCCATTGCAAATTCGCCATATAAAGATGGTTGGTTTTCTTAACATATTGGCTCTCATAGCATTCCAGAGAGGATCTAGTTTGCATGGCTTATTAACCTGCCAATACCTCTACACCTTGTACAATGGTGACCGTATTAGGAGCTGGCCCGATTGGTTGAGAGTTATGACGGCATCAATAATTGAATTAGCTCTAGGTCTCCTAGCAGTTTTATGGCTCTTTAAACTTCCAATAGCTCTACACCGTGGCGACTGTATAAGCGGCTACACTGACAGGCATCGAGGGGTCATGTACTCATTCATTTGGCCATGCACCCCCCCCCCCCACCACCCTAACCCTCTACACATCACTAACACTTTCCTGACTCATTATGCCCGTCAATCAGCATTACCAAGAGTCAATATATCAACAACTCGAACAATGCTGACCATATAAGTGTCTGAGCCGACTGGGTAAAAGTTGTGGCGTCATTAATATTTAAATGAGCCATGCCCTTAACCACTTTACGGATCATATACACCTGTGAATCATCAGCAAACCTCAAAGCTCTGCATCAACAAAATTCAGTGAAGGGATGTACGACTGCTCTGATTGGACTGACATGTTATGGCATCATATCATTTACATATCATCCACATGATCATATATGGTCAGGGGCGTGGCTCTTTAAAAATATATAAAATTCTGCCACCATCACGACCACCCCTGACCATATATGGGTATACATGGGCATGCGGCGTAGCCTAATATGCAAATGCGATGATATCATAGTTATTTCGTCCTATCAGAACAGCCGCCCATACCATCGCTCTTCTACTCTTATCATGTTTTATAACTCTGGATATCATATACCACCTGACCTTGCTCGTGTCACATCAGCCATGGCACTGTTATATTGATAGGCGTAGGGTGGGGTGGGTGCCAGGTGGTGGGGTGGGAGTTGGGGGGCGGGGGGGGGGGGGGCGATGTCGATGACAACAACGTGTACACAGAAATATTAGACCTGTGTGAGAATCGTAACTGAAACTGAATGGGGGTATCCGATCTGTCACTCTCAAGTCTCTGACGTCATTATCAAATATGACTCAGGCGCTTACCATAGCTCCGTGGATGTACGTAGTCTGCTCCTCAACAGCATACGGAAAATCTTATCCAATGTTACTCTATGCCGCATTCGAGACAAGATCGATGGCTTCATCAGATCATGCTAACGTAGCTTCAAACATAGACGCAGCAGCTGCGCCGACATTGTATTAGCTCGACGCATGCTTAAGTCGGTAGTCATCACTTGACACCGATGCCCAGACAGCATAATTCCCTAATGATGCATTATGCAAGATGTGTAATAGGTCGCCCTGTCTGTAAAGGTCGCCCAGCAAAGATGGCCCATGTTTGGCCATGTGCTAAGCGTGCCAGAAGACACTGCAGCACAGAGCGCTTGGAATTCACCCTATTCGGAACCAGCAAATACAAAGAAAGAAGAACTCGGTACACTCAAGTCAGGAATGGACCTGAGGAAGCTAAGAATTTCGGCTGAGGACAAGACTTAGAAGAAGGACTGATTGCAGTTGTAGGATCAGTAATCATACATACTCATGTTAGCTGACGTCACAATAAAAAATTCATAGCTTCATAACGAAAATTATGTCACGAATGTGCACAAACTGTATTATTTGGTGAATTTACAATTTATTAAACCTTCTGCTGAATATTTTGAATCTAATTTGACGGGAGCTATATTCCGTTGAATAGTTTGCACCTAATTTCACTCAGACCGTTGCTGGCGTAGAATTACCACGAGCTCGCAGTCAAATTATGTTCAAATTAGTTAACAGTTTACTTGTATATTTACATCGAAATGGGATTCTGGGAGTTCATGATTTAAAGTGGCTAAATCGATTCAAATAGAGAGTGTGTGGAGCTTAGCTAGATACGGGAGAGGCATAGGTTGTGATAGGTCGGTATATTGAAAATGAAATTATTTTCAAAATGATCACCAGTTTCCCTCTATGGTTGCCTTGAAAATGAGATATAGGGAATTCATCCGTGATCAGGTTAACTGCGAACTCGTTCGGTACGGTCTATCTAACATCCCACTCGTAGTCTTAGAGTAAAAAAGCAACCTTATATTTCTCACTCTCTTCGTTTTGCAGGTATTTTTATATTGGGTTTCTCAATGATGCTGGCGCTTTGTGTAGCCAAAGGATCACAGACCTTACATGACGGCATGCTCAAAAACATTCTCAAGTCACCTATGGCCTTCTTTGACACGACACCGATAGGTATGTAGACCAATTGTGAGGGATGAAACGACACTGATTGGTTTAGCAATATTTGCGTATGTTATCTGTTGGAGACGTTTCTATCCCCTTATAAATATTCACAGACGGACGAACAGAGAGACATAGAGGTGGTAGATCAGACGGTAATGAGCAGAGCTGTGAAACCGGCGACCTGGGGATCGCATCATGGTTCAGCCAATTGATATCGCTGGAAACATAGGCAATCTCCTTCACATCTCGTCGCGCCTCTCCACCCAGAAGTATAAATGGGTACCAGTGTAACAAAAACTGGTGAATAAACTGAAATAAAAACCAGCCTAGAATGGCGTGAATGGGACCTGGAATCAGGGACTCGATAGACGCCAACCAAACCAATAACCTTTTTCTTTTTCAACAGAGAGATACCGTCGCATCACTATAGCTCTGTTCGTTGAACTAAAAACTGTCGAGTCATAACTCCTGGTCCATTTTTGCTCATATTTAGCAAAAGAAAGGTTGTTGCTTTATAGAGGATCGCCAGACTTATAGTTTCATTATTATTATTATTATTATTATTATTATTATTATTATTATTATTATTATTATTATTATTATTATTATTATTATTATTTTTATTATTATTATTTCTATCTGATATGCACTTCTATCTTCTTGCAATTCTCAGGCCGTATCATCAACAGATTCAGCCGAGACATCGATAGCTGTGATGAAGATCTGGCAATCTATTTTACTGGCTTCTTTGAGCCATTATTTGACACTGTGAATACAGTAATTATTATCAGCATTAACCTGCCAATCGTCCTGGCAGTATTGTTACCTGTGCTGATTGTCTTCTATGTCCTTCAGGTATATTTACTCAATGCAAGCAATGCTGTCGATAGAAAGTGCTGGCTGGTGGAGACATACATGGGCAGTTGAGATGGTTGGTTGCTGGACCACCAGAGTTAATTAGCCACTAAGAAGTCACTCCATATGGTCAATGTTATTAAGTCAGCATCTCTTTTACTGACCACTCATATTTGGACCAGACAGTATGAAGTACAGATGTTAATGTTCTTGCTATAAACACTTTAACACTTAAAGGGGAACCCACACATAAAAGGGTTAATACGCGCCAAATATTGTTTTCGTAAAATTTAAATAAAATAAAAAATATTATTTGCACTTAAATCAATTTCACATGAGAATCATTGATTGGCGTCATCGTATGAATGATTGTTGTGGTAGGACGTCATCGAGTGTATAGTATTTTGATATCAAACATTGATAGCTCACAAAATCTCATTTATATACCATCACACGTGGTGTTTGCGAAAACGTGTCTAAGTCTTCTTTAATTCGAAGATGATGATGACGATGATGGTGATGTACGGAATACTGTGGCTGAAACATCCTACATCTGCAATTACTCCTTCTTCGCTTTTGACCAATATATGGCAAAATATTTAGCTTCACCAGGTTAATTCTTTATATGATCGTTCTGAATCATGCTTTCTCGCTTAACGGATGGATGTAATGACGTCGTCTCCTAGCTTTATATTTACTGGCTCTTTCCATTTACGGACAGTGGCGAGTTATTACGTATAGTGCATCATTGGACATTATGCTGCCCGGACACTGGTGTCCAGTGATGGTGTGGGAGTGTTTGCGATGGCAAGAATGAAGTTTGTCTAGAGCTGCCTTGTGAGCTGCTCATTTGTTGCAACTATACACCATCAAGGATACGCACTGTGCGCAGGACAAACCTGGCTCTTTTTGTCAAGGGCATCGTTGATCTATGAATGCATCTATGAATGTACAGCTTGCAGAAGGACTAGAAAGCTATGTTTCCCATGACACTGCGTGCATCAATGTCAGCAGTACCGCCGAGCATTGAGCCCGGGATTTTGCTGTTCCTGCATGGTTCTCCCTAACAAAGTCGGTCGTTATCCCCGTTAGCTCTGTCCTTTGTCGATATATGCATGTGGGTGGACTCTGTTTTGGATTCATTCCTAAAGGGATTCTAATTTATCGGGAGTAGTTCAACAGAGGGATTCTTTTCATAGTTTATGAAGTCCACATCATTGGCATATTCTATCTCTAGCGGCATATCTAATATGAACACTGTTGGTGGTGCTGGGGCTTGTGGAACTGTCCCACACAGAGTTCAACACTGTTGCAATGTAGGAGGCGGGAATACATTTGGATAGAGCATCTTTCTTTGGGAAGCCGATTGATGTTTAAAACCCTGCAGAATTCACTGTCCTGGCTCGTATTCTGAGCTTGTTGTCTCCATTGATTAATCTCGCTGGTCGCACTTCGTCTTCATTACAACTGGCCTGGCATCATAGATCTAGGATCTTTGAGTGTTTAATTGTGTTGAATGCTCGTGAGATGGCAATACACATTTTGTGGAAGTGCCACTTTGTGAACATGACAGCTTCCACAGATATATGTACATGCCCATCTTCGACATGTTTAAAGCCCCTCTGATAGGATCCAGTGGAGTCATCGATCCTGTCTCGGATGCAGCATCGGGGTAACAATGCCTATGTTTTGGGAGTTCTATCTTACCGCAACATACAGTCTTGTATTAAATTTGAGGAAAATTGGTTCAGCAGTTTCCCAGATACAACCACGGGTAAATAAACAGATAAACAACCACACAGGCAGCCTTCCCAATATATGGAGTGATGTTAACAGATATAAATACAGATATCATCATCTACGCTCTTTGTACACAGGACATAATTCAAATTTCATTTATTATTTAATAAATCAGATGATGGCTATTTTGAAACTAATTTGAATTGAAGCTGTTGCCATATATCGCATCAATGGCATCTTCTCAAATTAGTTTACATATATTAAATTTCTTATTTGTATAGCTGTAGCGTGCCAATAGCCAATTTGGGCCGTTTGTAAATGGCGGAGGCCCATATACCAATTTGTTATTGGTGCGCTCGTTCGTAAACAGCACATGGACCATATGCAAATTTGTTATCGGTACAGCCATTTGTAAAGGACGCATGGCCATACCTTCGTAGATCAATGATTAATTTTCAGTCGCTGGGATAATTTATTTGACACAACCGTCTATCAAACATTGTGGTGGTGGTTCAGTGAATCTTTTTATAACATAGCCTATCTGGTTAATCGCTGGTCGATGTGTGACGCGCACATACTGTTAATCAAAGTACTGTTGTAATGGGTGCATAAATAAATGCTGTTAAGTATTCAAGAATAATCTATCGCTCTGCAAATGGATAATTTGTATGAAAAGATTTAAGTTTTCTTTCATAAATTTTTGCACTATTTAAAGTGTTTATAAATGTAGTCCACTACGTGAATTCTATTTAATGTTTGTCACTTCATTTGCACCTTGCGTGATTAAACTTCTCATTAATCGCTTTGATACTTAATTACAGAAACTATGTATAATCACAATACGATGGAGTAATCAGAGGCTTAATTTCATTCAATTGTTCTGCGCTTGCTGTATATGCAATCATATGTGCACTCAAAGCAGATTTATTGATTAACCGACTGAACGAATGAGTGAATGAACAGACAGATGGATAGACGGGCGGACAAAGAAATACGCAACAAAAACATGCATGAATGAACACACAAATAAATACGAAAAGACATGTCTTGACAACTGAATGAATCTCTGAAAGGATCGGCAAGACGGAATTAATGAATGAATGGATGTATTGCCTATTGGCGCAATGATATTGACATATGGGCGCGCCAATAAGCAATTTGCATATCGGGCTTGCACCACCGTTTACAAAAGGACACGCCAATTACAAATTGGTATAAGGGCCCGCACCGTTTACAAGTGGGTCTGTGCCATTTACAAATGGGGCAATTTGGTTATTGGGTTACTATATAGCTATTTTGCATTTTAGGTTTCTGGTAATTCAATGCTCAAAAAAATTGTTTTAAATCTTTGATATACTGTTCTAGTTTTTTAATAGCTCACTCTGGATTATGGTAAAATGAATCAAAGTAGGCTAAGTCCACGACGGTATGTCGGATGCACGTTAATTGATATGATGGAAAAAGGTATATGAACATTTGGATACTCTTTACACACCATTGCTGCATCATGTCAACGTTTGAATCCCTAGCTATCTAGCTATCTTTGAAGCATTTGCTTATTTAATTGAGTCTTCGTTTTTCAGAGATTTTATGTTGCAACTTCACGCCAATTGAAGCGAGTTGAATCGACGACACGATCTCCAATCTTCAATCATTTCAGCGAGACATTATCTGGGGCCACGGTGATTAGGGCATATCGTCAGCAAGACAGATTTGTCTCCACATGCGATAGCCGAGTGGACAATAACAACGTTTTCTTCATTTATGGGCAATCATCTGGTCGGTGAGTTCATTTCAATGCAGATTATAGCATCACTCTTCTTTGTTCCATGTGTTTTCTTTCTATGCTGGTATAATTGTTCACCGTTCTTAGTCCCTGTCCACTTGCTTTTCTCAAAATACGTTTGTTTCTGACCAAATATGCATAAATTATGAGCCACTTAGAAAGGTTTCTTCAAGTTAAGAATTGGATCCACAATTGCATCAATGTACCAATACACAACATAGGTAAACCTATTGCTTATGGAACATACGTGTTGTGTAATGCGACTCTTTCTTTGCATGAGCTTTTAAGGTATGAAGTATTAAGATAAAGTGAAATAAATATTTATGGTTTACTTTCTGATATAGTTTCCACAAGTATCCTGGAACCTTTGGTTTTATGAATATTTACACTACAGGACAGTGTGAAGTGTTATCATTTCTGTGATCATTTTGCTATGGGTACGGTCAACTATTGCAATTCAGATTTTGAACGGTGATTTTCATATTCATCAAGTCAAAATTATGTTATAAAACTCTTTTCCCAATTGCTACCTAAATGCGCTTTGAAGTAACCGTTTTAGAAATCTCTATTGGTCTAATTTAAACCTGGTAGACTAACGACATGGAATAAATACATGAAAAATAAGTTTTCCATATAGTATTATGTTTCTACCCTTTTAGCTGGCTTGGTGTCGTAGTTGGTATACTCGCCAACTTGGTCGTCTTTGCGGCCACGATGTTTGCAGTTACACAGAGAGACACAATGACCGCGGGGATAATGGGATTGACGATATCATATGCACAACAACTCATTAACGCTATCAGTTTACTTGTAAAGGCAACATCTGATATTGAGACTAACATTGTATCTGTGGAAAGAATAGTGGAATACACAAATACACCAACAGAGGTAATTGTAAAGAAAAATCATCTTCAGCACTTGTTTGTGGTATATATAATTTCATTGCTGTTTCTGTATGTCCATGCTAGTCTTATCACAGATTCACCGTGTACCACGTAACCAACATTGATATATTGTTTTCATACGGCATAGCAAGAGAAGGATCTATTTATAGCAATGCCACTCCGATTGTTGCTGTGTTTAAAATCGATTTGAAAATTTGAAATATGAATTCCCAGAATCTAAATTTCAAGGTAATTATACACGTAAGTTGATGAATGTTTTAAACTAATCTGACTGGGACGTTGCTGCCACGGCTCCCAATCAAATTACTTTCAAAATCTTTAAGAGAATGATTATTAAATTGGAAACTAGCCCATTCGTATTACAACAGAAAGGTATTATTTGGTAAATTCCTATGGTTAATGGTTCAAAGTCTTCGTTTGACCCTCAAATTGACATTCACTGAGCAAAATTCTAAATTTTCTTGAGATGTCTTGACCATTTAATTCATGAATCCATTTCCTCACTCAAGCACATGACGTCATAATCAACTATGCGACGTCTAGGCTGACGTCATAATCATGACGTCATGAATGATTCGAAATAATCCGTCTTTAACGCTCAATAGGCCAACACGTTGTACGAATTGTACGTCTTTGCTATTTAATAAACATGCTGTTGAATATTTTGAAACTAATTTGACAGGGCGCTGTTGCTGGCAGAGGCAGGAACAGCGCCCAATCAAATTAGTTTCAAAATATTTAACAGCTTACCTATACAGTTTTCTGGAAATCGATAGTCAGGGAGTTCAGAGATTGATGGATCGCAACACGGACAGTGTGTGGGTGGAGCTTAGATTGAGATGGGTGCGGCATAGCTAAAAGTGAAAAGGTCCATTAGTACGTGTAGTATGTTTAGCACTGAGGTTCTGTTGATAAACATATCTTACAGATTGGTGCACGTTGTTATACTGTCATCATTATGCATCAAGCATCTAGTAAATTGTCCAGAAAACTGAATATAATATTTGTGTCTACCACGGTTATTTTTACACATAGATTTGCTTTCTTCAAAGGAATAGTTGAATGGGATTAGGTCATGGATTTTTATCGGCGTTCACTATGTATACCGTATTATGTTTATCATCGCATAATAAATAGGCTGCTTTAAACATGAATTGATTTCTAAATTTCATTTTCATTCTCATCTTTTTATGGAAAAGGATGAGAAATGTTTTGCGTATCAGGTGGGGGTGTAGAGGCAATGCTATAGAAAACACAAATATCAATAGATCATTATTTATACTCTATAACGAGATATAGATTGGGATGTAAACACTTTGTTTGATCTATGTGGTAGTGCATGTTAACTCCTGTTGAATGGGATGAAATGGAACATTACAGCAGGCATTGTTTATACGGTAAAACAAGCTTTAGATTTAACACCTTGAACCGGAAAGGACAAATGCGAAAAACGTTATCTACAATGCAATGTGTTTCTGTAGAATATTTTGAAGTTAATTTGACTGGAAGCTATTGCTGCCAATGGCAGCAACACGTTAGCCTAGAAATATCCAACAGCGTAACTATAAAGTTTCAATGTAATTGAGATTCCTGGTATTCATGATTCGAAGGGTTACACATCACAACTTGTACAAGATTAAATCGTATTTATATATAACTGAATATTTTTCTTTATATATTTCCAGACAGCTTGGGCCATTCCAGAATTTGAGCCTCCTTCTACATGGCCCCAGCATGGAGTCATACGTATCCAGAACTACATGACTCGGTATCGACCTGGATTGAATCTCGTGCTAAAAGGAATAAATGTTGATATCAAGGCTGGTGAAAAGGTAATATCATACATTGAATATTCTGTTTTGTCTTCAATATCTATTGACTACTGTGTTTTATTTTATGCAATTGCAAATAGTGAGATATATTGATCAACCATTGCAAGAGTGTTCGAATTAAAAAATAAACAGCAGTGTAGCAATATACAATACACTAATGTGCACTTTAATTTTTGTAATATTTATATTGTTGTGATTTTGCACCACGTATAAATCTGTCACATTTAGGGATATACCTTGGCCTGGATGGAGCTGTTTAGTAGATCAATCATATATCATCTGGCTTCGTCATCCAGAGAGGCGCTTAATGACGTCACTAGGCAATGATCAACAATGTTTGTCTGAGCGCGATGATGGACTACATGCACTACGGCTCAGTACCACAATAATGTGCTTACTCGCTTCATTTGACAAAGTTATGCTGAATTATCGATGAATTATTGTAGCATTTTTTGAAAGCAGAAATAGACGACACACTAGCGTACAACTTTGTTGTGTTGCTTCTAGTATCATGGTATATTGGTATTACGGATTGTAGTTGATGGTATGTTCTCTGCCGTTGACTCACATATAAGTGCAGTATATGGGAACATTTCTCAACCTTACAAATTTTTAGATGGACCTGGGATCTTCATGATTAAATTTGTGAATTCAATCTGGAAAAGACTGGTGTGGGATGGGTAACCTAGGATTTCACGCTTACATTTCTGGGTTGAAAGTGAGAGCCGATGTGAGGAATGATTTCAAAGCATAACCATCACACCTCCCCTTTTGGTAGAGAAAACATGGTTGCATTTTCTCTGATAAAACATTTATTAACGAGAATCAAATAGATGATATGATTATGTTTAGGTTGGAATCGTAGGACGAACAGGTGCTGGGAAGTCCTCACTGACGCTAGCTTTGTTCAGGATTATCGAATCTGCTGGTGGCAAGATTGAGATTGATGATCGTAATATCGCTGACATAGGACTGCATGATCTGAGAAAACGATTGACTATTTTACCACAGGTATGAACCACAATGGAGGAATCCAGCTTTAGGTATGCCTGCTCATCTCTATCTAAGCTCCACACACACCACATCCGTGTTGAGATCGAGCGATCCCTTAACTCCCTGACTATCAATTTCCAGAAAACTATACAGGTAAGCTGTTTAATATTTTGAAACTAATTTGGCTAGGTGCAGTGACAGTGCCAAGTGAAATCAGATTAACAAATATTCAACAGCACGTTTATTAAATAGTAAAGACACACAATTGATAAAACACCGCTTATTCCGTCATAAATTATGCGTTCGTAACGAACACATCATCATCATCATCATCATCATTATCATCATCATCATCATCATCATCATGCACCAGCTGCATGAGTCGCATTCATCTTCCACTTCTTCCTCTTATTATTCTTCCTCATCGTCTTCTTCTTTCTCTTCCCCTTCCTCTTCTTCTTAGCTCATCTTCTTCGTTTTGCTCTTCTTCTTCCTCGTCTTCTTCTTCCTCTTCTTCTTCTTCTTCTTCTTCTTCTTCTTCATCATCTTCTTCTTCTTATTCCTCTTCTCACGCCTTCTTCTTCTTCTTCTTCATCTTCTTATTCTTATTCTTTTTTTTTTTTCTTCTTCATCTTATTATTCTTCTTCTCTCGTCTTCCACTTTTTCCTCTTCTTCATTGTCTTTTTCTTCTTCTTCTTCTTCTTCGAAGTAGACGTAGTGTTTAGCTCTGTATTTAATCATGAATTTGCGGCGGTTAGCAGTGTTTTAATGTTTAATTTTTGTACAATGTTCAAGTTAAAGTAAATGTATTTATGTTTGTGATATTCATTTTGCGTGTGACATTTGGATTATTGTATATTTCTGTGTGTTAAGTAACAATTTCTAGACATTTTACAAATTAATTTCGTCCATTGCTATAACCGACCGCTTGGCTGGTCAGTGGGTAGGCGACCTTGATTGGTATTTTGTTCACTAACAATGGGCGAGCAGGCCGGTTTTGCTGGTAGAGTAAAGTGAACTAGATGTGAATTACCCCCGAATGTGTCGCGGACTATGAACCTTTTAATGGTATAGACCGGAAGAATGGAGTACGGATTGACAATGATAACGTTACCACTGACATTTATGGTGCTAGTAGCAGTAACGATCCAAACTTTGCTAACAT
Organism: Chaetoderma sp. LZ-2023a; assembly: GCA_034401795.1. NCBI lineage: Eukaryota > Metazoa > Mollusca > Caudofoveata > Chaetodermatida > Chaetodermatidae > Chaetoderma > Chaetoderma sp. LZ-2023a. Next base: position 9,882,224 of record CM067359.1, read on the forward strand.
TAGTGAGAGTGACTTTCCGTTGCCGCAGGCGAATAAAGTACAAGAACAATTACCTGAAAAATTGTTATCTTTAAAACCGTCGCCTAATAAACCTAAGAAAAAACGACAAAAAACACAATCGACCAACCGTTTTGAAATTCTAAGTTTAATCGATGACTCTGAAAATATGTCACAAAGTAGTGATATTAGTATGAATACCGTTACCATGTCAACAGATATTGCTACAAATAATGACATTTCAAACCCGGTTTTGGACACTGATAACACCGAACCCATGACGTCAGTCGAGTCCGACAATGCGCCAAACGCTGATGACGCTGAGATTCTTACAACCCAAGACATTATCGTGCAATTAGAGGACAATATTAACTGCTGGATAGCGCCATTCCCGTTAGCAGCATACCATTCAAACAGGGCCATGCCCCCTGTGATAATGACCGTGTCATAGTTACCGCTGGTGAGTTACCACCTGATCATGTGTCGCTGTTGATGAGGGTTCGTACTCAGACAGTATGTCTGTTGTATCGGAAATGTCGGACATGTCAGATTTTGTAGAGACAAGGGAGTTAATTCAATCACTTGACGATGTTATGTTGTTTATTGACAGTATCAAATACAGTAAAAAGGTGGTAGAAAAGTGGAAAGAGTACCAACCTAATTTAAAGCTCTTAATGCATCAAATGTTCAGACTAAAGAAGCAACCTGGATTAGATGCTTCTTACAAAAATCGTCTCACTAAGATAATTACAAAGTTACATCGTAACATAAAGGGTTAATTACTTGTGTCTTCTCTCTATATTGATCAAATAGTAAAATCTTCAGCGGTCCATTTCGAAACTTAATCATGTTTATGAATTATATTGTACTAGCAATTTTACTTTTTTTATCTCATCATGACACATCTCTCAATTGTAACCTTGAACACGTGAGGCTGTCGTGATGCTTTTAAACGCTTCCGTATTTTAACCATATTCGTAAAGAGTTGTCCGCCGATATTGTTTTCTTGCAGGATATACATACTACGAATGATGATGACTCTATATGGCGTTTAGTGTGGAGAGGAAAACTGTCTTTCTCTCATTTTGATACGAAACTGCAGGCGTAGCAATACTTTTTAACCCCAAGCTTGATGTCACTATTGTAGAAACTATACCTGTTTTACCAGGCAGAATCTTACATGTCACCATTAAATTGAATAATGAGTATTTTTACTTAATTAATGTTTATAATGCAACTGAGTGTCATGCCAAAGTAAGATGCATAGAAAAACCGGGAAAATGCTAAAACTTGAAGACATTGGAGCTGTCCAACTATACACTATCTTAAGGGAATACCATAATGGCAATCTACCCTCCTCATTAGCAAACCTTTTTGGGAACAACTCCAATATACACTCGCACAACACACGAACTAAGAACAACTTACACCAAACCTATTACAGAACAATGACAGCTACACAAAAACCATCTCACCAAGCAATACAACTCTGGAACAACACAGATATAAATATACGCACACAAATTCTAACACAAAGCTCTTTTAAACAAAATAGTAAAAAAATAATCTTAGAAAGATACTAAAAATCCAAACCAATGACATGAATGCAGAAGTCACCACCATGGCAGTACAAAAACAAGTATGTACCCAGTTGCCAGGATAACAACTAGAATGTAAAATACACATCTGCAATAATAATAATAATGCATCCGTAATTGTTAATGTGCATGATGCAGTTGTGTATAATAATAATAATAATAATAATAATAATAATAATAATAATAATAATGCACCAAGAAATGTTGATACAAATTAGGCCGCATTGTTATATATGATAATAATAATAATAATAATAATAATAATAATAATAATAATAATAATAATAATAATAATGCTGCACCAAGAAATGTTGATACGAATTTGGCCATTATTATATATGACAATAAAAATAATAATAATAATAATAATAATAATAATAATAATATTGTGAACAAGATATGCATGTGTTTTCCCCATTCCCATGTGTGTGTGTGTGTGTGTGTGTGTGTGTGTGTGTGTGTGTGTGTGTGTGTGTGTGTGTGTGTGTGTGTGTGTGTGTGTGTGCGTGCGTGTGTGTTAATTGTCTCTTGTCTTAAATGTATACATGTAAATATTATATTATCTTCACCCATGATCCAACTATTACTGAATTATATGTTTATTATATGTTAAATGTAAGGGGTCGACCGCTGTATAGGCTCAGCCTTTGGTGGACTGCCTGTTGTGTAAATGTAAAATCTATGTGTTATATGAAAATAAATAATCTTGAATCTTGAATCTTGAAAGCTCATATTTCATCTTTACAGGAGCCATATCCATTAATTCTTGGTGGTGATTTAAACTGTACTGTAGATCACGTGATTGATAGAACATCGGTACAGGAGCCCCATCCAATAGCTGCTGAACATTTAAATGACATGATTTTATCACATAAGCTTACTGATGTATTTAGATTTTTGCACCCTTCTTCTAAAGTATTTACATGGAGTAGGGTGGATGGAACACCTTCCAGACTAGATCATTTCTACATTTCATCAAACTATAAGCAATTTATCCGTTCTTGTACAATGGTGTCCTGCACCGAATCTGATCATTCATTTGTTAAAGTTTTGTTAAAGTTAAAGGAAATAAAACGGAGGTGCGCTTATTGGTGCTTAAACACTGACCTATTACAGGAGAAACGGTATCGTGAATTAATAACATCTTTTTGGGGTAACTGGCGGGAAAGGAAATGTACTTTTGATAATTTACAAGATTGGTGGGATATGGGTAAGAAGCATATTAGTAGTATATCTCATGTTTTCTCCTGTGAACGAGCTGCTATTTTGAAAGAAGAGAGATTACAGCTGCAACATGATATACAGAATTTATCAGCGAAAATACCAAAAAATGATGAGTTATACAATGAAATTAAACAAAAGCAAGAGTCACTGTCATCTCTCTTAGAACAACAATCTAGAGGGGCTTGGGTACGGTATCTTTTCCAGCATATCAATGACCTGAATAAAACAACGAAATATTTTTTTCGACCTTGAAAAGAAACGTGGTACAATTAAACCTATTTCTCATTTAACGTTACCAGATAGTACAGTTGTTGATAAAGATTCTGATATTTTAATCTACGTGTCTGAATTTTACAGCGCTTTATATAGTAACGGAAAGTCATCTAAGCATGCTAGAAACAAGTTATTAGCCGATCTTCCACAATTGAGTGATGTTTCCAAAAACGATCTAGATAGTTCTATTGGATTGGTAGAACTGATGAACTCAGTTAAAAAACTAAAGAATAACAAATCTCCTGGAATAGATGGGCTACCTGTCGAGTTCTATAAAACCTTTTGGGAGCTGATTGGTGATGATTTAAATGCTGTTTTTACCCAATCCATTCAGGATATGCGATTACCTACGTCATGCAGGCGAGCGGTTATTACATTATTGCCAATTCTTTTTCCTCTTCTTCTTCATTGTCTTTTTCTTCTTCTTCTTCTTCTTCTTCTTCTTCTTCTTCTTCTTCTTCTTCTTCTTATTATTATTATTATTATTATTATTATTATTATTATTATAATACCTGTGTGTGTGTTCTTGCTATTTCAGGATCCAGTGATATTTTCAGGATCGCTCCGGATGAACCTCGACCCATTTGATGATTATTCAGATGAGCAGATATGGAAAGCTATAGACCACGCACATTTAAAGAGCTTTGTTACTGGTCTACCTAATGAGTTGATGTATGAGTGTGGAGAGGGTGGACAGAACCTGAGGTATACAAAACACCTATCACAATCCACTAGAAAATCATGTCTATGCAAATTTCTAACATCCACAGACACACAGACACACACGCGCACGCACGCACACACGTACGTACACACGCACGTACACCATTCTATTGCGGGATATTCCATATCGATATTTGATTGCCAATGCATGAATAATTGTCTCGATTAATAGTGAGTAAGATGGTACTTATTTGACAAACCGTGACTTAATATTAATATCTATATAATACTATCGCGTTTATCTGTTAGCAATTATAGTGGACGTAATTTGAAAAAAGGACTGATATTATTGGTAAGGAAACTATTGGACGCTATAAATAATAACATTTTGAGCACAATATGATAAAGCTCTTGCTGTCTTAGTTAGCAACGACTGCCAATCAAATTGCACGAGCTATCTTCAGCAATTACAACTACAATGAAAGTCATGTTGATTATTTTGAGAACAATGTGATTGAAAGTTGTTGCAACAAAGATTTCCAGTCAAATACTTATAAAACGTGGGCTAGTGGCACAGGTTGTGTCTGTTATTTTGGTCAGAATTTGAAGGAAAGTTTTTTCTGTTACAGGCACAAACAAATGGACCTTTCCATTCTTAGCTATGCCCCGCCCATCTCTATCTAAGCTCCACCCACACCTCGCTCGTATTGGGATCTGACCATCAATTTCATTAAAACTATACAGGCAAGCTATTGAATATTTTGGAAGTAATTCGGTCTGGGCGCTGTTGCGGCATATGGCAGCAACGTCGTCCAGTCAACTTAGTTTCAAAATATTCAACAGCATGTTTATTAAATAGTAGAGATATACAATTCGTACAACGTGTCGGACTATTAAGAGTTAAAGGCGGGCCAAATATAATCATTTATGACATAATGATTATGACGTCATTCTGCACGCCGGTTAGCTGATTATGACGTCATATGACGTCAGATGATAGATAGATACTCTGGAAAGGTGAATTTCAGTCGAGATTTAATTTTTTTAAATATTTAGCCTATCAGATTATACCTCTAAAATAGAATAATTAGAATTGAACTACTATACGCTTACAATGCACTATCGAGGCACCTCTGCTTGTATTGAAAGCCAACTGTACAATAACTAGCATAAACATTTCAGAAAGGATGTTTTATACTCTGACCTCGCTGTCTATCAATTTCCAGAAAACTATGCAGGTAAGCTGTTGAGTATTTTGAAACTAACCTGACTGGCCGCTGTTGCTGCCTATGGAAGCAACAACGCCCAGTCAAATTAGTTTCAAAATATTCAACATAATGTTTATTAAATGGTAAAGACATAAAATTAAGCGTTAAAGACAGCTATATCGAGTCATTCATGACGTTATGATTATGACGTCATCATACACGTCACGTGGTTGGTTATGATGTCATATGACGTCATGTGATCGATGGATAAACTTGGAAAGGTCCATTAATGACAGGTGCAAAAATGAAACTAAACGGGCGGCTTAAAAGTACACTATTGTCATGGTTTTTCTAATGGTTTACCCCTAATCTTATTGCATTGGGATACCTTTAAGGACTATTTCTAAAAATGTTATATAATATTATATATTTTCAGTGTTGGCCAAAGGCAACTATTATGCCTTGCACGAAGTCTTCTAAGAAAGACAAAGATTCTGATATTAGATGAAGCAACAGCAGCCGTTGACATGGAAACGGATGATATTATTCAGCAAACTATAAGAGAGGAATTCAAGGATTGTACCATCGTGGCAATTGCTCATAGACTAAATACCATAATGGACTACGATAGGTATTATTGTCTATTTCTGAATACTACTACTAATACTACTACTACTACTACTACTACTACTACTACTACTACTACTACTACTACTACTACTACTACTACTACTACTACTACTGCCACTACCTAAATAGCTCCTTAGATTTTATAAGGTTAGATTATACCTGTCAATTGTATTGAATTATGTGAGAAGGTTAGTAGGAATCGTCATTATCTGCCCAGTCTACCCATCATTGAATGTTGTTTTGAATAGCAAGCAATAATGTATCAACAATCGCAGAAAAAATATTAATACAAAATAATATTATTGTTTCAGGCTTTACCATATAAAGGCCATATACAAACTCCCGGGACACAAGCTGGTAGTTTTTCAGTCTATATAGAAAATAATTCTTTACCTCTGATAAGAAGAGGGAAGAAAGGCGGCATAGTGCTATCAGACTAGTTCAAGTTGGTCAACCCAAAACCCTAGGAGGGAACGTGATTCACCATACATCCCCTAAGGAGATTTTTTGTGCACGGGAAATCCAAGATGGCCGTCAATCGCTTCGTATTACACGTTTAAAATTAGAAAATTGGAAATCAGAACTCCATTTTACGCATGCCTACTCGTTTTGACTGTCAAATTCCCTCAAATAAAAAAGTTCAAAATGGCCGCCGAAATACTCACATGCCATTGGCCGATTGCGGCCAGGTTTTTTTTGTATCTCTCGGTGTCTCTTCAGCACCGTTGAGTTGTTCCTGGTGCATCATGAAATTCCCCAAATTTCAGAAAAATCGGTATAGTAGTTTGAGAAAAACACCATTTTGTATGTTATGACGTCACCAAGATGACTGCTACAGGCAAGGGCCTATCAAGACCTCTTGAAAGATTTTGATTCTTGGCCGAACTCAGGTACCAACTTCTGAGTTTCACATCAATCGTCCTGGTCGATTCAGAGAAAATAATCTAATAAAATAATTTACAGATTTATGACGTCATTAAGATGGCCGCTCTTGAACGATTTTTATTCGGGTCCATAACTATATCCTATATTCTGAGTTTCAGCCAAAACGGCGCAGTGGTTTTGGAGAAGAATTTTGAAAATCCGTGAACAATTTAAGCAAACCCAAGATGGCCGCCGAGCCAAGGAGGCAATCAGATTCATTTGTGGTCAAAGCCTATCCGATATTACTTCCTAAATATCCTGTAAAATCTAGTCAATTTTAAGTTTTCAAGTTATAGCATTTTTAGCGCAAGGGGGGAATAATAATAATAATAATAATAATAATAATAATAATAATAATAATAACTAGAGAAAATTGACTGAAGTAACTGTAAATCTGCCATGTCTGGCCATGAAGAAATAGTATAAGGCCTCTTCTAAGAGATGAAATAAGGTGTGTCTTCGAACCTGATCTTTGAATTTGCATGCTGAAAGGCAGGTAAGTTATGCCAAACATGAAAACTGGAAAACTTTGCTCGTGAATGACCTTGACCCCAAGGGAGATATTAATATTTTCATTTGAAATTTTTTAGAACTCTCAGTGTTATAGAATCTGGCCACGTTTGAAGAGAATCGAAAGAAAACTATAGGAGACAACACTTATCCAATATTGCTCCCATAGATTTACTATGGGAATATGTGGCATGGAAAAGCTGATTTTCTCGAAAACTGTTTGTCGGATCGACTTTAAATTCGAAACCAACTAAAGCCTTATGAACCCTAGGTGTCCTCTAAATTTCTAGTCGATCGGAGAATTCTTTTTTCACCACGAGTTCATTTCTGCATAAAATGGTTTTTTTGGTTATTTTAACCCCAAAGGGTGCACCGGCTCGTCATCTTTCAAAAAAAAAATTTTCGAAAGAAATTGTTCAAAATAATTTTTTTTATTTCTCATTCTGAGATCATTTCTGCAAAAAACGAAAACTAGTGCTTTTGAAAAAAAATTCATGGCGGCCACTTTGAAAAAAAAAATTTTCAAAAAATAATCATCTGTGGTAACAGCCTACCCACGTATGGTAAGTGATCCGATTAAAACTCTAGGCGTAGTAGCACTTCAAACATTTGAAAATCCCCATTCATTTCCTATAGGACATTATCCCATGTATTGGGAGGTCAAAGGTCTGGCAGACATTTTGGGGGAAAAAATATTTTCAAAAACAAATGGCCAGTTGGAATATCCTCAGCAAATATGGTAGTGCTCTGCTAAAAATCTAGCTGTAGTAGCACTTCAAAGATCAATTTTGAAAATCCCCATACATTTCCTATGGGACGTGTTGCCACTCAAAGGTGCATAATAGCCATCGATTGTGTCATGGGCCCTTGATGTTGACCAAGTTTGCTGTTAACCGGATGAAAACTCTAGGAGATGGAAGAATAATAATAAGAAGAAGTAGAAGACAGATCCTGAGTAAAAATAATTATCTGTGATTTCATCACAGTTTAATAAACAGAACAAAAACAATGGGGGTGGGGGGGGGGGGTTGCCAGCTATGATGGCTTGGCGCCCCCCCCCCCCCCTAATAATACTAATAATATGCTCTCCTCTATAGCATAATTATGTTATTTGTTCGTTATTATAACAATGTGACTTCTCTTACATGTAATTGCGGTTCGCCTCTTTGCCTTCATTTCAGGATTATGGTCCTTCAAGATGGTCTTCTGAAAGAGTTTGATAGCCCAAGTAATTTACTCCAAGACACCAACAGCACGTTCTATGACATGGCCAAGAATGCTGGACTAGTTACAAAAATGTCTTCATAAATAAATTATGTTAATGGTTTGAAAGTAAAATGTCGAACTCGAAAACTTATTTTCAATGTAATATCGATTATGTAGACTATTTCTAAAGCAATATGCTGGAAGTTGTTGCTGCCTATTTAATTAAAAAAAATTCAATATCTTACCTGTATAGTTTCCTTGAAAAAGAGATTACGGGAATTTAGGGTTCAATGGTTTAAGTCAAATTCTCCATCAAATTTTTCTAGACGAACGAGTCTCAGTCAATCATATGATGTCATAATCAACTACGTCACATGTAGTTGACGTCATTATCAATTACATAATGAATGACCCGCTTATGTCTGTCATAAATCATTAATAGTCAGTCAAATTGTACGAATTGGATGTCTGCACTATTTAAAAAGATTCTGTTGAATATTTTGAAACTAATTTGACTGTGCGCTGACGCTGCACTAGGCAGCAACAACACCCAGTTAAATTAGTTTCAAAATACTCAACAGTTTACCTATACGTTTTTTGGGAAATTGAGAGTCAGTGAGTGTAGGGATCGATCGATAACAGCATGGGCAAAGTGTGGGTGAAACTTAGCTAGAGATAGGTAAAACTGGATTCGTCCATCGTACAGAAGGTCAAATCGAGTTCATATTTACATTTCTAATAGACGATATGATGCTTAAGCGCTAATGTAGTCATTAAAGGGATGCTAATCTCATCTGAAATGTTGTATTGTACTGACAGATTGTAGTTTATAGATTCTGTATCATTCATATCCTGTGACATTCCCATTTCTGTATCACAATCATCTGCTTTGTAATACTGCATAGATGTTGAACAGTGATCGCGTCCATTTTGTCTCCGCAAGCGATAGTGTGTGATGTCATGTAAGTGATAATGCATTACATTATTTATTATGTAATACGCATCGTGTTGAATATTTTGAAACTAATAAACCTATGGCAGCCACAAATTCCAATCCAGTTAGTTTTAGAATTTCCAACAGCTTACCTGTATGATAGTTTTATACCACATTGCCAAACTACAGCTGGCACCTCAGCGACTGAGCGTATATACCGCAGTAGACAAGCTAGGTTTTTTCTGATTGGTTGAAAAGTAAATCATGACAGCCACCATTGGCTGTAGAAATGTATCACATTTAGCTACCAAAGTCTAAATATCTTTCGTTGTTGGCATGATAAACAGTTGACATGCCAGGCATAGGGTATTGGTGGCAAATTCTACCGCCTGAATGGTTACTATAAGATAAGGTGAGATCTCCTTTAAAGGTCGCTGTTTTTAATTGATACTATAAGGCTTGTTAAGTGATGACGTATCGCCCGGGTTCAGTTCGCTTGTTTAATACACAAAACAAATGTTTGTTAAACAACAAATGATGACATCATAAACACGCACTTATGATGTAATAAAGCAAAATACACACTTCCGGGGTGCGAATCACGCGCAGTGGCGTCATATTTAACAAGCCAATATACATAATAATGTTTACATTATTCAATGTGTTTCATTTTGTAGCAATGCATATAACTCATTAGTATTGTATTACATATACTTATGTAAATAGAAGGTCACTCTGATATCTTTTGTGGTTTATATAGTGTGCTTCTCAAGTGAGATTTTTTACGGGAGATGTGTGCGACTTCTGATCAGACCATAGATCGGATAACAACTATTTCGAATAAAGGAAATTTGAATACATCATGCATAATGTAAAATCATATTCTCTCTCCCTCCCTCCCTCTCTCTCTCTCTCTCGCTCTCTCTCTCTCCCTCTCTCTCTCACGCACACACTCTCACTCTCTCTCTCTCTCTCTCCTCACTCTGTATCTCTCTCGCTCTCTCTCTCTCTCTCTCTCTCTCTCTCTCTCTCTCTCTCTCTCTCTCTCTCTCTCTTTCTGGACGGTTTTACCGTAACTGTGGGGACATCACTTTTTTCTCTCATTTTTTGATTTTCATTTCCTTCGTGTTTCTGTGTGCGTTGGCAAAATAAAAAATACTTCTAAGATGGATAGCGATTATTACCATTAACTAAAAAATGTGAGAGAACACTGTGAGGACGGTCCCCACACAGAGCGGGGACCTAGTGAGAGAGTCCGCATCTCAACCTCAAGTGACAATTGATCTCAATGTGTGACGAATAATTAATCAAGGGGTAGATTAATAATAAAAGTAATTCTCCTCAATTGACCCCAAGGTGGTGTTAAAGCTGGCCAAATGCCATAATGAGGACGTTAATTAAGAGTGTAATCTCCAGGTCATCGTCTAAGCGATGCTTCAGCTAGATGGTTAATAGGGGATGGCCAGTAATGAGATAAGTGATAACGCTGTAATAATATGTTTGAAACTTTCTATTTGATCAAAGGACACATAACCCCTGTATAAAAATGGACCTTTCCAAGTGTATTTCCAAGTGTATTTATCGATCATATGACGTCATATGACGTCATACCCAACGAAGTGACGTGTCTGCTTTCATTATTATTAGCTCACGTGGCCTGAAAGGCCAAGTGAGCTTATGCCATGGCGGTCATCCATCGTCCGTCCATCCGTCTTCCGTCCATCCGTCAAATCACGCCTTCGCCTTAACGGTTTGACCGATTTCAACCAAATTTGGCTGGAATGATCCTAAACTGATACTCTCCGAAGGTTTTTTTCAGACTTTTGATTGATCAATTTTTTGGGTGAAAATCTTAGATTTTATAAAAAATCTACCGGAAATGGCCAACATTCTACACCTCCTTAGCTGCTTGACATATTTCAACCAAATTTAACTAGATGCATTTGGTAGGCTCTAGATCATGTTTTCAGAATTTTGATTGATCAATTTTTTGGGTGAAAATCTTAGATTTTATAAAAAAAAAACTACCGAAAATGGTCAAAATGCTACACCTCCTTAGCTGCTTAACATATTTCAACCAAATTTAACTAGATGCATTCTATGGTGGTAGGCTCTAGATCATGTTTTCAGAATTTTGATTGATCCATTTTTTGGGTGAAAGTCTATTTTATGAAAAATCTTCCGGAAATGGTCAAAATGCTATTCCTCCTTAGCTGGTTGACATATTTCAACCAAATATGACTAGATGCATTCTATGGTCGTAGGCTCTAGATCTTCTTTTTAGAATTTTGATTGATCAATTTTTTGTGTGAAAATCTTAGATTTTATGAACAATTAAACCGGAAATGGTCAAAATGCTACTCCTCCTTAGCTGCGTGACATATTTCAACCAAATTTTACTAGATGCATTCTATCATGGTAGACTTTAGAAGTTCTATTCAGAATTTTGATTGATCAATTTTTTTTGTGAAAATCTTAGATTTTATGAAAAATCTACCAGAAATGGTCAAAATGCTACACCTCCTTAGCTGCTTGACATATTTCAACCAAATTTAACTAGATGCATTCTATGGTGGTAGGCTCTAGAACATGTATTCAGAATTTTGATCGATCAATTTTTTGGGTGAAAATCTTTGATTTTATGAAAAATCCGGAAATTGTCAAAACGCATCTCTTTAACCACTTCAAGGATTTCAACAAAATTGTGCTGGAATGATCCTATGTGAGTAGGCTCCAGATGCTGTATTCAGAATTTTGATTGGTCAATCTTTTGGGTGAAAATCCTGATTTTTTATCTTGCATTTTCACGAAGTTGAAAAAAGATATTTTGAAAGATCGGGGAAAATGTCAGCGTTGGCGTTGGTGTCGGCGTCTGCGTTGGCATCTGGACAGGGTAACCTTTTTTTAAATGACATTTGTGTTTATCCGATTTGAAAAAGATTTACACAGATGTGTTCTATGGGATGCTTAGGACTAGTCTGCATCAAAATTATATTGATTTTATAATTTTTCCCATAGTTTTATCATGTTTGGACATAGAATATTTTATGTGTCAAGAGTTATCTTCTTTGGCTGTTTTAAGGTTTTTTAAAACGACATTTTCACCTGCAAAAGGTTATCCGATTTAAAAAAAAATTCACAGATTTGTTCTATACGATGCTTAGGCCCAGTCCACGTCCAAAAGAAATCGACTTTCAAATTTTTTCCATTTTTTTTCGGTGTTTGAACTAAGAGTATTTTAGTGCCCATTTGCATGCAAATTATATCCTGGTTATTGTTCTTGGCTGTGTTAAGGTTTTTTCAAATGACATCGACACCCACAAGAGGTTTGGTGATTTGAATAAAAACTTCACAGATTTGTTCTATATGATGCTTAGGACTAATCCACATCAAAAGGCAATCGACTTCGACATTTTCCCCAGATTTTTTCGCCGTTTGAATTCTGATTATTTTATTGCCTGATTTTGTATGCCGGTTATGTGGCCAGGTATAAGGGTTTTTTTACACTTCACAGATTTGTTCTATACCATGATTAGGACTTGTCCACATAAAAATAAATTGGTTTTCAAAATCTTTCCATATATTTTCGCCATTTGAACTTTGAGAATTTTATGGCTGATTTGCATCCAGATTATATGTATTATGCTGTGGTTAAGGTTTATTCATATGACAATTTAATCAGCAGACTTGTTTTTGAAACTTGAAACCTTGGGGATGATTATACATATAGGCAAGGATGTGCATGACACTTGGAATTTTGTTCTGACACCACCTCCCCCCCCCCCCCCCCCCGGGACTGGGCCCAGTGGTCAGAAGGTCAGAATTGGCCAGTAATTATCGATTGTAATGCAATTCCTCCTAGACCATTTCAGATAGAAACTTAAAACTTTGGGGATGATTGCACATATGGACATGGATGTGCATGATACTTTTGGGATTTTGGTATAACATCAGGGGTACGGCCCTGGGGATGGGGACTGTGGGTAAAGAATTAAATTTATCCAAAGATGGTCATGTCACATATCATTTTCAAGCCAATGATGAGTAGACTGCAGTACAAGCAATTATTTTGATCTTGGGTCAAACTGAGGGTAGGGGGCGGGGTCAAAGGTGGGCACCAATCGATTGTAATGTAACGCCTCCTAGACCATTTCATATCCAAATATGTATTATGCTGATTGTTTTTGAAAATGTTTCTTTTTCAGACTATGAACTTGCTTGTGTTTGGACCATTTGCCTTTTCATTAGCTCCAGGATGAGTAATGACTTCAGGTTATTCCTTGGCAGAAAGGCTTTATGGTTCAGTCTCCAAGCATAGCTTTGCTTGCCCGATGGGTAGTGCCAAGGGTATTTTGAATCGGCATGTTGATTGTCAAATTTCAAAATGAGACTGTATCCGGTGGTCCATCATATATTGTGATGTACAATTAATATACAGTACAGGTAAGCAGGACTCGGTACACTCAAGTCAAGAATGGGCCTGACGAAGCTAAGGATTTCGGCTGAGGACAAGACACATTGGGCAAAAGTGAAAAGGACTGATTGCAGCTGTAGGATGGTTGTACTACTACAGCCGCAGAATACAGTAATCATACAACGTACAGGTAAGCTATTTGATATTCTTTGATAGCTCTAGTGGAATGTTGGTGTGACCCCAGGGTTACGGACCGGGGATGGGAAATGTGGGCTAAAAAATATATTTTCCAAAGGTGGTCATGTCACATATCACTTTGAAGCCAATGATGGGTATACTACAGTACACGGAATTATTTTGGTCTTATGTCAAATTGGGGGCGGGGTTAAAAGGTCAAAAGTGGGCACCAATCGACTGTAATGCAACTTGTCCTAGACCATTTCAGATAGAAACTTGAAACTTTGGGGATTGACTACAGGGTTACGGCGTTTGGGGTGGGAAATGTGGGATAAGAAAACTTCAAAAGGTGGTCATGTCACATATCATTTTGAAGCCAATGATGAGTATACTACAGTACAAGCAATTATTTTGATCTTGGTTCAAACTGAGGGTAGGGGGCGTGGTCAAAATTGGGTACCAATCGATTGTAGTGCAACTCCTATACCATTTCACATAGAAACTTGAAACTTTTGGTATGATTACATATATGGCCAGGGATGTGCATGAGACATTGGAATTTTACTATCACCACCAGGGGCAGGGGTAGGGGAAATGGTGGGCAGAAAATACATTTTATCAAATGTGGTCATGTCACATATCATTTTGAATTTTGTAGTTAGTAGACTACAGTACAACAAATTATTTTGTTCTTGAGTCAATCTAATGGCAGTGGCCAGGGGTCAAATGGGCAATCTAATTCTATATATGTACATGGCTTGGACATTATTTTTTCGCAGAATATTTAGCCCTGGGGAGACTGGGTCCTGTGGCAGCCGGATCCTGCGGTAACTTAAAAATGCGAGATATTTGTATCTTCTGATACCTCCTGTTTATGAAATATTTACTGGAAATTGTCAAAACACATCTCCTTAACAGCTTGCCAGATTTTAACCAAATTTGACTTTGATGATCCTACAGTGCTAGAATCTGGACTTTCTATTTAGAATTTTGATTGGTCGATTTTTCCGGTGGCCATCTGTTTAATGTAGAGATTCATGTATATTTAAATGCAAATGTTTCAAATGCTAATGGTCCAGGTGAGCGTCACAGGCCATTGGACCTCTTGTTATCTAATAAAGGTAGGTAGAATTAGTTAGGCATTTGTCATATACGTTATAAAAATCCAGTGCGATATGTGTTAGCATCTGCTGTAGCTGTGTTCATTTCATTGTCAATCATTCGGTAATCACGTCATCCGTTGTCACTGCTTGTCAGACCATGCATGGGCCGTCTGACCTAGTGGTCTTCGGAAATATATACACTTGACTTCGATAATGTATATACTGGGGTGTGTGTGGGGGCCGTTGTTGGTGTTGGGGTGGGGTGGGAGGTGGGTGGAGTAAACAGGCATGGTGTGCTCAAAAAGGTTGGGAGCCCAGATATAATATATATGTATATGTACGACATTATCGGGAAATGTTTTATGACATGGGCTCCCGCGAGTCAAAGCATAACACAAATCGAGAATCTCTGACATTCTTTCTTGTTTTGCCATCATATGAAGATGCATAGTGTTTTTCTATTGTCACTGGTATATACATTTTGCATAGCAAACAGATATTGAGGATCTAAAACGAGGTCCCATTTAATATCACTATTATTAACCTCGTCTAAAATTTTCACTTTTCACGAACTTTAGAGAGTGCAGTCATAATTTTCGACGAGAGTGATAATAGTGGTATTAAATGGGACCGAGTATGAGATTTTATTTATCATTTAAACTGAAATTCTGACGAATTTTCCAATAGTTACACGTATAACTTGTATATAATTTGTTATCGTTGATTTTCATGAAATATACACCTTCGTGAACTAGACACCGTTGCAACGCAAAGCTGCCAGGAGCCCATCCGTCTTTGTTTTAATTGGTCAATTTAAGCAGGTTCGTATGGCCAATAGTAAATTAAGCTCATTCGTTGAATAGTACACGTGTGTTGGTATCGAATAATATTAAACTGGCTGAAAGTCGTGTTTATATGATCAAAGAAAATAGTATGCTTCCCGCATTCTTTAACACATTAAAATTGGACAGCTGAACGCTGGAAAGGGCCAGTATTACCGATATCAAAACTGATTCACATTGCGAGTTGTAGGCCTAACTGTCAAAAGTGTTGCACATTCGTTAGACCTGATTGTAATAGTTCTCATATTTAATACAATAGATGTCGAAACCGGTGTACCGTGGCCAGATAGAATTGCTAATACTTCTTGGGTTTGACATGGGAGATGTGGATGCTAGAAATGATACACATTGGACAGAATACATATTAATAGTTCTCATGTTCAAAATGGGAAGACTCAGTAGTTTCGCCAGTGCGAATTCTAACAGTTCTCATGTTTAATGTTGTAGAATTTGTGTATGTCAACATGGATACGATTTGTTCTCAGTGTCTTCTCAATCAGTGTGCTCAAGAACTGTGCTTGGATTTTCTCACGTTTGTCTAGTCATGTATGTACACACGTCTGTGTAAGTCATGCTATTTGTTCTACGGGTGGGATCAGCTCGGCGACATGCTTCCTTCTTACAATGAGAGACTGTTAGGTCTAGAAGACCTTGTGGTGCTGGATCTTTGGTTATGAGCAAAAGCATCAGCGCGCCATGCATAAATTTTCAGCATGCCCGACTGCTGGTGGTTCCGTAGAGCCTCCAGTACTTTCCTCCATGCATGGCCTCCAGTAGTTTCATCGCGAAAAGTAAAGGATCAGGGAACTAACATATGCTCTTGAATGACAGCTTTATATAATAATCAACCTATAGCCACCCCAAACTAAACACGGTAAATAGAAATAAATCAGAATAATTAGAAAAAAGCAGTTACACACCATTTATGTCACTCTCGCGTGAACCTATTAGTGACGCAGCTGGACCTATGCGCTCTGGGGTACGCCGACCAAATAAATAATGCCCGCTACACCCGGTCATATAAGTTTAGTTATATTCACGTTAAGAGGATTACCGCTACGTCTTACAGGTAAAATACTGTCCAGTTTTAAAACAATTTGACTGAAAGGCATTGTTTGCAGAGACGGAGTTAACATCCAGTCACACGAATTTCAAAATATTCAGTAGGCATCATATTGCGAACTTGGAAACCAGCAGTGTATTTTAAAATAATTTTGACTGAAACTTGTTGCTTCCACCAGAAAAGTGGCTTTCAAATATAACGTTTTAAAAAGGGTCAATTGTGAATTAGCAGTAGTGAGTTAATCGCTCTACATCGATGCTTATCGATAATACTATTCATACCGCTTACAAAACTGTATTCGTGTGTGCCCTCGTTATATTCAGGTAGGCCTATGCGGTAGCCTATACCTGCACACACAGTTGACACACGGTGGAGTGTGAAGTCCCAGCGACGTCATTAATTGGCTCAAAATTAAGCGCTCCTATATTTAGTAAATGCTTTTTCTCAAATAATTCCGATTCATTTCCATTTTTACCGATGGTAGTTTATTTAATATTGTATGAAATTATCAATAAACAGCATTTGTTATTTCCCTTTTCCCTTCTTTTAATGTATTGCCATAAGCTGTCGGATGCAGTGGTAGGTTTTAATTTATCGGTTCCTATTTGCAGAACAGGGAATATCTGACACTGTTCACTTTCCTTCTAAGCCCACTCCCATTTTTGTTACACATATGAAGGCCTCGTATCCTTCTGTGGTGTTGTTGTTGACCTCACGTTCTTTTCCATCCTATCCCATATGATCTTGCCGAGTCTTGAAAATGTGTTATTTGAATTACACCCTGTGATTACACTAAAGTCGAGTAAAGCCTTGCAGATCTCAAATCCGTGTTCAGTTCCAGTCTGGGATAGGTATATATTTCACTTTGTCTTGGACCACAATCCCAAACGACAGTTCTTCACACGCAATGTTATTGTGGTATATCAGTGGACAAGACAGCCACATATGTGTCAGTTGACTGAATCACAACCCTGTTGTGTTCATGAGATGCATGATTTCAATTTGACCATAATCATGTGTCTTCCTCTTTATGATCTGAGTTGAGATGAACCAGATCTCTGATCTCTGAGCATTCTTCCATGATACTATCGATGATATGTTGTTGATTTCCACGTAGATTGCCTACACCTATGTGGCACCGGGTGTCAGTCAGTGCTGATCTAGCAGCAGATGAGCTGTCGTGCGTACAACAACATCTGGTGGCATTGTTATTCCTATGGCGATGTTGACCAGTGGGGAAATCCCATCATCACCCTACTCCAGGGAGAATGAATCGGCAAATAGCTCTTGTGATGGCAGTCAATAGCTTTTGAACATCATGCTTACTGCCCATTTGTGCTGCTTCTCTGATTGATGCTCGTATTACTCTCATGGTTGAAGGACTGCTTAGGACCATATCTGGCCACACCAAAGCATAGACCGACTCTGAAACTGAGTTGACACGATAGCACCGTTCTCAATTATAAATTCTTCATTGATGGCAGGGTGGGTCTTCGACAGCTGGTTCATATGAGCCAGGTAAATGGGTTTATAAATTCGAAAAGAAATGAGGTGTCATTGCATATGAAGCAGATAGATGCAAAGGCCTGTCTCGGCCATCTCTGCTTTGGTGAACTAGAGCAGCAGGTGTTCCATTGATTCATAGTTAGTCTGGACAGTATGCAAATAGCTGGTACTTATCCTCCTGCATTAATTAGCGTGAAGGCCCTTGAACACAGACTGGTGATATCATATAACCTCGTCATGGTGTTCCCTTCTTGCTGAGCTAGTTGGCACTAAATAATGAAGATAAATAATTAATAATAAAGACGGTTTGGTATAACAAACTTAAATTTTTTAGGATTTAGTGTTACTAGGTGGCCTGGATGATATGCCTGCGCAGTCATTGATCTCCAACTTGGAGGGGTTTTCAGTGTGGTACAGCTGTTTGATATTGGTACTGCCAACTATGACAGGCGGGTGTTCTTCTTTAGGTACCCCCCTGGCTGATCCGCAGTTGCATTAGTAAGCATGATTTATGGCATCTTGACGGAATATTTAGTCAGAATTCAGAACATAGTGAGTCGTTAAGTAGTATACCACTTCAAATGTCACTCCCTGTCCACAAGGATATCTTCAGGCATTTTGAGAACACTGTATCACTGAATGTGTCTGGTTTTCCTTTGTGAAATTAAACATACTGCGGATTAACTTTTCTGATGCATGATACATCCCAAGGTCTGTGATATCTAGCTCAGGCTGCAACTAGGTCATTACAGACAACATCAAAGATCCACATCTCTTCAGCGCCATTTATGGCTACTCGTTATATAATTCTTGGAGAGTGCACATCATGGGCATTTCTTTTTACTCCATTGTGCCTTTTCCTCTTGGAGAAGATGCACTTTGTATAGTCAGTATTCGTTGACTGTAACATGAACAACGTGAAGGTCTCTGTCAGCATCTGTGCTAGTGGTAAATACTTTCGTTGGTGTCAGTGATGATGTCGATCTTCTCGTGTGCATGAAACACATATTTTTTGTCTGTCTATATTTCGCATTAATCTGATGCCATTGAAAAGCAGCGTATTGTAAACAGTTCATTTTTCGGAGTTCTAACGGCGCAACAAGAGTATTTATTGAAGTATGTCTGGCATTTCTCAAAGTCGGGGTTGACTCCATCTGACAAATTACTGGTAGCAACTCCAACACGCCATGACTCTCTGGACTTGACATTTTTTTCAGTTGGCTATCTGGATTCCATCACATGTTCATCCTGCAATGACTAAATATTGCAACAATGCTAGACTACAACATGTATTCTTACCCTTATCATACACTTTAGACTTTATTTTCTAATTGTCCAGTGAATAGGAAATTCATTGAAACTAATAAAGGATAACAACATAAACACACATATTGTTGATAGTCGAGGAGAAGGCGTCAGGAGAAATGAAATTGTTCAAAACCAACTAGGGAAGCAGCAACAGCTTCCAGTTGAATTAGTTTCAAGATATTCAGCATGGCATTTCTCACATTATAAACGATTCATCCGATAGGGTCTTTCAGGTTGAAAGGGCTACCATATTGTAAATGCTAGTATATGATTTCCAAAATGAACTTTTATTTTTTGATGTGCACAGTTGGATAGTAAACCTGGCCATTAATGAGAAATAATTTGTGGGGTGATATAGAGAGGTGAATATGCAATAAAACAATACTCTGCTATCAGTTTTGGATTTGACTTTTATTATTTCAGGTTGTTTTGTTTACAGCCATGATTTTGCTGAAAGCAAGGTAGGATTCTTTGGATGCTTAGACTATCAGCAAACTTTTCGTTAAAGATATGTCCTTTGCCTTCTTTCAGTTGTGTTGCTGGACTCAACTGGGCACAATCCAGTTCGCCGGCTGTAAAAAAAATAATGTTGGAAGAAATGCGTTCGTCTGTATGAAGTAAGACTTTAACTAAATTCATGCAGAAATAGCCAATCTATTCTCCGATTGCCTTTAGTTTTTTTATGAATATTCATTCTTACATGTGTAAACTGTGGAGAGAGATCAGCTAGAAATAGGCCCATGCACCCCACGTTCATCGGCAAAAAGCCAGCAGTGCCAGGATGGTGACATGCAAGCACGGAGTTCAATGTCTTTCCAGTTCCCCTGTCACGACCGAAGTTCTAGAGATTAGAACCACCCAGGCATAACAGATGTATCCTTTGAACCACCCATGCGCAACAAGACGCATCTGTTTTTGGAACAGTTCCGTTTCTACTTTCGGTTTTTGCTTTAAACACATTTAATTGTCAATTAATAAGAATGGGAATGAGTCACAAGTCAAACTGACTTAGAGTCGGCTCTTTCCCTAGAAGACTTATAAATAAAAGCTGGTATGTTGCAATTTTACATAGCAATTTTATAATAAAATGCATTTTGATATTTACATATATACATATTAACATTATTTATGTTTACACTGTTTCAGTGATTGCGCTGCCTCCATTGCCAAAACAGTAACCATGATAATTAATAATAGTAATACTACTAAGAATAATAAGACTAACAATAACAATCATTCTGTTAATATGTATTTGCAATACATGTCCGATCCGCGGCAATATAGCTTATATTCCTACTTTAGATATTCAAATACGATTCAGTCTTTAATACATAAAGCTGAACTTTGATTGTGCTTCGGTTATTTGTCCTGTTAAGCAATTCGCAGACTTGACTGGCATTTTGAGCTTCATGCCGGTGGTATAATACTTTATTATGACTGTAACGTCATCCTACATGTGACATAAATGATTTTGACGTCGTATTCTTAAGTGAGAGATCGGATCTGTCCAGTGGATCTCATGGAATCTAAATCCGTGTTCACGCTAGAGCGCTAATCCGAAGTAAGTCCAATCGATCACAAAATCTCGTTTTACTCAAGTAAGCATTCCTACTTAAATAAATTATGGCAGGTAAACAACTCTTTGCGATCGATCAGACTTACTTTGGATTAGCCCTCTAGTGTGAACACCATCTAAGTGGATGTAAGCAGTTATTGGGAATGTGTTTATGTCTGCTGCTTAGCAGCATTATGCCATACACAGGAATCGTTGCATTTAATGTGGTGTGTTTGCACCGTATATTTCATTGTAAAGCTATGTGTAACTACCGTATTGCAATAGTCTGGAATGGCAAAGACATCTGCATCAACGTTGAGTGAATAAGCTGTTACAGTCATATTCCTGATAACGGCATAAGGTGATATTTCATCTGCAAGAAACAAAACCGTATAAATAAATAAATAAAGAAAGAAAGAAAAAAAGAAAGAAAATTAGAAAGAAAATTAGAAAGAAAATTAGAAAGAAAGAAAGGAAAAAAGAAAGAAAGAAAAGAGAAAGAAAGAGAGAAAGAATGAAAGAAATGTACTGTAAAACATAATAGTGTTTATCAATATAGAGTTCACTAGGGCAAACAGGGGTATACAAATATAATATACGATCCATTTCAAGCTATGCCTCGCCCATGTCCAGCTAAGCATCGTCCACTCTGTCCATGCTTTTGAATCGATTGTCATACTTTGAAACTTGAATTTCCACAACATCACTTTCAAGGTAACTAATATGTAGCGAAGCTGTTCAATAGCTTTTTGATTGGGAACTGTTTCTGCCATAGGCAGCACTATGGCAATAGCATTACCCATTCAAATTAGTTTGAAAATGTCCAAAATGATGTTTATTAGATTATAAATTCACTAGACTGCTATCTGGCCGTTACACGTTCCATGTCGGCGTTAGATCATTTGATTGTTACGTCAGTAACAAGTGACATATTTTGATTAAGACGTAGGATACTTGAGTGGCAGATCGGAATCCACCAGTACTACAATATACGTCATCTAAATACTACAGTAATAATGGGCATAAATGGATTTACCAGAAACTGAATTCGCTTGATGTCATGCAGTGAGGTTTTCCTATTTCCGGTTCGATGTGAATCCGGGAAGGTGTTTCACAGAAATCAAACATAATAAACTTTGGAAAATCTCATTGACAAGTGGATTGGGGTGGGGTGCCTCTCTGATATCTTGACATGTTTGACTGAAATGCAGATACAACGGGCTTCTGTCTGAATATCTTTACCAAAACTAATTCCACGTGAATGCCAACACAGTTGTCAAGTAAAAAGCAGATTCCCGGCGAATAAGTTATCCATTTCTAGCTATGCCTCCAGAGACCAGGAGTTTTTCCGAGAATACGCCTAAAAGGCAAAGACTGGCCATCTTGCTACGTCATCACAACAATTAGACTGCTAACCAGACTAAGCTTAGGAGACCAGACAGGTGCGATCCGGTCTATCTATATAGTCGGATTGTAAGCTTGCCACTACATATCGTGTTGCTTTTGGTATCATCTTAACCCCTGTCTGTAATTCCAGTCTACAAAACGGAGATACGAAACTCTGCTCCAATTACCGGCCAATGTATCTCCTTAGTTGCTTAAGCAAGGTCATAGAGCAAACCGTGTACATACACCTATGCGACTACATTAAAGATATTATACCCCATCAGACCGGATTCCTCCCATCACAGTCCGCAGTCACTAACCGCTCGGCCTCAACACTGCCATTACACATGACCTGGATAACGGTAAAGAAGTAGTCTTCATTTTCTCTGTTATTGCATAAGTCTGTGACCGTGTTTGGAACCGCAGCCTTCTACAAAAACTAAACCAGATAGGTATTTAGGTAGGCATACTATCATGGGATAAACGCTATCTACAAAATAGTATCCAACAAGTAGTTCGTAATGGATAAAGTTCTACCGTACTCTCTGTGAATGCTGGTGTGGCCAAGACTCTGTTCTAATCTGTAGTAATGATATGCCCAGTGCTATGCTAAAGACTATTAGGCTGTTTGCTGACGACACTTGCCTCTATGTCATATCTGGCAATCATCAAGCACAAAGTTCAACCATAGAACACGATCTACTCGTTATATGACAATGGGCAACCGATTGGTTAGTTCAATTTAGCGCTTCAAAATCTACGCCCATGCTCGTCTCATTGTGCGCAGATCATACCATGTTCTCAGTCACTTTTAAAAACTCTAAAATCTCAACCTCAACTAATGACCAACACATTGGAGTTGCGTTTAGATGTAAAGCCGATTGGTTATTCCATGCTGAATCCATCATTTCCAATATCCAACGCAAATTGCTCATACTCAAAGGCTTAAAATGTATACTTGACCGGGAATGCCTCCAAATTATGTATACACGGTTCGTTAAGCCATCTCTAGAATACACAGACTGCAAAACATTCAAAAGGACGCGCTCAGAACAATTAGTGGACTTGCATATAGCTTAGTACTAATGATTTGTATACTGAACCCGGATTTGAACCACTGACGCATAAACGCAAACCTCACTGGCTAATTATGCTTTATGCTTCTCTAAATGGAATGACTTCCGAACCATTGAACGATTATCTTCATCCACGCTCACAAATACGGACTCCATATAATATCCGTCATTCAAATTTCATCACACCGTACAGATGCCGAACTGAGACTCATAATAGATCATTCTTTCCAGAAATAATCCGTTCCTGGAATACGCTGCCACAACCCATTAAATTGGCTATCACATTATTAGAATTTGAAAGCAAGCTGAAAGCCATGAACTAGATACAACCTCCCCCACTGTAGTACTATACAGGACCAAGACCAGCGAATATTGCGTTAACCAGACTCCGAAACGGTTGTAGGATCTTAAACAATGACTTGTCGACAAATGTCTGTCGGATTCTAGTCCCTGCAACTGTGCGCACGCTGATGAATCCATTCAACATTACCTGTTTTACTTCGCACTCTACACAGACCAAAGAGACGTTTTCTTTTAAAATTAACTTGAGGGGACATTCTTTGAGTATTGGCCACTGGACTGACTGCCTCACCCGGTCACTCCAGGGGTAAATGGCTTTTTTCTCAAATTGTCATCTCTAGACCTGCTAGAGGACGTTTTCGGTGAGAGGACTGAGATCGCAATGGCCAAATTTGATCACTAAATAGTTAATAGTAAGGCCGTTTCCTGACGACTCCTAGACTAGTGACGCTTTTGTCAACAGCAATTACATGTTATCAACATTCAAGATATGAGCACAGCGGGGTTGTCACTGTGCTGTGTAATTGATTAATCCACTTTTGCCTATATGCCCCGCCCAATTCTAGCTATGATCCGCCCATGTTTTGTACGTGTTGGCGTGGGTCTGTATGCATTAAAACCTGAATTCTCGGGTTCCCAATTTCGTGGCAACGACACATGCCTATGTCAGCGACAGCGCCCATTCAAGTTAGTTTCACAATATTCAACAGAATGTCTATTAAATAGTGCAGACATACAATTCACACAACTTGACGGACTGTTCCAGGTTTATGACGGAGTATTTCTGTCAACTATGTCTGTGACGCCAGCCTATAGGTGACGTAGTTGGATGATAATGGTGCCAATTTTGAAATACATACTAACAACGGCGATTGATCTATTTCAAACTAATACTTTCAACCGGCATATAAAGCGCTTGAGCCTTGAGAATGAAGTTGTTGAAGTTGTATGTTTGTGGGGGGTTTGGATGTGTGCCTGGATGTCATGGGTCTGGGTGAGTCTTGACATATGATAATTTCCTTTCGTGTGAATTTGTGTAATTTTTGAAGTTGCGAAATATATTTAGAGACACGAATCCCGAACGCAAAATCACAAATAGAAAAATTGTATTGTTTTTACGTGGTGGAGTCATCGTGTGCTGTGATTTACGATCCGTTCAGTGGTGCATGTAATATCAGCACCTACGTAGTGTCAGCAAATTGATGTGATTGAATTATCCAGAGAATTCAATACTTTTAAAATTCCATAGGCTTCAATATAAATTTGCATGGGACATAACTCAAGTTATTTAATATCTATTCACATCATTTGTATCTTAAAACATCTTACAGTGTGACAAAACTGTAGGCAGGATATAAGCACTGCTTCGTCATTGCAAAGTTATTAAATAAAATAATAAAACAAAATTATTTTATATGTAAACCTTTTATGGCGAAGCCGGTCAATACCGCCCTCTACACTGGTCTTGGCGAATGTCCATTTGCAGGCAGAGAGAAGACTTCAGCAGCTCGTCTTCATCTAGGTCACACTTTAACTTTACAATTTTTGATAATGTGCATGGAAGATGTTGCTGCCAATGCCAGCTTTC
The DNA here is from genome assembly GCA_034401795.1 of Chaetoderma sp. LZ-2023a. NCBI lineage: Eukaryota > Metazoa > Mollusca > Caudofoveata > Chaetodermatida > Chaetodermatidae > Chaetoderma > Chaetoderma sp. LZ-2023a. Next base: position 9,907,709 of record CM067359.1, read on the forward strand.
GACATCAAGGTAGAATGAACAATTTATTTAAACTAGCACTCTTAAATATGTGAATTTTCTTAAACGGGTGAATTTGTAAACCTTTCATGGCGAAGCCGGCCAATACCGTCTTCTACACTGGTCTTAGCGAATGTACATTTGCATGCAGATAGAAGACAATTTTTTGACAATTTACCACTGGAATGACTGACTCGATAACAGATTCATCATTCAAGTGGTAAATTTTCTAAAATATTCGTCTGCTGGCCTGCAAATAGACATTCAATGAGTAATGAAGATTTTACTGCCAAAATTTAGCCGCTTAAAGGGTTACAATTTTAACACTTAAACCGGTCAAACTGGATCCTGCCGTGGTCTGGAGAAATATCCATTCACAAGCCAAGAGAAGACGATTTTTGCTAAGTGTTAATGGACGTTTCAAAGTTTATCTATCCATCATATGATGCCATATGACGTCATAATCAACTACGTAACGTGTAAGATGACGTCATAATCATGACGTCATGAATGGCTCGATATAGTCCGTGTTTAATGCGTAATAGTCTGACACATTGTACGAATTGTATACCATTTAATAAACATTCTGTTGAATATTTTGAACCTAATTTGCCTGGACGCTGTTGCTACCATAGGCAGCAAAAGCGCCCAGTTACATTAATTTCAAAATAGTTAATAGCTTACCTGTATAGTTTTCTGGAAATTGATAGTCAGGGGTGTGGGTGGAGGTTAGATAGAGATGGGCGGGACATAGCTAAGTCTGGATAGGTCCATTGTCCTTACATGATAGGTAATAAGCGAGCAAATTGTTGGCGTGTGTGACCCATTGCACCGTATAGATGTTACCCACTTGCAGACTGTATACATCCACAGGAATGGTCCCTCCAGCAATCGTCCCTGTCGCAGTTAAGGGAAAATCTGACAAAAAGAACGTTAACAGAGTCACATATTCCAGTGGTAAATTTTCAAAAATTATAGTAGAATAATAATAATAATAATAATAATAATAATAATAGTGACGTCAGCTAATACGTGGCGTATTTTCTTATTTGGGCTGGCCAGTGAAGTCACGCGTATCTCTTAAAGAGATTCGAACCAACTGTCGTCGCTCAAATACTTCTGGAGTTCAGCACCTCCTATTAACCCTTTAACACTTATATTAGCCAAAAGCGTCTTATGCAGTTGTCTTGAGAAATGTCAATTTGCTGACCAAGAGGAGAGTATTTTTGAAAATTTACAAGTGAAATGGCTGGCTCGAAAACCGAGCCAGTCATTCCAGTGGTAAATTTTTAAAAAATAGTCTTTTCTTGGTCTGCGATTTGACATTTTTATGAGAAAATTGACATTTATTTGAACAAATTCAAGGATTAGAGGTTGAATAGCTCCATTGGATAGCAACAGTTGGCAGCTTAGTAAGTCCGCTGAAAAAATTAATTAATGATCAACTGATGCTGCCATAGGAAACAACAGCACCGAGTCAAATTGGTTTTAAAATATTCATCAGCTTATCTGTATAGTTTTCTGGAAATTGAGATTCGAAGAGTGTGGATATCGATTGATCCCTATACGGCCAATCTTGTGTGGAGCTTAGCGACAGATAGGCGGGGCATGGCTAAAACTGGATTCATCAGTTACATTTGAGAGTGGCATTAATAAATATAATATGCATTAAGCCGAATTCGAATAATATATTTCGCTCACCGTCTGCTACCGTAAACACACTTGCGATCCAGTCATATGTGTAATCATAATTACAGCTGGTTGGAGTATATGTAACAGAAATCCCCTGAAAACAAATAAGAATTTTAACAAAACAAAACCGATTGAGAGATGAAAAGGCAGCGTATTTTAAAAGGAATGACAAATTTGATGAAACCCTCATTCCTTGAATGCAATCATGGTAATAATTATTATTCCCACCAACCAACCAACCGACCAACCGACCAACCGACCAACCAACCAACCGACCAACCAACCAATAAAGTATTTTTTTACATGAACTGGCTTATTAATCGTATTATGATTGTAATTATTCAAGTTTTTGTGATGTTCCGAAACTGAAAAGCATCACAGCATCACACTATGGTACGCTATGCGGGATTTGTACCAAACAAATACAATTGTTCATATTGGCAATGCGATGGCAGGTACATGAAAACTATTCAGTTTATATACATCATAGATCAACCATAAGTAACATTGAGTTGTCCCACATCTGGAGCATATGACAAAAGATAGGCCGTTTTTGTTGGGCCGCCTTCACTGACAGAGAGGTTGTAATGCGCACGCTGCATCATTGGATTTTATACTGTCCGGCCAGCGATGTTAGGGGATCAGGAGGACCGTGTTTGTGGTGGCAGATTTCAAGCTTATCTAAACCTGCCTTCGGAGCCAGCTTTTGTAGCTGTTGAGAATCAAACATCCATAGACGGCCTCCCGTGCCGCAATGTGCAGCAATAACAGATGAATTACGCAGCAATAAGCCAATTATTTTATTCTTCGTCCATACGCCGGGAAGCTTGGAAGGAAGGAAGGTGGGTGGATGGAGGGAGGGAGTGAGGGAGATAGGGAGGGAGTGAGGGAGGGATGTGTGGTGGATCGGTGGGTGCGCGTGAGCGTGTGGTTGGATAGACGGACAACAACCGGACGGGCGGCTGGGTGGGCGAGCAGGCCAACCAACCGAACGACGGACATGCAGGCAGGCAGGCAGGCGAACAGTGCGCCATAGTTTAATCGTCAACAGTACATCTTACTTGAACGAAATCCAAAGTCGCCACCTTTTGATGCAAATTATCAAATATAGCCATATGATTTCCCTTTCGAAAATAGATTTCCTAATAATAATAATAAAAAGCATGCAATTAATAATAATAATAATAATAATAATAATAATAATAATAATAATAATAATAATAATAATAATAATAACTAGAATGCACTCGAGGGAGATGCTGACTCACGCCTTTGTACTCTGGCTTGGAAATGCACTTCGTCACACACACCCACCCCCATGACCTAGATAGGTGATTTAGGTGAATTCAGACTCAAAGCAATCATAATCTGTCTCAATATGAAGGCGTGCGAGTTATGGGCAAAAATGGGTATTCCAGGCTGCACTTCGTGACTCCTTGACCTAGATATCTGATGCTTTGTCCTGAAACTCATAGAACTTCTACCCACCCATATTATGAACGGAAGGACCAAATTTGGAGATTCTACTTACTTGCGTTCCAGATTTATGGCTAGAATTGTGTATTTCGTGATGCACTAAGTGACCCCTGACTTAGATATTTGAGCTTTTTGACCTAAAACAAAATTTTCGTTCTAGCCAACCGCAAGATGAGTGTATCTTGACAAATTTGTGATTCTACCTTCTTGCATTGCATAGTTATTGATGAAGATCTGTATTTCGGTATGCACTAAGTGATCCGGTGACCTGAATTTTTTACCTCTTGAGTCCAAACTAAATATGATCTAGCCACTCATAATATGAATATATGTGCCAAATTTGGTTATTGTAGCTACTTGCGTTCCTGATTTATGCTAAAAATGTGTATTTCGGGATTGAAACCTTTTGACCTAAAACAAAATTTTCGTTCTAGCCAACCGCAAGATGAGTGTATGTTGCCAAATTAGTGATTTTACCTTCTTGCATTCCAGAGTTATTGATGAAAATCTGTATTCCGGTATGCACTAACTGCCCCTCAATTTTTTACCTTCTCACCCCAAGCGTAAATCTTTCCTAGCCACTCATAATATCAACGTAAGTGCCAAATTTGGTGAATCTAGCTCTTAGAATTCCATGGAAATGCCTCGGATACAGACACACGCATACACACACGCACGAACACACGCAAACAGGCAGACCGACTGACCAACCGATCGACCGAACGACCGAATGAATGACCGACTGACCAACCGACCGACCGACCGACCGACCGACCAACAGACAGACGTACGGACCGATGGACGGATGGATGGATGGATGGACGGACGGATGGACGGACGGACGGACGGGCGGACGGACGGACAGACGGCACCAACCGCAATACTCACAGTCTTGAGGCCGCATGAGTAATAAACTGGCATAGACCATCTAATGGAACTAGTAAACTCCACTAGCCCATTCAATGGAACAAATAATGCACTGACCATTTCTGGACTAAATTGCCTGAATTGCTATTGCTGCCTATGGCGGTGGCACTGATATACCCTCTGCTACTGAATATTTTGCGAATGATTTTACAGAAAGTTGTTGATCCCAGTGATAGCAGTCACAATAGGTACGTTCCTCTCATTTCTAGCTAAGCTCCGCCCACATGTTGCGTGTGTTAGAAGTAATTTATATAGTGTAAACCCTAAATTTCCAAACTCACAATTTCATTTCCATCGAGGTAACCTGTTGAATATCTCGACACTAATTTGACTTGGTGGGATTGCTGCCTTCACGGGTCCCGTATGCTCGTAACAATGCCTACGGATCCTTTCTGGAAACTCAAGTATTTCAACTCATGCTCAAATAAGTCAGTTGATATCAAAATCGTAGGCACGTTAAGAAAGTGCTCAAACATAACCTCTGAATTCGATATAATTTTACAATTTATTAAACTTTATCTTGAATATTTTAGAAATACTCGACTGAAATCTGTTGGCTGTAGCCTATAGTTACCTTGAATTTGAGATTCTGGGAATTCAGCTCTCAAAGGGTCCGGTTTTGGCCTGACCTGTATATAAAAAACTGTTGACCTGATTTTCTTCCAACTTTAATAGAACAAAGGAGCTTACCGTACACGGGGAATTGCAGATGTTCGCCCGGATCCCGATAAAATATCACAGAACCTGGTTAGACTAGCATCTGGATCAATGGATATATCGGAAGCTACTGGTCCGATTTGCTCACATTTAACATAAGAAAGAGGATGACTATAGGATTTCACATGTAGCCGTATGGGTGCAGTCTAAAAGAGATTTTAGGAATTTCGGAAAATCAAGATTTCCTGAAAATCCGGCAAATCGAAAAGCTTTGTATATTGTAACACAAACGGCAGAGCGAGGTTTTGCAAACTGTGGATGTTCTTGTTTCAAACTGCAACCATCCGCGTTGTTGTTTTCGCGTTGACGTTCCATGCCACGGCCACATTTCCATTGCAATGCATCCACTATTCTGTCATAGTTTGAGCTCTACGTTAGTAGCGTTAGCCAATTATAAGCAGATACGCATACTTCAAATAAATCGAAGAGAAAAATGCGTAATATTCAGTTTATCTGGGAAATCTAGATGCTACTTACATTAGTCGGAATCAGCTGTGCCCCGTCTCTTTTTTCTCCTGCATACGAGATTACGAAATCGACTTCAGGTACTAAAACACAATTCGTCATCGCCAGAGTGGCAGCCACAGCGGCGAAGAGCAGACATGAGTACATGGTGAGTTCTCTCTTTCGGAAATCTTTAGAACAACGAGAAAGAAGTTTAAGACAGATTACTACTTTAGCACTCAGGTTGGGGAACATTCCCCTCCCACCCACCCAACCCGTCACACACCACCACCCCCACCATCGCCGACCTACCCAGCCACCCAACCCACACCTCTACACCCCCGGCTTCCCCAGGCAGCTCGTAAAACATCCATTTTAAACATAGGACTCAAATGACTGGCTTGATTCCAGTGATGACTTTTCAAGGATAATCTACCCTTGGTCTGGAAATTCTCCCTGAGAAAATTAAAATTTTCCTGAAAGAATTTGAGTGTTAACAGGTTACTGAATGCTAGATCAGATTAAATAATTAATTAATGAACAAAGCGTCTTGTGTCAACTGTCAACTTGACCATTTCGACTTTTGAACCAGAAAAGCCAAAAGGAAGCAAAAGCATATACGATTTAATAAATATTCTGTTCAATATCTTGAAACTACTAGGACCGGGTGCTGCCTTAACCTATGACAGGAACGGATTCCAGCCACATTAGTTTCCTATTATTCAACAGTTTTCCTGAATGGTTACCTTGACATTAACATTCTGGCAATTCAGCATTCAAAGGTTAACGGTCAAGGTAAGTAACAACAGTTGGGGCAGTGAGCTTGAGGAATGTGCGACTGAAAGGAGTAGAAATTACTGTTGCGGCCTCTGTTCGCTGCAATCAGTTTTTCCCAGCATTCTCCATTATGTCGTGTTTCTTTCTGCGCATCCTAAACCCCTTTAGAGTCTTGTATCATTATTAGTCATAGGTTACAATCTTTAAGGTCTGGTCGCAAAACTCTTAGCAAGATAGAGTTATGGCGTCCTTTGTACGCCAAATACTTGCGCGAGGGTGTATGTCATTCAGCATGCACCTCATCTTAAATCTTCACACCATGCAAAATCATGTTCTTTGGGACGTCTAGTATTCAAAAAGTTTTGGTGTCAATTTTAGTTTAATTTCCAAGGTCATAAGAAGGTGTTGATAATGCCAAAAATTTAATAATATTAAAATTATGTATCGTTAGATCACTTGGGCGAGCTTATATAATGACGGGTTGCCTGTCGTCTGCCCATTTGTCGTCTGCTTGCCAACAATTGTGGAACATTTTGCCATATGTTAATGTAATAAAACCAAATCCGGCAGATATATTCCTTAGGGCAATATCTAATCGGGTCATGGTTATGATATCCCCATGCCTTCAAAGACCAAAGCTTCTCCCTTGTTAGTGTTTCAAAGTATTGTGACATATGGGGGAAATTACATGCAACAGTGATGGTACCATAGTCTTTCAACCGCAATACACAGATCAATTGCCGATCGCCACAGGAAATCAACTTCACATCTCATCGGCATCCAACAAAATACTCAAAGAGCTTCCAAGTTCAAATACTGAACATGTCGAATGCAATCTTACTGGAAGTGCAAAGCCAAAAAACGTTTGCATTAACCATGGTTTAAACGAGTTGAGATGAATAAGGAGTCGCAGTATGGTTCAGTATAGACCTCGGTATAGTTAACAACTAGGTTTCTACACCAAGAACATGATAAAGGGGGTGACTTTGATGAGACTGAATTACTGGCGCATTCTCTAGAAATGATTCACAACATCTCCATACCGCGCAAACAATGTTAAATAGACATCAACGAAGTCCAACATCGTTCGCTTGCATGCAACTGACTTCTCCATCCAAATAACCAGTAACAGCTATTCATGCTCTTCCTCAGATTGCCGCTCTCCGCGCTTCAATATGCATCACAGTGCTTGAACTGGCATAAAAGTTAAGTGCACGTGTGATTGGTGCTGAAAGGAAACCTGTGATAATCTTAGATATGGATTTGTGGGAACGTGCTCTAAAGCTCCAAGAACAATTGCCTCATTTGCAAAGTATCTATATTCTACACATAGGACAATTCCATACAGTTATCTGCACAATTCTAGCAATTAGATCCTTATTTACAGTAATGGTATTGGCGATTCATGGATTGATGCAGGATGTGAATGGCCCACCTATAATACGTCAAATAATTGAAGAAAGCCATATGAAAATGGTAATTCACACTCATATAACTACATTATAAGTTCTTCATAACCTTGATTCAGATGCAGTTCTCCATTCAGGGCGCGACATCAATAGTGCTGTACAGTGAGTTTCAAGTCCTCTACCCAAGGAGTGTAGACATATGAGCAGTGTAGATGTGATGATAACTGCCGCAGAGGTGTTAGATATTAGGACACGTGAATCAGTCAATGAAAAAGATTGGAAGACTTTCTAGTATTACTCCAAGCAACTTTGTGATGCTTCTGATCCATTCAATTCTAAGGCGATCTTATATTGTCACACAGAGAGTCCTACCTGAAGTCATTCAGAAAGACATTCCTAACAGTGACAGCATTCGGGAGAATGTATTTAAGGAGTGTGTTAAGAAGAAAATCAATGAGAAGAAAAACCCGTGGATATATTGCCAAAACAGAACATACGATCATGGACATATTGTGGTATAATCTCCAAAGTAAAGGCTGCAAATGAAACCATGACAGGGAAAGACAGTTCATTATTTGCTCGTATGAGAGTCGTTGAGAAATCTATGCCAAACATTGGTTTAACAACTACGATTGTGTGTGACACACGTATTCTTGTGCTTGTCGAGCTCTCTTCCCAACAGATGCCCCTCCCCCCCCTCTTACCCTGTATACAGACTAGTATGGAACTATCCACCAAATGAAAATGATCATAATCGATTCACTGACTCAACGAACTGTACAGGAAAACGGAAATGATATTTATATCCGACGTACAGTTGCCATAGATGGCATGTGAAATGTACACAAGTGTGGTAGGAATGTAACGAATTGTAAGGAGCTTGCAGTTGCGTTTCTAGATGTGGTCAGCATAAAACTGCATACATACAAAGACGGCCATGTAGTATTTGATCAATACAATGTAGTGATATCGTTGAGAAAAGTTGTCAGAGAACATCAGAGCAAGAGACCAGCTAGTTATAAGTACTAAATGTGCACTGAATGTACACCTCTGATTATCTCGTTCAAGAACAAAGCATAGCATAACTATTTACTTGTCTGAAAAGATACATCAATCATATGAATGGGCCTTTCCACTGTATCCATCCATGATATGACGTCATAATTGACTACGTTACGTAAATAATGGCATCGCAATCAATGTCGTCATTATGACGGCATGAATGACGTAGAATAGAACGTCATGCATGCATAGTTGAAGACGGACTATGCGTTGTTGTACGAATTGTATGTCTTTGTCTTTACTATTTAATAATTATCATGTTGAATATTTTTGAAACAAATTTGACTGGGTACTGTTGCTGCCATAAGCATCTCAACGGCACCAATTCAAATTGGTTACAAAATATTCAAGATCTTAGCTGTAGAGTTTTCAGGAAATTGATAGTCAGAACATTCGTGATCGATCAATCCCAACATGGGCAAGTGTTGGTGGAGCCTAGCTAGTGATGGGCGGGGCTAAAACTAGAAAGTGCCATTGTCACACAAATGTTGTGGTGTCAATAATCGAAGGTGCTTAATCTAATTAGTTTAATACGAGCTATCTGATTCCTTTCCAGGAGGCAGATACGATTTTAAATTACATGACTTGGATGCAGTAAAACGCGGACTGCGGAAACATTGTTTCTTCAGACACATGCGTATTTGTTCTTGCCTTATCTCACTTTACAGACCTTACTGAAGGCTGCCGTGTGATAACTGTCATTGGAAGCGAGTATCCATTGGTATCTTTTAGAGTTATAAACAAGGCCCTTGGTTCCGAACTTTACCCTCCACTCCATGATATTCATGCATTCACATATTTTGGCAGCTGTAGGCGATTCTATGGAAAGGATAACCTTAACTGTTGGACTGTTCTCTCAAAATCATCATAAGATGTAGTCAATGCATTTATCGAGTTGGTTAACGGGCGGCAGATATCAGCACAAACACTAGCATTCTTTGAAGAGTATGTGTGTAAACTATGTAGACCATGAGGATCTCAACTTAAGGATATTGGCGCACTAAGATAGCTGATATTTAATGCATCGCAGTATAAGAACCAAAGTATGCCCCCACCACGAGCTGTATTAAAGCATCATATTCTACGTACCCAGGATCAAGCAATGAGTTGGTGATTGGCTACAGTAGCACGGCCTGAGCAGTGTGGCTGCAGGAAAACAGTAATTTCCACTCTAGGATTCAAAAGTGTTACATAACTTGTAAGATGTAGGTGTGATACAAGGACATGTGCAATTTTTCCCTACACGAAAGCAGCCGTTTTATGTAATGTTCTTTTCAAATGCAGAACAGTCGATTCAAAGCGTGAGAGATAAGAGTTACAATTTGAATTCCAAGACAAAGATATCGATAGTGCGGTTGACATGGATAGTTCCTGAGATGACTCAGCCGCAATTTAGCTATGTAATATAGAAACAGAGACTCAAGTTATTCTCTTAATTATTGGTTTTGAAATAGCATGCTTTTTATCTAAATAATCAGAGATTGCAGATAATTAGACCTACACCAGTGTTAATTCTTAAGGATTTTTCATATGTTCTCTTTCATGTCCTTGTATTCTTCATATTTACTTTGCTGCATCAGGCTCAATGTGTTAAAACTGTAGTAAAGTCAGAACTAGTGTTGCCAGGACATACCGCTTGATAGACAGACAAATAATTAACAGCAAACCATAGAGGCAGATCGAATGGCAGATAGACGAGCAGATATAATCAAATGCAATACCATCCTTCCCATGTGGGTGGTGGTTATTATAAGGGGGTTTATTTTATGTAAAATATTTGATTTCAGGCATAAAACATTTTCATTGGTGTTAATTTGAGAAGACCTGCACAAATATGAACTATGAAATTGCTTTATTTGACCTTTTCTGGGATGTGGAAATATAAAAGATGTGTCATTTAATGATTCAGTGAGCACAATATCACGCATTGGACATTGGAGGTATACATACCAGAATATTCTATTAATGAATCATACATAGTAATGAAAAGAATATTGTGAAACTTTTAGATATGGCCTTACTTACGGATGAGACTGGCGTGGAGGTGTCATCCCCCCCCTCCACTGGGTATATATATATTTTTAGATATGGCCTTTGATCAACTTTCAAATGACCTTGAAAATAAAATGAAAAATCTACACCAAAACCTTAAAAATAATATATACCCAGTAGATATTATTTTAAAGGATTTGGTGTAGGTTTTTCATTTCATTTTCAAGGTCATTTGAAAGTTAATCAAAGGCCATATCGAAAAAATATATCTATACCCAGTAGAGGGGGAAAAAGGTGATACCTCCACGCCGGTCTCCTCCGTAAGTACCAACTTTGTTGGGAAACTAAGTCATCAAGGATTGCGTGCTGAAATCCGCATACAGAGGCAACTCTGATTATGTCTAACCTTCTAACAAGAAACTGTGCTCGACTTCTCCTGACAACGCTACGTGGAATGTACGTGGTCTGACTGCAACATCAAAGAGGCAAACCTTAGGTGCAGACTGTGACCACTATAAGATCGATATCACATGCATTCAAGAGACTAAAGTAGCTAAACACTCAGAGCAACAACTTCAGACAGGCCATAAGCTAGTACTAATGGAGCAAAAACAGGCCATTTACCGTGGATTAAGCTGCATAATCGGACCAAGGGTATTTGATGATGTCATTAGTTTTGGATACATCAGTGATCACGTTGCATTTATCAACCTGGCTATACCAACGCGAAAGCGCACCGCCACTACGTGTCACATAGTCATCACATATGGGCCAACTACTGAATGGACCAAAGAGAATCCAGGTATTAGATTCCTTCTATGCAGAACTGAGCTCCGCCATTACTGTCTCAGCTAGATGGCAACTGTTCATGTGTGGAGATTTCAACTCCAAGCCAGGTAAACTCGGCATTGTGGACAAAAGTTCAGGACTTGGCTCATGCATGGGGTCGTATGGAGAGGGGACACGCAACAGCAATGGAGATGCACTGGTGGCATTCCTTGGTTCCAATGGCCTATTTGCCACAAATACGGGTTTCAAATACCCATGCTGCCACCGGACAACATGGACTGGACACATTGGTGATCGCAAAGCCCCAAAAGGTTCTAAGGCTACAAAAGCTGTCTTCAACCAAATAGATTTCATACTATGCAAGACAGCAGCAAAACCCATACTTCGGGATGCTCGTTCCTATGGACACACATACCTCAATTCAGACCATAAGTCAGTCATTACGCGCCTCTATATGAACCAGCTCTACCTAATGTATAAACGCCATACCAGGCAAGAAGGTAGAGTCACATACAAGTTACCCAAGCTCATCAGCGACACTGACACTCAAATGTCATACAAAAAGGCCCTCAGGGAGCAGATAGCTAACATCGACGTCAGCTCCGATCCAAAGGAAGCCCTAACCAAAATACTTATATCTATGGAATCATCAGCTACTAGCACCATAGGTGTTCTAAAAAACAACAGAACTAGGTATGCTGACGACCCACTCGTTGTAAAACTGTCAGCAGAACAGAAAGCGTTACATCTGCACATCTATCAAAGTGGCCAAAGTGAAGATTGCACCAAACTATGCCAGGAACGCAATAACATTCTGTACCACATTAGCGAACGCTTTACAGATCTTGCTATCCAGCAAGCAGACGCCCTAGTAAATGAAATCACTGCCACGGATGACTGCCACAAAATGTTTCGGGCAGCATGAGCCCTAAACGTTGCTGACCACACACCACGACTAACTGTACACAACTCTGAAGGACACTTTACCGGGACTGACCAGGGCAATCCTGAGGCAATTCGGGAATGGTTCAAGGAATAGTTCACTGGCCACGATGATGAGCCCTTGCACCCATTCTCAGGAGACCCCAGGCCATTGCTAACACCAATTAATACAGCAGAGGTTGAGAAGGCACGTAAAGCTCTGAAAACGGACGTGCCTCTGGACCTGATGGCATGAGCAATGAACCATCCAAATATGCAAGTGACATTATCTCAAAGCCGATCACGCACATAATCAATTCAGCACCACCTTCCCATCGACGCTGCAGGCCAAGGCATCCTTATCGCGCTACCCAAGCCCAAGAAGACCCCTGGCCCCCAGCCAACCTGTGGCCCATTGTGCTCCTTAACAGCATACGGAAAATCCTATCCAATGTTACTCTATGCCGCATCCGAGACAAGATCGACGACTTCATGTCAAAGTGGCTTCAAACGTTGACGTAGCGCGTAGACATTGTATGGGCTCAACGCATGCTTGTGTCGATAGTCATGTCCAAACACTGGGATTTCAAAAAACTGTGCATCGAAATGTCACGAGCCTTTGACACAATAACGCGCTCACAGATCCTAGATGTACTACGCCAGGCCAGTTGCAATGAAGATGAGTTACGACTAGTGAGACTACTGCTTGCCGACACCAAGTTAAGAGTACGAGTCAAGTCAGTGAAGTCTGTAGAGTTTGAGACATTCGGCTCCCCCCACAGGGAAATGGTCTATCCCCTGTGTTCTTCACTGTTACCTGGCTGCTGCATTGAAATCCGGGCGAGCAAATTCCCCAAGACCAACACCCACCCCCACACACCCCCACACCCACAGGTGTCAATACTGGGCATGCCACTAGAGATGGAATATACCGACGATGTGGACTTTATAGATGAGGAAAAGAAACCCCCTGACGAACTTCTCCCAATGGCTGCAAGCAAACTAGAAATTGAGAATCTCTTTATGAATGAATCCAAAACAGAGTTCACCCTCATATATATATATATATATATATATATATATATATATATATATATATATATATATATATATATATCTGTTATGCATGTTACTATACTTTCGCGTGCCATATATTATGCGTACCACAGTCTGGTATGGGTACCATGTTAACGGAGCTGAAGGACTAACTTTTGTCTCACAAAAACATCGGTATAAATTCATTGGTTTAGCACATGCTCACGTTGGCAACTATTTGATAAACTTATTTTACCTATCATATGTTATAGAAGTGGAGTCTGGGCCTTTGTGTTTTGTGTATGGTGTTGCACAATGACAATTCCTTTGCAAGCAGTTACCTTATGTTAAACATATTGCGGCAAATTGTGTGGTTTGTGGGGGTGGGGTGGGAACATTGAACTATGCCACAACGAGTATAGCGGGAACTAAAAATGTTAAATACTGGTTGAAACTTAGAGAGATGCCTCTGAAGAGAGTAGCAAAACACATGTCTTCGTTTCAAGAAATCAGTTTCAGCTTCAGTTTTCTTTATTCTCCCAGGCCAAATTCCATTGGTATGAGCGGTGTACAATGGAATTACTATATGTTATAGTAGTAGTAGCAGCAGCAGTAGTAGTAGTAGTAGTAGTAGTAGTAGTAGTAGTAGTAGTAGTAGTAGTAGTAGTAGTAGTAGTAGTAGTAGTACTAGTAGTAGTAGTAGTAGTAGTAGTAGTAGTAGTAGTAGTAGTAGTAGTAGTAGTAGTAGTAGTAGTAGTAGTAGTAGTTTTTAAATATTTTAGCGCGATAAATAGTAAAAGAAATTCTTAATTCTTTTAATAACAAAATCCTTTCTTTACAAATGTGTCCAGATAGGGTCAACGATCAGCATGCAATTAATAGAAAAATGATGTTAAATGGATTCTAATTTCATCTCTCTTGCATCAAACTACCAAACCGTAGATTAGGCCTACACCTACGAGTGTGTATACAGGGGCAGGCATCATAAGTTTGTTTCTGATTGGCGAACATTAATTTGTTAACCCCTCTTTTGTCAACAGCGCCTCAAAGCGCTCAACATACTACTTTCATCTGTCAAGAATTTTAAAGAAAATTCAAATATCTGCTCAGTGAATGACCATTTGCTGAACAAGAGAACTGTTTTTTTGGTAAATTTACCACTGGAATTTAGTGAAATATTTTTTAAAGAGGTGATCTTTTTCCCGGCTTGGCGATCTTAGGGTTAATCGTCTAGGAGATCGAAACTGTTTTACCATTATAAACTATAAGTTGTCACAAGATGAGCTAATCATTGAATATATACAGAAGGCTAATAACGTTATGCATAGTTTATATACTGTGTTATCTGAATAGCTAGTCTATAGAGGATCTGAAATGAGGTTCCATTTCATATCACTATTATAAACCGATTCGAATATTATTACATTGCCCGAGACTTAGTGAAAGTAATGTGATAATTTTCGACGATGTTGATAAAAGTGATATGAAATGGGATTTCGTTTGTGACTCTATGTATCTTATAAAATGATATTTTGACAAATTTTCCAATAAAGTCGATTCCTGAAATCCGTTTGAATGCACCGTTTTTCTCTGTTCGTTTTCGTCCCTGTGCTCTAAGCAATGCTCACAAAAAGAATGACACACAAAACGTCGTTATTAATTCGGTCTTGAAATGGCTTTTAATCCAACTTTTAAAATGTCTACATTTATTAATTATGCAAATTTACAAACGTATTTCATAAATAAGTATTAAGCCCCAATATATTTTACACAATTTAAATCAACAATATAACGTATCCCACCGCGTTTGCATATATGACGTCATAGTAGCCAGGAAATTATTACGCGTTTTCTAACCAATGAAAATTTTTCTTTCGAGTTACCTAACCAATGAAAATCGTTCGTTGAATATTGAACGTGTGTTCATATCGAGAAATATTAGATCGGCTGAAGCCGTCTTTATATGATAAAGTACGGTCAGTGTTTCCCCGTACTATTGGTAGAAGTCCAGCATTGGTATACGAGCAAAATGATACATGGTGCAGAAAATGCAAGACCTTGAATCTATTATTTGTACTTCAGCTTGGCATGGTTAAAATATTGAGGTTAGAACGTATGCAGTACGCCTCCTATGCTGAGAGCATTTGTCAACTATAAAAATCTAATTTATAATATTCTAAATCAAGGTCACCAATACTTATTACATTTTGAACTTTCGTATGGAAGTAGTGGCGGCGAACTGATCAGTATTCTAATCTGCGAATGGCTCAGCTTTTGCCTCGCCAGAGCCGATAATTTTGACATTTTACGACAGCTATCATCATCATTTAGCTCAACGATTAAAAATAATATTACTGAGAACCATGCATAAAACCAAATTTATAAGAGCATTTACAGTTTTCAGATTGCATTTGTATATTAATGGCCCAAAGTCACAGTAGGACCTATGAAAAAGCGTTTCCTCTTTTTTTAAATTTATACTTTTTAAATTGTATACGCTTAGTGGCTTAAATTGTAATGAAACCAAATAAATCGTAAGATATGATGATTTAATTTCATATAAATTAGTATAGTTGTTCTAGTTGTGAAATTGAACGAGCCCATAATTGAATTTCAAAATTAAATAATAATTATCATATTTTATTATTTATTTCATTTCATTACATCGAGGTGCACAATGTAATGCTCTAAAAGTATACTACTCCTTTAACACGTTCTTATATTCAGTCATTCTGCTCTAAATGTCCACCTTTAACACGTTCTTATATTCAGTCATTCTGCTATAAATGTCCACCTTTAATACGTGCTTATATTCAGTCATTCTGCTCTAAATGTCCACCTTTAATACGTGCTTATATTCAGTCATTCTGCTCTAAATGTCCACCTTTAACACGTGCTTATATTCAGTCATTCTGCTCTAAATGTCCACCTTTAATACGTGCTTATATTCAGTCATTCTGCTCTAAATGTCCACCTTTAACACGTGCTTATATTCAGTCATTCTGCTCTAAATGTCCACCTTTAACACGTGCTTATATTCAGTCATTCTGCTCTAAATGTCCACCTTTAATACGTGCTTATATTCAGTCATTCTGCTCTAAATGTCCACCTTTAACACGTGCTTATATTCAGTCATTCTGCTCTAAATGTCCACCTTTAATACGTGCTTATATTCAGTCATTCTGCTCTAAATGTCCACCTTTAATACGTGCTTATATTCAGTCATTCTGCTCTAAATGTCCACCTTTAATACGTGCTTATATTCAGTCATTCTGCTCTAAATGTCCACCTTTAACACGTGCTTATATTCAGTCATTCTGCTCTAAATGTCCACCTTTAATACGTGCTTATATTCAGTCATTCTGCTATAAATGTCCACCTTTAATACGTGCTTATATTCAGTCATTCTGCTCTAAATGTCCACCTTTAATACGTGCTTATATTCAGTCATTCTGCTCTAAATGTCCACCTTTAACACGTGCTTATATTCAGTCATTCTGCTCTAAATGTCCACCTTTAACACGTGCTTATATTCAGTCATTCTGCTCTAAATGTCCACCATTAATACGTGCTTATATTCAGTCATTCTGCTCTAAATGTCCACCTTTAATACGTGCTTATATTCAGTCATTCTGCTCTAAATGTCCACCTTTAATACGTGCTTATATTCAGTCATTCTGCTCTAAATGTCCACCTTTAACACGTGCTTATATTCAGTCATTCTGCTCTAAATGTCCACCTTTAATACGTGCTTATATTCAGTCATTCTGCTCTAAATGTCCACCTTTAATACGTGCTTATATTCAGTCATTCTGCTCTAAATGTCCACCTTTAATACGTGCTTATATTCAGTCATTCTGCTCTAAATGTCCACCTTTAATACATGCTTATATTCAGTCATTCTGCTCTAAATGTCCACCTTTAATTATACGTGCTTATATTCAGTCATTCTGCTCTAAATGTCCACCTTTAACACGTGATTATATTCAGTCATTCTGCTCTAAATGTCCACCTTTAACACGTGCTTATATTCAGTCATTCTGCTCTAAATGTTCACCTTTAATACGTGCTTATATTCAGTCATTCTGCTATAAATGTCCACCTTTAATACGTGCTTATATTCAGTCATTCTGCTCTAAATGTCCACCTTTAATACGTGCTTATATTCAGTCATTCTGCTCTAAATGTCCACCTTTAATTATACGTGCTTATATTCAGTCATTCTGCTCTAAATGTCCACCTTTAATACGTGCTTATATTCAGTCATTCTGCTCTAAATGTCCATCTTTAATAATATTTCCTATTCTAATTTAGGCTACACTAAAGCCGTTTTCTCACTCGAGGCTTATCCGGCGTATCTCAACACTGAGGTATGGCGTTATTCCCGATTAACCCTCCGGTGAGAACACGGCCTAAAGACGCGTTCTCACTAGAGACTTAATCAGGAATAACACCATACTGGCGTTATTCCTGATCAACTCTTTAGTGAGAACACAGCCTAAGATTCCTCAGCACATTATTACATATTTTTTCTCTTTTTTCCTGCGTGAATTTGATACGCACTATTTAGCATATAAGCCAAGACATGGACACGCCGGATAGTCAGAAATTAAGCAGAGCTTACCTTGTTGCGATGATCATGGACGGTGTAGAAGCTTGAAAAGTTTCTTCACAACTTGTGCTGATGTTGAGAAACATGCTGTTTTTATTGTAGATTTTCTACAACTGGACGCGCAAGAAATTGTTCACGTGGACGGGCGTGACATGCACTCCAAGAAATGAGATATAGATTTTTTTTAAAGTCAGTGGGTCATCCGGGGATTAGAGAGCGATTCAGGGCATTGCCTCTGAAAGGAGAAAGTATAACCGTGGCGCATGCGCCAATGGATAAATTTAGTTTTAGTTATGCCCCGCCCATCTCTATCTAAGCTCCACCCACGCTTCGTCGTGTTGGGATCGATCGAACACTAGACTCACTGAATCACAATTTCCAGTAAACTATGCAGGTACGCAGTTGAATTTTTTTAAACTAATTTAACATGATGCTGTTGCAGTAACATTGCCCAGTCAAATTACTTTCAAAATATTCAACATATTCATATAATATGTATTAACTAGTAAGGATATACAATTCGTACAACTTGGCGGATTATTTCAGGTTTATTACTGACTGTTTCTGTCAATCATGAGTGGGGATTGTGACCCTGGATTGTGACGTCAACCTATATGTGACGTAATTGATTATGACATTAAAACTTGATCGACAGATTGGATTCTCCTATTGATTTAACCCTTTCATGACGAAGCCGGCCAAAACCGGCCTCTGCAGTGGTCTTGAGGGGTTCCCATTTGCAGGCAACCGAGCTAGCTATTCTAGTGGTAAATTTTCAAAAATATTCTTCTCTTGTCCTGCAAATGGCCATTCAATAAGGAAATATTCTGATTTTCTTGACCAAATTTTGACATTAAAGGGTTAATAGCATGCATTCAGCGTTTACGGTAATGGCCTGTATTAACATAGCGTGTGTCTTTGCTGACTGTGTTTTGATACTCCTGCAGATGGCCAATATAGATCAGGGGTCGTATGCATAAAACATCGTAAGTGTAAAAAATCCCTTAATTTCTAAGAATTTCCTTAATATTTTCTTAAGAGTATATCCTTCCTTTAAGAATTTTCTTATAAAGTTCCTTAATTTTACGATACCTATTCCATTTTCATAGGTGAAGATTTCCCCCTAAAATCAGTAACCTTCAGTAGTGAAATGAGTTTATGCAACGTACTTAAAAGTCATCCTTAGCTAAGGATTTTCTTAACCGTTTAAGAAAAAGAATTCGCTTAAGTTGAGCCGAAGATTACCAATGTATTTTTAGACTTGGAAGTTGTAACAATGGTTTTCATTGGTCAATACGTAGCTAAGGAAACTCTTAAGAGTGTTTACGCAACGTACTTAAAAGTCGTCCTTAGCTAAGGATTTTCTTAACCGTTTAAAAAAACCGAATTCACTTAAGTTAAGGAAGCTTTAAGCATACGGCCCCAGGTCATTTAGTCCCCTAAGTACAAAGAATTACAAAAGTGTCAATCTATTCCAAACATAACAATACAGTTTCACTTACTAAAAGTCATCGTAAAGAGGAACAGTCGAACATTTTCGTTTTTATCTCTAGAATTCCAAGAGATTTTGTAATTGAAAAAGACACCGTTAGGTATACTTTTAGTTTAGGTTTAGAAATATAATAGAGGATCTGACATGAGGTCTCATGTTCTATCATTGGTATCAACCGAGTCGAGATTCTCTCATTGCACGAGCTTAAGCGAGGACAATTTGATCATTTTCGACGAGGGTGATAATAGTGATATTAAATGGGACCGAGTTTGAATTTGTATGTATCAAAAAACTAATATTTCGACAAAATTTCCAATAAAGTCGATCCCTGAAATCTACTCGAACGCACCATTTTTCCCTGGCTGTTTTCATCCCTGGTGGCACATTACTTGCTAAGAGTGATGACCAATGCGCCATCAAAAAGAATGACGAGCAACACCATCGTAATTTCGGAATTGAAATTATTTTTAATCCAATAAGATTTCTGCGTCTATTTTGTAAATTCACTCATTCAATCCTGCCAATGAACGGATCACTCGGGGGTCTGTTTATCACACTTTTAAGCAGTGCCAAATATTATAATAGAAATGGCAAATGTCTGCTTCCACGGACGATAAAATCGTATGTCTGCAGAAAAAAAAATAGAGAATTTGGGGGTGGGGTATGCTAATGTCTTAGGAGTGCCATTGTTTTACATGCATTGAATGAAACAGTAGACTGAATATGTTTACTTGGTCTGTGTTTATCTCTTGTCAACCTAAATACCAAAACACGAAAATCATTTATGCTTTAATAAAAAATACGGTTGAAGATTTTGAAACTAATTAAATTGGAAGCTGTTCCTGCCGCTGGCTCCAAATATTTCCTGTAAAATTTTTCAAAATGTGCGACAAATTAATTCGAAATTTACCTTGAAATTGAGAAACTGGGAATTCAGATTTCAAGGTGTTAAGTGTAATGTAGTAATCCAGTTTTAGCTCTGCCCCACCTCCATCTTTAGCTAAGCTCCACCCAAACTTCGCCCGTCTTGGGATCGCGCGATCCTTGACCTCCCTGACTGTCAATTTCGTGAAATCTATACAGGTAAGCTGTTGAAAATTTTTAAACTAATTTGGCTGGGTGCTGTTGCTGCGTATGGCAGCAACAGCGTCTAGTCAAATTAGTTTTAAAATATTCAACAGCATGTGTATTAAATGTTAAATACATACAATTCGTACAACATTTAGTCCGTCATCAATTATGCGTTCGTGACGAACTTAGCTACGTCATTACTTACATAATTGATTATGACATCAGCATACACGTCACGTAGTTGATTATGATATCATATGATTGACAGAGAAACAGGAGTCCTTCATTGGTTTTCAAATGTTGTTTCATCAGGTTATTAGTTTGACACCAAAGATTCGTCAGACTATTACAATCGCCATGTAAACGATGGTGTACTATATTATATATCAATTACTAAACATTATAACTACTTAAAAAGCTACATACAATTCGTAGGTCTTCTTGACAAAGTTGTTGGTTTTCACGATTGTGACTTCAGCTGAAGTGTGACGTATTTGATTATGACGCCAGATACTCATAATTAAATTAAAAAAATTAAAATGGTCATGTTATATCTTTATGCTTACGTCCACGACCTGTATGGACTCAGGGGGCTTGTCATACCAACGCTGTAGATATGATGTGGTGTATGTAGCCGCTCCAATTACTTTGGAAAATAAGAGAACATGATAGAATGTGGCTAAAATGTAGTAAGTTAATAGCCACTGGTGGTCCATATTTACCCCTGGAAATGCAGGAGAGGTCATTCAGTAGCAACCGGATACACAATTTTTGGCCGATGGAGATTCCCCAACCAGATCAGGCGTTGGCAGGACCCCGGGGACTGGGATACCACATGCCAGAAATATCTCACAATGGCCCTAGTTATCAAGCTAATCATGAATGGATGGATACATTA
>CM067359.1:9934019-9976519 GCA_034401795.1 Chaetoderma sp. LZ-2023a
GCGTGCGTGCGTGCGTGCGTGCGTGCGTGGGTCTGTGCGTGTGTGTGTGTGTTGTGTTTGGGCATGTGTGCGCGCGTGTGCGTGCGCGCGTGTGCGTGCGTGCGTGCGTGCGTACGTGCGTACGTACGTGCGTGCGTGCGTGCGTGCGTGAGTGAGTGAGTGAGTGAGTGAGTGAGTGCGTGCGTGCGTGCGTGCGTGCGTGCGTGCGTGCGTGCGTGCGTGCGTGCGTGGACGTGTGCGTGAATATGCGTGCGTGCACGCGCGTGAACGCGCGCGTGTGTGTGTGGGTGCGTGCGCGCGCGCGTATATGGATGCGCGCGTGTGTGCGATGGATGTTGATATTATTCAGCATGATTTTAGTGACGGGTAGGTGACACTGAGTCATCAGTTCATGACAGACAGAGTCTCGTTGCGGCGCGCTATCATCGTGGTTGTCAGTGCGTGTGCGTGTGCGTGTGCGTGTGCTTGTGCGTGTGCGTGTGCGTGTGCGTGTGTGTGTGCGTGCGTGCGTGCGCGCGTGACCTAGGTGTATGTGGGTGTACGCATGTACCATGGTTTGGGAATTGGTATGGAGTTAGTGTGTTGGGTTGTTTGAGGGTGTGTTGGGGATGTCTGGTAGGGTTTTGGATGTCGGGAAAAACTTGTGTATAGAAATATATTTTAAAAATATGTTTTCATCTTTTTTACTGTGTTTTGTTGGTGAAAACCTGTCTAGAAATATAAAATGTAATCTGTTTTTGTCCTTTTTACAGCTTTGTCAACTTGTGGGACATCTATAATGTCGGCGATGACGAGTGGAGCGACGTTAGCTCCGTCATCGTCGGCGACGCCCCTGATGAAGACATCGATATTGGTTTCAGTGTGTTCGAACTCTGGTGTATCTTTGACTCTAGATTGTGATGACCCTGAGCCTTCAGCGTCTTTGAAGTTAACCGATGACGTGGCACAAGATTAGGGTGATGTATCATGTGAAACTGATTTGCATTCTCCAACGTCTTTGGAAATCTTTGGAGATATTTTTAATTTTGATAGATTTAAAGAACAAAATATCTCCTAAGATTTCACAATGGTTCTAATTCTGAAGAAGCTACATTGCAATGTAATATTCCTATTTTAATGCACGGTCTAAGTGCTATTGAACACTTAACACCCGTTCATCATATCGACCAGAAACCTTAACCATTAACCTCCACCACCCCGCCCCCACCCCAGAAGCTAACCCCATAAATTCACTATTGCCCACTAAACCCTCAAATGCTCCTGTAATATTTTGGCGACCGTTTCAGTCCCCAAAGTACAACCATGCTATCAGCCAGCCCTCCCACCCCCTAAATTAGCATTGGCATTGCCAACTCAAACACCCCCAACCACCATCGCGAGTTCTGATTACCCCAACCCTAACATAGTCGACTCTACCTACCCCCACCCACAACTCATTACACCCCACAGAGTAGTATCCCTTCCCATTCGTATAGAAGGTTGGTTCACGAGCCAGTGGACCTAGGACTCGGTACTCATCGTTCACATAGGTGGTGTCCACGGTGCTGTTGCTCTGCATGATCTCCCACCTGTTCAGAACCTGCGGGAGCGCTACCGTCTGTTCTATTGTGCTCTGAAGCTTGAACTCGAGTGTCATGCTCTTGATCTCTTGATGCAAATCTGTGCCGATATTGCAAAGTCGATGTACTTCCCAGCAGTGGACAACGTGTTCTCATCATGTAAAATGGGTCGAATGACCATCAGGCAGTCCTTCCGAGGATCAGTGCGGTGTGGTTTCGCGGGTTCAATGGCCCCATCTGGATGTTGCACATACTGCAGCATGTTTAGGGTCTGGGCATATAGAGGTTTTAAATGGCTGCCATGTTCGGTAAAGTTCTCCAGCAGATTGTTTATAGGCAGCCGGACAAGTCGGCACGACAGTCAGCTCGACAGCCATGGCGTGCACTGTCCCACTGTGACAGGGTCCGAGGACTGTCTCGTGACATCAACATTATCCATGAGCGAGCCAAGGTCACACCTACATCTGATGCAGAGATACTGGCCGCCATAGAGGAAGGAGCACCAGCTCGTAGTACAAAAGAACTCCTGACTCGGATACTCCACCAGAAGTTTGACAGCGCTCAGGGCAGGGCACTCGAGCCACCTGTGGCCCAAACCAACAGTCCTGTTATTCTGCCCCTCCAAAGGGCGAGGGTCGATCCCAAAGATCTACTAATGGTCGGGAAGTGGGCTGCCGTATTTAGCCTCCATAGCCAGGAAGAGCGAGATATACTGGGTAACCGCCAGTCTGGAGCAAATAACTACTTCAGGGAGGAGGTCAGTGCCACTGTGGCGGAGAGCCATGCCACCGGTCATGCAGAAGGTACTCAGGAGCGGCGCACTGTTGGGCACAAGGAGGCTGTTGAGCACATCTTCAACGAAAGAGGGCACAGGAGATTGGCCAGAAATCTGCCAGCATTTCTGAAATTCACAGATAACTACCAGGAGTACCTCATCAATTCCGCTCGCAAGTCAGATGCTCATCGCACATGGACAAAGTGGCTATTCCGTGAGAAGTTCCAGAAGACGAGTCCTAGAAACTGACCCTCAGTGGAGAGAGTTTCAGCAACAGGCCTCTGACGAAACTAACGAAGTTCCTCAAGCTTCTGACGAAGTTCCGCAAGCTTCTGACGAAGGTCCTTAAGCATCTGACGAAGTAGCGGAGACCTCGGACGAAGTTACTCAGCCTTCTGATAAATGAAAAAAGTTGCGGCTGACAGTCTGTCAGTGATGACGCATAGAGCAGGCTAGTTTCCTGGCTGGATTCAGCTTGTAGGTGAAGGTCTGCGCCTTTTCCAGAGATGGCTTGAAGTGTGACAGCTCACATGTCTCCTTGTTGCTGAAGATGAAGTGGTACAGATCAGCTGCCATCTGTACACCTGCGATAAAGTCCCCTTTGGTCTCCTTGAGGGTTAAGCTGTCGTATATGGTCTCAAGTATGGCCCATCCACACTTGGAGCTGAAGTATAGCAACCGGGCATTGTGGTCGATGTCCGGTGAGATCTCGTGGGTATACTTCTGAAAGAGGATGAAGACAGTTATCTTTGTGTGCCGAATGCACCTGGTGATGTTGCTGAGGTAGGTGACTGTCTTCTGGTCCATTGCAGGGTCACCGATAACTAGAACAAGTGGTTATGTCAGTCGGGCTGCCAGCAGCTTCTTCATCAGTGTTTGCAGGTTCTGAGTCTTGGTGATTGAGCCAGTGTACCATTGATCATTACTGTCAACCGCCTCAGCGGCAGAGTCAGACACCAGAAGGATGTATTGAGAGTGTAGATGTTCGGCCATGAGAGCCCGCAGCAAGATGTTTTTCCAGTGTCCTGACGGGGCAATGATCAGCACCACCTGGCCAGCATCAGCTGGCCTACTGTCGAATGGTACAGACATGCGCGCGGAGGATGGTTAGCACTTGGCTGGCGGTAGCCTCGTCTATATCTGGGAGACTAAACGGCAGTACTTCCTGCATCAGCTCTTTCACCTGCAGAGCGGGGAATCCTGCACCTCTGGCGGCTATGAAGGATGCGATGGAGGCATCAAGCATGAAATCCGAGCAGCAGCTGAGAAGATAGCCTAGAGGGCCTGTATCAGCACCCACAGTGTCTAGTACATGCAGTATATGATACATGCACGGGAAGCCATGACTATCCTGTGGTCTTAAACGGCAAACCAAAGAACCCTGACTTCTTCATCTCTGGTAGCTGGAGTCTGGCGGTAGCACCTTTTTGCCATCGACAGTGATATTGCTCAGGCCGACGGTGCCTACACTGAGATTCTCTCCATCCTGTTGGAATGAGCTCCATGGTTTCAGGAGATCCTTAAGCAGGTCTTGTGCATAGGACTCTGCCATAACCTTGATGGCACCAGCCTCATCGACTCCGAGCATACCGCGCACCGTTGCCCAGGCTTTGATGCTCATCACCATGTATACAGTCTTGGCCTTGTTAATGGCCGATTATGCTACCGTATCAGTGTTCCCGATAGGATCTCGGGCTGGGATGGTACCACGGATCTCCTGCGGGTCTCCCTTCTCATCGAAGTCTAGGAAGGAACTAGGGGCAACAGTGTCCTCTGACCTGAGGCATGCCGCGCCCAAGTGAGCAAGATCGCCTTGCTCTTTGCTGTCTAGGTCTGTGAGTGACAGAGTCATAGTGCTATATACAGATGGCTTAAACCTACTAGTCATACCCGACCACGGAGTCGGCCAAGGGAGTAGGTAGCAGTGCTCAGGGTACTGGCTCTCTGAAGGGGCACGCAGTCCACCATTGGCAATCCTCAGTATGCGACACACCGCCCTCGGGTCTCCTGGTCCATCTCTCACTATTCAGAGTGGCTAAAAGTAGGCGACGACGATCTCAGCCATTGCACTCGTTGCTAGCCCTAGAACCACGGCCTCCATGACCTTGGCGGCGGCAGTGTAGGAGGCGGCACTGATGGCGATCTTTGGGATGGGGTGAGTTATTCTCAGACAGTTCTCGGCCACCCCACTCACCACTGTAGCGAGGACAGCCGCAGTGGCGGCAGGAAGAACCTCATTTTCACCTGTCATCTTCACCATGGCCACATTCGCTGCCACGTTACTGGTGATATGGACTCCCAGATGCTTAGCCTGTGTCAGTAGCTTCTGGGTCTTGGTTCGCAGCAAGTTCTCCACATTCTGAAGACTCGTCTGGCTCTTGGGCAGTTGCTTCACGATCTGTACCATTGATCCCATTGTTTAAGCACTGAGTATACAACGCAGTCAAATGTCTGCGTTACCTGCCGAGTGAGCTAATACGATCTTCCCAGTCTGCATCTGCCAGGTGTCCGGGTTGGTACTTAGGAATATTCATCTCTCTAGTGAGACATCTTAGACATGCCCGGGCTCACGCTATGCGAGAAGTACTATGAGGTCTTCCGGAGGGAGTTGAAGGACTACAAGAAGAAGATACCAGATGAGCTCGCTTAGCTCTCCGGTGCTGAGCTGACAGAGGAGCTGACAGCTGTGAAGCTCTATCTAGGATTTGGTAAGGGACGGATCTGCTTCCTCGAATACCTTATCATGGGCGGATGTATCGTCGAGCAGCTCCTGCGAACTAAAGGTTTCTACATGGATCTGGAGTATCTGACAGATGTGTTCCAGCAGTTGCAGACCTCCCTTGCCTC
Source organism: Chaetoderma sp. LZ-2023a (assembly GCA_034401795.1). Classification (NCBI taxonomy): domain Eukaryota; kingdom Metazoa; phylum Mollusca; class Caudofoveata; order Chaetodermatida; family Chaetodermatidae; genus Chaetoderma; species Chaetoderma sp. LZ-2023a. The sequence continues at coordinate 9,939,201 of CM067359.1, forward strand.
ACCTGACTCACAGCTGAACAAGGCTCTGCAATACTACAAGCTGGAAAAGGATGCGCTGTGGAACCATCCATCCCTTGGTTGGTAGCGTGTATAGGGGCTTTAGGGCAGGCCAAGCCGGTTCAGTGTCTCACCGTGGTCCCGACTGCTACTGTAGAGAGTCAAGATAGTCTTATAGCTGATTTGCTAGCGGCTGAGTAGGCTGATCCCGAGCATCATGATAGCTAGGTCTGACACCACTTGTAGAGCTACCACGGGAAGCAGTGTCATGTCGACTGGCTGCAGTGTCGGTGTCGGAGCTGCCATGGGAAGCGTCGTGTCGATTGGCTGTAGTGTCAGGGTCGGAATGCCTGTATGTGCTGCCATGCCCGTACTACGCGTAGGTACATTGATATCAGTGTTGAAGCCGAAGTGGACACCGGGGGAACTCCCCTCGACTATTATGTTGTTATAGCCCCTGACTTGGAGGTCCTCGATGTTCACGATCATGGTGCTAGGAATCAACCGTAGGTGTGGTGAAATAGCAAAGTCAAGTTTGCGATGGGCCTTCTGCAACCCCTGCTGGAACTTAGCAATAAGACTACTGGGGTCTGCCACGATGATCATATCCTCAACAAGACTGATGAACATGGCCTGGACCTCTGCGCCGCTGACACCATCTATGGAATGACGCAGCTTGGTCTGTGCTGTAAGCAGGCAGTAGCACAGTGCTTCCAGGGACTGGTTGATCCGAACGATCCCTGCTTGTGGGAGGCCTGAGGTGGTGTGTGGGACAAAGTACTTCCACACATATGGATAGTCCTGCAGCAAGCCAGTGATGTCCATATTTTGCACCAGCGCTCCATGGTCGGAGGCTGGATCGAAAGAGAATGTTGTGGTCTTCCGATGGCCTACTCGTTGGGGTGTTCGATATGGGAATCCTGAATAGTCACGTCTCGGGTCACCATACATAGCCCCTAGGCAGCTGTTGTCACCACCATGCCACTGATAGTCTGGGTGAGCGCTGAACTCTCTCTCTCTCTCTCTCTCCCTCTCTCTCTCTCTCTCTCTCTCTCTCTCTCTCTCTCTCTCTCTCTCTGTAGTCTGCTGGGCGCTGAGACGCTATGACTGTTGAGCTGTGGGTCGAAGTCGTTTGTATCAGGGAGGCTTGCACCCAGCTCATTGAGGATTCGTCACACCGTGAAGTACACGTGGAATCTGAGACAGCTGGCGATGAGCACAGCTTCAGGAGTACCAGAATATGAGTTAAGCAGGGTGGAACTTATTCCACATCCTGCCGTTGCACACCCCACGGTAAAGTTCAGCTCCTAATTCCAGTATGAGAGGCTTGGAGCAGCCATCCAAGTATGAGCATGCTTCACATCCTTGATGGTGATGGGGCAGTTGGTCAGCGGTCGTGGGTTGACGGAGAAGCAGGTTCGGAACCGTCCATCCACTGTGTGTTAGCTCTGGTATATCATCCAGTAGACCTCTCAGGCAAGTCAAGGGTGTACACAGGAGGGGCGGTTGGCTCCGGATGACTGTCATGAGGTTCAGTGGGAAGGCCATCTATACTGGTGTTCTTAAAGCTACCGTACAGGCAGTACACTATTTGTAGTCGTCTCGACTCCAGAGACCAGCGAGGTGACCTCGCGGTAACATCTCGTTTTTTAGCTCCTCCATATCAACCCGCCCACTGGAGCCTTTGAGGTATTGCTGTCGCACTTTAAGTTTTTCCGTGTGGTACAGGGCTTGGACCTTCAATATATGGTGGTACTCTTCATCGGTGACCTGGCCATCCTCGAGAGCGTTGCTGACAGATTCGTCGATAGTCCGTAGCATACTCTGTGCCAGTGTCACGTACTTAGCATGCTTCTCCAGCCTCATTGTGATCTTCCGCTGCCCCACCCCAAGCCCGTGGCCAAGACAGTGGCAGCTAGTGTCACGCCACCCACCGGGATGGCAACGATGGCACCTACCCCTGTAGCGAGAGTGGCCACAGCTGCCACACCAGCACTGGCTCCAGTGACAGCCACAGCAGTGGTTGTATGCACGAGGACGTTGTAAGCTGTCTTATATCGCCTGCGCGTTCTGCTGTACTGTTCTGCCTCATGGTCGAGATTCTTCCTGATGGTATCTATCTGCTGGAGTCGCCAGCTGTGGATGGTACCACCCTCGTCAGCAGTCAGGATGGGGTATAGTTCTGGTTGCTTCCGCCACTCTGATTTTGCCATAGTATACCTGGAGATTAAACCTGCATCGCCTGCAGAATCTGCTCATGAATCATAGAAGGGTTAATTTTGGAGAGCCTGGCGAACCGTACCAGCTTGTTGGTGTCGAGACAGACGTCCTTTAGACAGTGGTCATCCAGCACTATGTCGGGTGCCAGTAGCTTTCTGAGACGTGTCATCTGGAACTTCACCCTATGACCAAGGTAATAGGTCCGCTGCTCGATGGCTTTCTTGGTCTTACACTCCTGCGCCATCTCCTCTTTCCACTGTATGACATCTGGCTCATCCTCGTCTGTGAAGATATCTGGCTCATCGTCGTATGGTGTGCTTTCTGAGATACCACCATCCCCACTATCTACAGTGCTTCCTGAGATACCTGGCTCATCATCGTATGTGAAGACACCTGGCTCTCCTGCGTCCCGCTTACTCTCCTTCAGGAGGGCCTGCCAGTGTGAAGGTGGCTCATCGAGGTATGTGAAGACATGTGGATCGTCGTCGTTTGTGAAGACATATGGCTCTCCTGCGTCCCGCTTACTCTCCTCCTGGAGAGCCTGCCAGTAACGGAAACCTTCACTGTTTCTTCGCCTCCTTGCAATGCTCACGTTCTGTTGATACCAGCTCTCCCGCTGTAGTCGCTCTCCTTCTTGTTGCAGTGTGAGCATCTGTTCGTTTAAGGCCTTTATCTGTGCAGGGGGGCATGAAGGGGCGACCCTGTAGCTGGCTCTTCATCATTTCGGCAAAGGTCAGATATCATGTTGTCATCAGGTCGAGTAGTAATAAGAGTGTAAACTCTAAATGGGCGTCCGATATCCCATCCGTGCTGGCATATGTGTAAATGGAGGGGCTGGCAAACATGTGATGTACAGGTGTGAACAGGTTAGGACTGATAGCTTTCCATAGGTTGCTGTTGTCACCTGGGAGATACTCTACATCCCAGCCGACTTCTACCAGCGAGCTGCTGTGTGCACTGCCCGCAGATTGATGTAGCACATCGGCGGGTATGTATGTTGTTCGCCGCTGGGGCACCTCGAAGAGGACCCATTCTACACGGTACTGTACCACCCGTCTCCCCTCTAGAGATGGTGAGATTACGTTCTCACCACCGGAGAGCAGCAGTCGGACAATCGGTATGGTTATATCTCCTGTTTAAACCCCTTCTATAGCGTGCTATGGAACCCGTATTTGCTCACTCGACTGGTCTTGCTGACCTGGCAGATGTGTACGCAGTTGATGCTACCAAGGTAGAAGAGAGTGGTGACAAGTCATTCGCCCTACAGTACGAAGCAATCTCAAAGGCATTCCCCCTCCTCCCCATTGGTGGTGATGGGGTGGAGCTGCTCACAGACCTCACGAATGTGTCGAAAGAGCGCCTGCGCCGCAACATAGAGACCACAAGATCGTGTTTCGGTACGATTTCCCGAAGAGGAAGTACATACTCGAGCCGTTGATTGAGGTCTCGGATACAGAGGTGGCAGACATCAACACCCTAAATGACGACCTCAGCTTTAATCTGGTCAATCCCTATTCGAGCGGTGCCCCGCCGGTGACCAATGAGGGCCTGCTATTGACCCTGGCAAGCCTGCAGTTCATGTTTGAGAAGAATGAAGTGTGGTACTGCGCTGGACCTGGTGGTAACTGGCAATCATGGTTGCCACTATATAGGCCTCCCACAGTCATTGGCATAGAGGTTACTCCCCTCTCCACTGTTGTGAAAATGGATGGGACAGTTCGAAAGCTCTACAATCTGGGGTCATCCTTCCTCACCTACATAGGTAGATGCGTCTCGCTGACGAGGGTGGGTCACCGGATCGGGGTTACAGGTGGAAAGCTCCTGCTGCGTCGTCCATTCGATGGACCAGAAGAAGCTGTTAACCTCCAAGGAGGGCATCCTACGGGTAGATGGTGTGTCCCATGTCACCAAAGCCAAGGGTGCTGTTAAACTGCTTCAGCGAGTCGGACTCACTAGCCCGCAAACGACTCATATAGTCCTAGAGCTACGTTTCTTAGCCGGCGCAGAGTGAAACAGCTAGCCCCTGCCCCTGAGGAGATGAAGATCACTATCGATCCAGATAGAGCAGGGCTCGATCTGGCACAGATATTTCTCGAGGGGTTCACTCTGTTCAGTTTAACTCTTCATATATAGCCATGATTCTCATCATACTGCTCGTGCTGGCATTTACAGCAGTGGCACAGGGCGCTGAGACTGCCATGCTATTGGATGCCAAGTGGGACCACTTCCGGGATACCCCCCAGTACAATCCTTGGGTCGATGCCTTGCGGGGAAACATTTACGACCGCTTTCACCCACGTGAAGAGATCGAGTCTCTCTGCCACTTCTATGGTTTTGAGAGGTTAGGACGTGGTTGTCTGCTGGATACACCTGCTCAGCACCAGATTCTCTGCGTAACAGGTGAACATGCCAGAGTCTGCCGTGGTGCAAATGCTAAGCACTTTAGCATCCTCCCAGGTGAGCGTTGTCAAGGTAGATGGAAGACACTATGAGTGGTCCCATCATCCCGATGCGACTCTGGCAGAGACTAAGTGTTAGTCTAACCCTACACAGAGGCCGGCCACTGGCCGGTATCCTGAGGAGGTTCTCCCGGACATGCGGGGTCCAGGAGAACACCATCTAGAGGCATACACCACCCACGATCACATGTCTCAAATTCCTATGCCCTAGGGATTGAGAAGGCGGTGGGGGCCACGGATCGCCGAACGGCTGCCAGTTGAGGGAGGTGATATCATTTTAATACCGTCACTACTTCTGCGTGAACATTTGTGGTCGTATGAGCTGGCAAACCTGTCAATAGTATGTGGACCAAATTATGTGTCCAGTAAAGCAAACGCTTCATCGGAGATTTCCCAATCATCAGAATCTCCACCCTTACTCGGAATATCCGCTCGCGCATTCAAGCCTCTCGTTATCCATTCAGGCCTAAGCTGAATGTTGACATTTTGACAACTGTCATGGATTTCAAGTGCCATTTTGTGCAATTGTGGCACCTTACTACATATTCTGGTTATCCGTAAACCACTGGACCAACTGGCCCGCAAAGCCCTCTTTGATGGCACTCAAAACACTGGCAACTGCATCGAGCTCTCTCCAAGTGGAGCTCATGGTCTGTTCGTCAACTGACCAGAGACCCATCAGATCAAAGTGATCATTTTCAACAACAAATCCACCGTATCCAGTTCCAGACGTGTCACTATAAGCAGACAAACCTGCCTGCTTTGTCTTATGTAAATATGTACCATTGGGGGATTTTACATTCTCAATCCAAAAATCAGCCCATTTAGCGCAGCGCTGTCAATCTTAATCCGGCCATGCCAATTTGAGCGAGTTTTGATACAGCTATATAAACATCTAGTTCTCAATCTCACACGCGATCCAATGGCCGAATGCATGGAAATAAATCTTCCCACTATGCACGCTACAAATCGAGCGCTAACAAAAATAGTAGCATTTGTGATTAAATGCTACACGTCTTTAATGCTTTCTAACAAGCTGGCGAGTCTGCTGCAATCAGTAACGGAGATTGGGGTTTCTGACATGTCCAAAACATGACCCAATCTTGTGATCTGGCGTCAAATGACATTTTTCTTCAGCAATTAGAAAGCCAAATTTTGAAATATTCATTTTCACACGATCACTCATGGCAATTGCCTTCAACAACGTGTCCGCTCCTCCATACCCGCCACCCATATACACAGCAATACTGAGACCATCGCTGCGCCCTAGGCTACCATGACTCTAATTACATTTGTAAATACATAGGCTGCTGTGGATATGCCAAATGACAGAACGTTAAATACATAATAAACAAGTGTATTATATGGCAGCCATGAAAATCCGAAATATTGTCTATGCTCTGGAAATATGTCCACATGGTGGTACGCCGATTTTAAATCAAATGTGAATAAAAAATCACCACACGCACACACCTGATCAACAATACTTATGTCGTCCAATTTGAACTTAGATTTCATTAGAAATAAATTGATTGTCCTGCAATCTAGTACTAAATGCTCTTTCCCGGCTTTGTTAAAAACCACAGTTAATGGATTAACCACTATCGGCTCAAAAGCTACCTGGGTAATGCACCCTTTGCGCAATAAATTCTCAATTTCGCTTGTAACGAATTCTGGACTATCAAAAGCAGATTTATTATTTTTACAAAGTGTATTAGGGGGCGTGTCAAAAAGGGGCAGTTTATAACCCTCTTTAATAATTTCTAGCACATTTGCACACACACTTGCGTCCTCCCAACATTTAAAAGCCTGTCTTAATCGGCCTACATGACTGACAACGCAAGGCTCTAATACTGCATTAACTGTAGCAGATTGACATTCATAATGTGTAGCCTCTTTGTCCGCCCGAATACAAAAGCAGTTATTCCGCAAATCATGTACGTCAACTGACTGAAAACGATTCTTTATATCGCATACAAATGAATCATCAATAAGTTCTAGAATACTTGTAATGGCCAGGCTTGCCGCAACTGAAGCAATTGCTCCTTCTGACTGGACCGACACTAGGCCAGTTGGACTGGAATTGACGAGCGCCGCTCAAACTAGGAATAAGACAAGCCGATCTTTGATTAACAGCCAATCTTGAAGTGTGGCGGACTTTCTTCACTTTGGAGACCCTCAGCTTTTTGTTTGCATGGGCGTTCACCTTGAAAATATGTTTTTCGTCGTCGCTGTCGTCTGCAAATACATTCGCCTCATATTCATGAACTATACTCCACCCACTTCACTCTGATCTGTAAGACGCATCATTTTTGGCCGATGATTAAGAAGACTTATACCTTGGATAATGTCTTCTCTGGAACGCTGTAAAGAGGACTCTGTCAATGCTGAGTTTAAAATCGTCTTCAAACCTTCAAATACCTCGGAAACTTGAGAATTAAACTTGGACTGTTCCTCGCTCCGTTTGCGTTTAAAATTGTGTTGCTTCAAGGACTTCAAGCTATTAATCGCTTCCAACTGCGAAACAGAAGCGGCACTCTGACTGCGAGCCAATTCGTCCTGAATTCCCGACAGTCGTTTTGTTAGCAAAGTGTCTAAATCGGCCAAAAGTTTACTAGAGCTTATGGCTACTGCCTTCTCTACCTCCTCTTGCGCGATCGAAGATAATTTTCTTCCGACATTACATAAAGCCACTGGGAAACAATAAGTATTCTAATCTGGATATACGCACGATACATACAAATTCAAAGAACATACGTCGACGGCTGGCCGTAAAATGACCACCTGAAACTTACCGTCAGCATACGGTAACCAATGGTGATAAACACCACTGTGTAGACGCTAGCTTCTCCTCACAACGAACTGACAGCTCAAGCCGAAACGTAGAGACATTAGTTCTGTACTATACTACCGAAACGTAGAGAATTATATGTACCGATACGTAATATTATATGAAAGAAATACCTGCAAGTGTATCCTCTAGATTCCTTAATGCTATTTAGTAATCACATAGTGGCATCCTTATCAGCAAATATATAGAACTTCCGTGTGATTTTCTGACTGTAATGGCATCGCATAAATCCAAGTCATGTATCCGTACAAAACAATAAATCCAGGTCCTAGCTGCACATGATTTGTTAAACTCGTTTAAAACAAGACCGCATTCAGGGGATGCTGGCCCACGCATCTGGGCTATATTTTGAAGAAGCCCGTAGTAACTACGTTACCTAGATATTTGCCACTTTTATCTCAAATTGGAAGCAATTATAATCAGTCGCAATATTAAGAGGGGTCGTGGGGTGGTGGTGGGGGTGAGGGGGTGGGTGGGGGGTTGATAAATGCAATCATGGATTCTTGCTTTCTGAAATTAGGGCCAAATGTGTATCCTAGTATATACTTAATGACGTTGGGACATAGATGTTTGATACTTTACCCTGAAGCCTAATCCAGCCCAAGTCACTCAGGATGTGAACAGACGTGCGAAACTTGGTGGTTCCAAACATTTTTATTCTAGAATTATGGCCAAAACCAGTAGGCTAGTTTGCACTGAGTGATTCTATGAGCTAAAATTGAAAATCAAATTGCATGTAGCGAGGCACGACGAATAATTGTGTCGCATCTTGTGATTTTACTTTCTTGCATTATGAAGACATTCTGTAGTTAAAGAGACAACACGGATGGGCAAACAGACAGGGATACAGACAGACATCCAGGCAGCAAGACAGACGGACATATATACGGGCCGGCGGATGGAAAGGCAGACACGCAAACTACAACACTCACACCAGCATTTTAAGGAGTAACTATTCACATTTGCAGATTAATCCGAAAATATGAGACATGGCAACTAACATATTACCCGAAATATTTAATTTGCAATATTTAGCTATCGCACAATGAACGGCATATGCACTTAAAATCTTTCACAAATCCAATCTATTGTATACAATGATATCTGTTTTAAGCATTACATCACTTTCAGTATTATTTCTCAGTTACTATGTAGTATCAATTCAATTTCAGGATGAGCTTGATTCTACAGCTGATCTGTGGGATTCGCACAACATACGACCATCGAGTAACGCAAACGTGCCTCATGGTAGACCGAATATCATGTAACATCTCCCAAGTTTGCATGGATCGCAGGAGTACAAATGCTTGGTACGACGAGAAGACGTAAATGCCTGTAAAAGAGATGCTATTTTCCGTGATGCGGAAGGGTGTGATATTGATGTCTTTACACTGTGCTGTAATCTGGAGGCACAACCTCCAGATGCACTTACCAAAGGACGGGTTTGAGGCTATTGACCTATATCTCAAGCTAAGAGAGCTAATACTCGCATTAGTGTAAATGACATAGTGTTATGATTTACGTTTGAATAATGTTACTTTGGAAAGTATTATTTCTCATTGCCTTCGTATTGCTACCTCATTTCTTCAGGATAAATTGCTTAAATTCTATTTTACTAGGGTGGAAGAGGTAGTCTACTTAATTATTGAATTAAACGGCATGTACCTATTGCTGGCTGAGGTATACGAAGCGCTACGAGACCTTATGAGATTGTAACTTAATCCCAGTGGTAATACACAGGTTGAATAAAATTGTCTTAATCCACGTTACAATTCACATTTCCAGAGTATCAATCTATCATCTGGCGTCATATGACGTCATAATCAGCTAAGTGGCGTGTAGGATGACGTCATACTTAAATGTATGCACTAACCTAGTTCTTAACCTAGTTCTTTATTTTTCTTTTACAGATTTCCAGGAATATCGCCTTAAGCGCCATTTATTATCATTCACTGCTTGCAGGTGGCTGTTCCGTTTTCACCTCAAGGAACATTCTAACAAAGATCATCCATTTTAGCCGCAATCCGCGGACCTCATTCTCACGCACCAATCTAACTCTTAATAGTCCAACACGTTGTACGAATTGTATGTCTCTACTATTTAATAAACATCCTGTTGAATATTAGGCAGCAACAACGCCCAGTCTAATTAGTTCCAAAATATCCAATAGCATACCTGTATAGTTTTCTGGAAATTATTAATCAGGGAGTTCAGCGATCGATCGATCCCAACATGGACGTGGTGTTGGTGGAACGTAGCAAAAATAAGATGGGCGGGACATAGCTAACATTAGAAAGGTCCATTACGTTACATTCAGACTGATGTCACAATCATAATTGAGAAAAATACTTTGCCGTGAACGTGTAATATACCGTTAGTTGTACAAATTGGATGTTTTGCTATTTAAAAAACAGTCGAATATTTTGAAACTAATTTTACTGGGCTCTGCTGCTACCATCGCACAACCGTCCTCACACATGTACAGTTGCCAATGTTTGGTTACAATTTGAGTAAAAAAAGGTTTGGCATTTTTTGTAGATACGATTATGTCTTCGCTATTTAATAAACATCCTGTTGAAGATTTTGAGACTATATATACCCGTTTGAGGGTGGTGGGTGTGTGGGAGATACTGCAATACTATACATGCCCTCGCGCATGTAAAGCCGCGCACGTTGGGTTAAGATTTTAGTCAAAATAGGGTCAGCAGGTTTTTTAGATATATTTATGTCTTCATCCTTTAATAAACATGCTGTTGAAGATTTGGAACCTATTTTGACTGGGTGTGTTATTACCATAACGCACACATCCTCTCGCGAGTACACCCGTTCATGCTGGGTTAAAATTTGAGTCAAACCAGCTTTCAGTGGGATTTTTAAGACACTGCTCTGGGTACCGTCCCGCTAGTAAGCCTGTATGCAGGCACGCCTGCACGCCTGTACGCCCGCACGCCCCATGGTCGCGCAGATGCATAAACACCCGACTGCATGTACTATACATTTTCTAGTCAGTAATAGCGCTGGTTGATTTATTGACTTGTCCACATTCCGCACCACCCGACATACCGACGTCCCACCCCTGTGTTTGGATTGAACTTCCCACTGTCTCTTCAGCCAGGAACAAACATGTGCGAACACATAAAAGAAATATTAGTTACCTTTACGGGATGTAGAAATTGTTTGAGTATAGCTTTCGTGACCATCTCGGCCACTTCTTCACATGTCCGAACACGCCTATCCTGACGACTACACCACTGATGTGTGGATCGACCTGCGCATTGCCTCTTCAGTCTGGAACATTAGATCTACATACCAAAGAATCGAGTAACTCCATGTGGATTGAATGTTAGTGCCTTTCGAGCTTAGGTGCGTTCTTCGTTCAGTAACAATAGACCTACATACCGAATGCAAAACTTCCCACTGTCTCTTCAGCCAGAAACAAACATGTCCAAACACGTTATACCTTGACTGCATTCCTTACCACTCAGTCGCACCAAACCCACACAATACTGTGTTTAGATTGACCTTCCCATTGTCTCTTCAGCAAGTAAGAATAGATGTATGTACTGAAGAATCCATTAAGTACAAATAATTGCTTTCTAAGACTTTTAGGGCTTATGTGTGATATTCGTCCAGAAACAATAGACCAACATACCAAACCCACCCAATCCCATTGTTTCTGCATTTAGGAACAATAGGTCTATGTACTGAAAAATTTCAATTCAATACATAGTTATTGTTCCATTGTCTCGTCATCCAGAGAACAATAGATCTATGTACACATGCCTACCACCCCAACCCACCCATTCCCAGCAACTGCAATTTCACACGTCATTACACCTGCCATTCATTGATAGATCTACATAATTAATGAAGATTTAGGTCGACTTTATAAGAATACGGGATATTTTAATGGAGGTCCATCGCTTTTGGTTAGCTTCCACAGGTTGTAAAGGCATTGGGATACCTGAAACACAGAGGGTGACACACCATAGAATCCATTAGTGAAATTTGGTTGAAATATTTCAAGCAGCTAAGGAGGAGTAGCAATTTGACAATTTCCGGTACATTTGTCATAAAATCTGAGATTTTCACGCAAAAATTGATGAATCACAATTTTGAATGGAAGGCCATAGGGTCCTTTTAGCCTAATTTTGTTAAAACCAGTAAAGATGGTAAGGAGAAGAAGCAATTCGGAAATTTCCAGTCCATTTAAAGTAAAATCTCAGATTTCACCCTAAAAGATTGATGAATCAAAATTCTGTATGGATATTCTAGAGCCCATCACCACAGGATCCTTTCCGCAAAATCTGGCTGAAATCACACCGAATGATAAGGTGAAGATGTGACAATTTCTGGTACACTTCATAAAATCTAAGATTTTCACCCAAAAAAATGATGAATCAAAATTTCGAATGGATTTCTGGAGCCTATGGCCATAGGGTCTGTTCAGGCAAATCTGGTAGAAATCGCTAAGAATGGTAAGGAGAAGAAGCATTTTGACAATTTCAGGTACATTTTTCATATCTCAGATTTTCACCCAAAAAATTGATGAAATAAAATTCCGAATGTGACTTCTGGAGCCTACGACCATAGGGGCCTTCTAGCCAAATTTGGTTGAAACAGGCCAAGTGATTAATGACGTGTTGTGTTTTAAATCAAAAGTTGAAAGACGATGGACGGACAATGGATAGACGACGGACGGTCGCCATGGCATAAACTCACTTGGCCTTTCGTACCAGGTGAGCTAAAAACTGATGAATCAAAATTCCGAATGGATGTTCTGAAGCCCATGACTATAGGGGCCCTTCAGCCAAATTTGGTAGAAATCGCACAGAATGGTAAGAAGAAGAATTTTGGCAATTTCTGGTACATTTTGCATAAAATCTAAGATTTTGACCCAAAAAATTGATGAATCAAAATTCCGAATGGGAGTTCGGGATCCTACGCCCATTGGGCCCTTTCCGCCAAATTTGGTTGAAATCGGTCAAAAGTATAAGGAGAAGAAGCATTTTGAGAATTTCCGGTAAATTGTCAACACAATCTAAGATTTTGACCCAAAAAATTGAGGAAACAAAATTCCGAATGGAACTTCTGAAGCCAATGCCAATGGAACCATTTGACCCAAATTTGGTTAAAATCTGTCTATTTGTTAATGAGTACCATTTTAAATTAAAATTGAGGGACGACAGATGGACGACGAATGGACGATGGATGGATGACTGACGGATGATGGACGGACAATGGATGGTCGCCATGGCATAAACTCACTTGCCCCTTCAGGCCATGTGAGCTAAAAATGCTATCACAATTAAAATACTTAAGTGAATTGGAACAATCGCTCACCTGGGCCATAGGCATTTCAACTAGAATGGTCATTAACAATAAGTAGAACTCTAATGAGTTGAGCAGACATGTAACAAGAAAACAGAGGCCACGTTTCTTTATGTATCAACTTCTCTTGAACAAACCGATGACAAAGCAAAGTGCTCTCCTATGATTTCAAAATGCTGCCATGCAGCGAAGTCATAAATGATATTTATATTAAAAGTGACATTATCGAGGAACTTGTAGCTCAAGCTTGTCGCACGCAAGAATTATTAGTTTCAGAAACAGTATTTTCTGACAGTATGCATAGTTGAAAGTTCAAACCCAGTTTCCATGCAATGTGATATGCATCAATTTTGAAAATCTTGCGAGAGCTCTGTGAGTTGTCATTGGTTAATTGATTATTTAAAATTAGTAGTAGGGTCGGGATTAAAATGACACCACCTCCCTCAACTGGCAGCCGTTCGGCGATCCGTGGCCCCACCACCCTCTTAATCCCTGGGGACTTAGGGTTATTGAGACATGTGGTTGGTGTATGCCTCTAGATGGCGATGGGAGCTATGCCCCTGGGATTAAGAGTGGGGGGGCCACCACGGATCGAGGAATGGCTGCCAGTTGAGGGAGGTAGTATCATTTTAATCCCGACTCTACCACTAGTCAAAATGAAACCACCTCCCTCAACTGGCAGCCGTTCGGCGATCCGTGGCCACAACCACCCTCTCAATCCCTGGGGCATAGGGTTGTTGAGACATGTCGTGGTTGGTGTATATCACTGTGGATGCTTGTTGCCAAATGGTCATTCAGACCCTATTAGGTGTGGTTGTAGTGGGGTCGGGATTAAAATGATACTACCTCCCTCAACTGGCTGCCGTTCGGCGATCCGTGGTGGCCCCCACCGCCCTCTTAATCCCTGGGGCATAGCTCCCATCGCCTTCTAGAGGCATACACCAACCACATCTCTCAACAACCCTAAGTCCCCAGGGATTAAGAGGGTGGTGGGGGCCACGGATCGCCGAACGGCTGCCAGTTGAGGGAGGTAGTATCATTTTAATGGCGACAATACTACTAGTCAAAATGATACCACCTCCCTCAACTGGCAGCCGTTCGGCGATCCGTGGGCCCAACCACCCTCTCAATCCCTGGGACATAGGGTTGTTGAGACATGTCGTGCTTGGTGTATATCACTGTGGATGCTTGTCTCTAAATGGGCGTTCAGACCCTATTAGGTGTGGTAGTAGTGGGGTCGGGATTAAAATGATACTACCTCCCTCAACTGGCAGCCGTTCGGCGATCCGTGGTGGCCCCCACCGCCCTCTTAATCCATGGGGCATAGCTCCCATCGCCATCTAGAGGCATACACCAACTACATGTGTCAACAACCCTAAGTCCCCAGGGATTAAGATGGCGGTGGGGCTACGGATCGCCGAACGGCCGCCAGTTGAGGGAGGTGGTATCATTTTAATCCCGACCATACTACTAAATTAGCTGAGCTGTTAGCATTGTCATTTGTGGCCAAAACATTAGCGAGATTCAACACGCGTGACAGCTGTCAGCTTATCAAATGATCTCGCTCTCTCTATCTCTCTCTCTCTCTCTCTATCTCTCTCTCTCTCTCTCTCTCTCTCTCTCTCTCTCTCTCTCTCTCTCGTAGATGAGCTTCTTCAAAGTAATCATTTTCATATCTGGGACTTTACTAGTTGTTTTATTTCTATATCAAGTTATCATTCAGTAGCATTTTATGGTCCACTTTTCCATGATGGAAGACTCAATCTCCAGTACTTTATTTTTTAGTAAAACTAATAAGAATTGTAACTGCATAAATAATACATAAAGAAGTAAATATAGTAATTACGTAATTGCGTTTAACTGTCTTATAACTTCAGTATAAGAAAACTATCTAATAGCACCGTAAACAAGGCCAATGAATCGCGCATTGAACTGGCATGTGTTACTGCAAAAGTGGTAAGTTTGAACACCCAGAAGGGCGGAGTTCAAGAGAAAACAAGGGCCAGTAGAGATGTAGTGAGATAGGCGGCTGCTATGATTGGCTGAGAGCTTGATGAAGTCACCTCATTTGCATATTAACCCACGGTCACATTCCCACATATGGTCATGGGGAGTAGTATGTCTGGCTACAGAAAATACCACCTCCATCTGAGAGCGGCCATCCTCTCTACCTCTGGAGCATAGGAAGATAAGACCTAGGGTATCTAAATGATGGTGTCCCTGACATCCACTTAGAAAGACAGCTATAATGATATGCGATCTTGTCGTATGTGCAATGGCAATGAGGCAACTACACCATTGTGAAGATTATCTGGCTGCTATCGAGTTAGAACATAAATATCTGGATCAGGCTGCTCAAACAATACAACACTCAACAGGTAGAAGGCTAACGTGCCTACTGTCTGTCCCATGGCATACTGGGGCGTGCTCACAGGCTACACAGAGAATCCGGTGCTGAGCGGGTGTCTCCCCACAGGTACAACCTCGCCTCACCCTCTCAACACTATAGAACTGACAGACAGACACAATCTCCTGATGGGGTGAAAGCGATCATAGATGATTGTTTTTCCACAGATGATCGTGGTAGGGATTGCACGTGGGCATATCTCAGAAGTGTCTACTATTATGGCTGTCTGTAGGGCAGCCATACAGATATAAGCAGTATCATAAGGAGAACCAACATCTTGGGCCTATATATGGAGGGTTAAAATAAAGAGAGTGAACCCATCAAGGTAAATCTGTGTCAGGTCTAGACCTATACTGGGTTCGAAGCTGATCTTCATTCCATCGTGGGTGTGGGTGTGTGTGTGTGTGTTTCTAATGGCTTCAATTTGCTGTCGGCAGCTCTAGCACAATGGGTGACATCTGCGGACTTTGGAGTCTGACACACTCGAGTAACTTTGTGAAGCACTTTAACTTGGAGGTATGTGACACCCCTTCCATCCGCAGGATGCCCTCCTGGAGGTTAATGTCTTCTGCTCCATCAAAGGGACGATGCAGCAGGGGCTTTTCTCCAGTAGCGCCATCACTAGGGCTGTGCCATCTTGCCCTATATTGGTTAGGAAGGATGGCTTATGGTTGTAATGCTTTCAGACCTTGCCTGTCTTTTTCACAGCAGTGGGGACTGTGGTGACTTCAAGGTCAATAACTACCGTGGGCTTATACACTGGAAACCATGTTTGCCATTGTGTTCCAGGGCCAGCGCGATACCACATTTCACCCTTCTCGAACATGACCTGCAGATACTTTGCCACCCTCATGTGTCATCGGTGATACATGGTTCACAGTTGGCTCGAGCAGATGAAAGCCGATGTCAGCATCCAGGGTATTGATGTCTTCCACCTTCGTCTTCGACACCACAATTAGGGGCTCGAGGATGAATTGCTTCTTCAGGAAATCATAGCGGAACACACTCTTGTCCCCATTCCTGTCTCGACTCAGATGCTCATTGGAGACATCTTTCAAATCAATAAGCAGCTCTACACCATCACCACCGATGGGATGGTTTGAGAATGTCTTTGAGTCTGCACCATACTGTAGTGCGAATGACTTGTCGTTGCTTTTTTAACTGTGGTGGTATCAACATTGTACAAATCCACCAGGTCAGCAAGATCTGTCGAGTGATCAAATAGTGGCTCCATCTTATATATTGGTTTAAACAGAGCATATTGCAATGATGATTGTCCGACTGCTGCTCCAAAATGGCGAGGATGTGATCAGGCCATCTCAAGTGGGTAGACGGTTGGTACAGTACTGTGTAGAATGAGTCCTCTATGAGGTGGCTCCACGTTCCACCACATACATACATGCCAATGTCTTACATCCACGTCTGGGCAGTGCAGTTATAGATTACTGACAGAAGTGGGGCTAGACTTGATAGAATATTTGCCACGAGCGAACAGCAATCTCTGGAAAGCAATCAACCCCAATCTGTTCACACCCACAAACCACCTGTTTGACAGCTCCACTATTAACCTACATGCCAGCACAGGTGGGCTGCGCATGTCGATTTGGAGTTTATGCTGTTGGTACTCATTGATATCATACCAGACATATATGTCCTTTGCCACAATGCTGGATAAGGGAATAACGGACTATCCCTCCATGCCCCATGAGATCATAGGAGGGAAGAGGAGATGATAGAGGAGTGAAGGCATAGGACAGTCAAAACACACTGGGATTACTATCAGAAGAACAATGCGAAATTCTACATGTCAAGACTCTAAAAGCTACTTGCCCCTGACATTCTTCTGGAGGATGAGTGTCTAAGTGGCGTATGTCTCCACACCAAAAAAGCGTGTATCTTTTGACAGGCTCATCAAGATGAACGCCATAATGACTCACTGCCAGATGACTACTATAGATGGCCTTCACACAGAAGCTCATGACCATCATCCAGGGCCAACAGATCCCCCCACCCCATGGGTACAATCTAGAATACTCGATTGAATGATCTGCTGGATGATGTTCTGGGCCTAACACCGATCTCCATGACAGTCGATAGGCGGTCCCATCAATCCATCAATTCACTGACAAACCTCACTATCGCCATCAGGATGCGAAGAAAGCTCATGGCTGGATGGTTAGTCCAAATCTCTCATTCTGGAACCAACAACTGAGCTTTGCCATCTGGTGTGCCACGGCAGTATGTGGAGTCAGTTCCGGTTTGCGTCGCTCATTGCCAGGTGTCTCAGATTCCATGTGTACTACACCATGAGCTGGGCGCAAGCCTGCCTGATATGATTGACTTCGACCCACAGCTCAACAGATACATCCTCTCAATGGCTAGTAAACATCAGCGAGAGTTGAACCTACTCAAACTCTCAATTCTATGCTGGAGACAACAGCGGTCTGGGCATTATGTACTGCGCCCTGAGCCGAGACTACTCAGACTTCCCCTATCAAAGACAATGAAAAATTGGCCGTTGGAAGACTGCGTCGTTCTCGTGCTGCTGATGCAGAATATGCACATCACTAGCATCAAGCAAAACCACCCTGATGCATCGCAGTATATCGCCCCACACAGAACCTTTGAGATCATACCAGCAGCGATCGTTTGACTCATTGGAAGTATTCTGCTACTGCCACCTTACAGCCCAGACTAAGCTGCAGCACTCTATAGATGGGGTGAGCGGAAAAGAGGTGCATGCCATGTTCAGCAGCCTCGTCGAGGATATGGTTATCGCCACAGACCACAGCAGCTTCATTGCCAAATTCCAGCGTGCCTTACAGAAGACAACTCAACTTTGCCCTATCTCAACACCTGGCTGATTCAGAGCAACATGATCCTGAATGTTGATGACCTGGTGATCAGAGGTTACAACATGATAGTCATAGGGAATTCATCCGGTGTCCAATTTGACTTCAACACAGACATCAACTCGTCCGCTCGTAGTGCCGTGACACAGCTACCTCAAGGCAGCACTATGCCACCATTAGAAATCATACAGCGAACCGTGCTGGTTCCCTCCACCACTCCTCTGAAACGACAACAGAGCAATGACATCGGGACGATAGCCCTATAAGTGGTGTCGGGCATAACTATCTCTGTGCTCATCACCAGAATTCCCCATTAGTAGATTCTCTAGTAGATCATCCTGACTCTCATGCGTAGGTGGAATGACAACTGCTGCAGGGATTGCATTAATTAGCATGACCTGCCTGACTCCCCCTATGCACATTGCCAGCAAACACAGCCAAGAGCTGGATGGTTCAGCGGAACAGTCTTTTTCCAGATTCTAGTAGCACAGAGTGCTATTCAACCCAGAGTCTGGGGATACCATGAATGTATCTAGTACCTGAAAGACATCAAACAGATACTCCCGATCATTGTAGAATCCTTTAGACCACATGAGCTGTTCAACGATACTGCTACCCATAACGAGGTACTCGCCAAAACAGACCTGTCCCTTACCAAACCCTAGATAGAGCCTCAGGGCTGTCAGTTTCTCTGTTAGCTCAGCAAACTCTTCTGGTGTCTTCTTCTTGTAGGCCTACAACTCTGTGCAGAAGATCATGAAGGTCCATGGGTTAAGCTGCTATGTATAGCGCTATAGAGATGTCTAACCCTAAATACCGACCTGATCAGTTGACAGACACAGACTGGGCAGATCTGATTAGCTCTCCCGAGGTGGAATGCACACGTTTAACCTCGTGTACACAGCGCTTAAACAATGATTTGGTCTCTACAGATTGCAAAGCAGCTCCCAGAGAGCCAGACAAGCCTTCAGAAGGTGGAGAAGCTGCTCAAAAGCAAGACCCAAAAGATACTGACACAGGCTAAGCCTCTGGCAGTTCAGCGAATGTGGCCATTGCAAAGACGATGGGTGGGAATGCGGTTATTCCTGCTGCCGGTGTGGCTGCCCTCGCTACAGTGGCGAGTGGGATTGTTGAGTACTGTCTGGGAATAACATATCCCATCCCAAAGTTCGTCATCAGTGGTGCATCTTACACTGCCTCTGCCAAGCTCATTGGCAAGCGCATTCCACTGATGGAAGCCACGGCGCTGGGGCTAGCAACGAGTGCCCTGCCAAATATTATTGTGGCCTATGTCTGACTAGGTGCCACCATATGGCTGGGTGGAAGCTTAAGATATCTATAGAAACCACGTCCACACATGCACGCATGCACGCACGCACACACACAATGACAACACGTCAAGATAAGCTTGCCCAGCCCATAGCTGACAAACTTGTGGCTAGCCTGCAACCAGTCTTCGAGACTATCCTCACACGACTCAAAACCTCATATATAGCGACAGGACAAAGTGGGTGTTATGTGCCCCTGCGAGGTCGGTGATTGACCGGGGGAAGGTGTTGAGCAGTATTTTGTTCTGCCGTGTGATGTGGGTTACCGAACTCGAGTTTTGGACTGAGTTCAGAAGTGCTAGCAACGAAGTCAAGGACATCCTGGCTGCCAACGACCATGTGGTCAAGAAGGACAGCGACGAGACCCGCCTCCATGGCTGACGGTATCCTTGTCTGGAAGAAGGTCCTCACCAAAGAGGAGAAGAGAGTCGTGTGCGACCGCTCCAACCAATGGCACAAGGAGGTATCAGCTGCTGTGCCTTCATTCACCATAGAGGCATCGACTCAATAGGAGTGAGTTCCCACATTTAAGACGTCTGCAAAGCAACACAGAGATGGAGTCCTGGCAGAGCCACGAGACACAGCATGCCGTGATAGAGTCTGTCGCATATAGTTGCACATCTCTACAGCCCGAAAATGGTGTTTAGCTCACAAGGTATGCCCATGCAGCGAGGGCCAGTATCCTAAGTCCTGCTACTTATTTCCTTGGCATACCGCATGGGCAACTTATGCCCTACGGTCACCTAGTTCACTGGGGATATGACTAGATTTAGAGGTCTATACAACCCCATAACTATGTCTCTGTCACCCACAGACCTAGAGAACAAGGAGACTTGGCGCACTTGGGCGAGAAGGATCTTGGTTCAGTGGCACTGTTGTCCCCATCTCGTTCCTAGATTTCGATGAGATGGGAGATCCGAGGTAGCAGCCAGAGACCTCATTGGAAACAATGACACGCTAGGACATTTGATCATCAACATAGCCAAGACTGTGTACAAGGGAATGGGCATCAAGGACAGGGCAGTGATGTATGGCATGCTCAGAGTCGCTGGGGCTAGACGCACCATGGTGATGGGTGAGTCCTACACACAGGACCGTGTTATAAACCTGCTTAAAATGTAGAGCACTATCATCCTGCGCCATATCGCCGTCGACGGCGCAAAAGGTGCTATCTCCAGCCGCCGACTACCTGGGGTGAAGAAGTCAGGGTTGTTTGGGCTGCCGGTTAAAACCCCTTAATAGTCATGGCCTCACATACTTGAATGATACGATTACTCGATGTCCTAGCCACTGCGGTCACCTGCATTACCTTGTTGCTGGGAGTTCATGCTCGACACCCATACAGGTAGTACTTCCATTCAGTCTCCTAGATATAAATGAAGCGTGGACTAGCTGAGCAAGTGCTAACCATCTTCCGGGATCATGTCAGTACCATAAAGCAGTAAATCGCCCAAAACTGAGCAGGTGGTGCTGATCATCGCTACTTCAGGACATAGGAAAATCATCTTGCTGCACGCCCTGCTGGAAGAATATCTGCATGAACACTACATACCTCTTGCATCTGACTCTGCTGCTGAGGCAGTTGACAGCAATGACCAATGGTGCAAGGGCCCTATCACCAAGACACAGAATCTGCAGGCACTGATGGAGAAGCTGCTAGCAGCCTAACTGATCGATCCACTTGTCCTAGTCATCGATGGCCGTGCAATCTAGCAGAAGACCTCAGCAACATCACCAGATGGCTCCGGCACACCAGGATAACTGTCTCCATCCTCTTTCAGAAGTAAACCCATGAGATATCACCAGACATCCACCACAATGCGAGGCTTCTATAATTCAGCTCCAAGTGTGGGCGTACACTGCTCAAGACCATATATGACAGCCTGGCCCTCACTGAGACCAAGAAGGACTTTATTGCAGGTGTACAGAGGGCAGCTGAACTGTACCGATTCATCTTCATCAACAAGGAGACGTGATCATTCTCACACTTCAAGGCCTCTTTTGAGAAGGGACAGACATTCAGCTGCAAGTTGAATCCAGGCAGGAAGTTTGCATGTAAGTCTGACACATCCGGAATGTATTTTTAGGCTTGAGGACCTTCGTCAGAAGCTTGATGACCTTCGTCAGAAGCTTGAGGAACTTCTTCAGAAGATTGAGGAACTTCGTCAGGACTTTGAGGAACTTCGTTAGGAACATGAGCATTAGGAAGTTGTCCCTGGAACTCTAGCCACTGCAGATCAGATGCCATTCACCTCTTCTTCTGGAACCTCTCACAGAAGACCCACTTCATCCAGGCGGGTAAGTTTCATGAGGTAATTCTGGAAGTCCTCTGGAAACTTTAGAAACGTAGTCATATTGTCCTCTATCGGCTTCCGGCCATTGGCATTGAAGATCTGCACAAGAGCTTCCTCTCTGCCAGTAGCGTGTACCTCCTCTTTACATGTGTCGTGACCAGCATCATGGCCCTCCATAACTGCAGCTCTGGTTTCCTCTCAGATGTAGTCCGTCGCAGCTGCCTGTAGGCTGTCTAGCATGTGGCGCTCAGCATCAGTGTGGACGTCGAATACGCTGGCCCACTTGCCTATGGTTAGTAGATCTTTGGCATCGACGCTCGCCTTCTGAAGAGCCAGAATGACTGGACTATTAGTGGGTGTGGTGAGGGAAATTCAGCACCCTACCGTGAGCATTGTCTAACTTATTGTACATGATTTTGGTCAGCAACTCCTTGACAGATCGGGACAATACCTGCTGACCTAGGGAGGTCCATAACTCTTGGTCAGATGGAGGAGAATGAGACATCTTAGCATGTAGGACGTTGATGTGACAAAGTAGTCACCAGACTTAAGTGACGGAAAGACAGGTGTTGCCTTACCCATGGTAGCTGTCCCATCAGTCGTGCCCGTGGTCTGGCTGTGGCCTCGCTCTTGCGAGTGTGCTTTCCGAAGACAATCTGATGGAGAACTTTGCTGAACATGGAGGCGTTTAATCCACTCCTATATACTGATCCTCAACTATGAAGCAGTACGTGCAGCATCAAGATGGAGTGTGAACCTGTGTCCACACACCACACCGACCCCCGAAGAGACTGGCTTATAATCATTCGACCTTGCAACCATGTTGAGAACCCTCTCTCCATGGCTTGGAATTATATCGACTTCACGATCTGCGGACAGATCCACGAGATTAGGAGCATGACGCGAGTTCAAGTTCTAGAGCACCGCAGCAAAGAAGGTAGCGTTCCCTCAGGTTGTGAGTAGAGGGGTGGGGGGGGAGCTCATGCAGAGTAACAGCACACTAGAACCACCTAGGTGAACGATGAGTGCCGAGTCCTAGATTCATTGGCCCATGGGCCTGCCTTCTATGCGAAGGGAAAAGGGTACTATGCCATGCGGTGTTAATCCGTGTGATCATTGATTCACAGAATTCAACTTACAGCCAAATGTGGAGATGTCTGTGACTGTGCCACTCGTCTTCCTCCTCGAGAGCACACATGTTAAACCTGCCCTAATGCAGGACAAGCTGTTCCTATGGGTGTACAGCCGCGTAGTATGCATTGAGTCTCTCTTCTGCCTCTTCGAAATTCTAGGTTGCCTGAGCCCTCTGTTGTTGTCGGCGTGCCTCCTTTTGGCACATTTGCACAGTGCTTTGCTGAATCAGGCTCGTCGGCCAGCCTCTCCATCATCTGGTTATGGTGGCATTTTTGCTTCACTTCCGCTTCCTTCAGCGGTCAGCAAAGTTGATGCTTCAGTT
The DNA here is from genome assembly GCA_034401795.1 of Chaetoderma sp. LZ-2023a. Taxonomy (NCBI): domain Eukaryota; kingdom Metazoa; phylum Mollusca; class Caudofoveata; order Chaetodermatida; family Chaetodermatidae; genus Chaetoderma; species Chaetoderma sp. LZ-2023a. Next base: position 9,962,396 of record CM067359.1, read on the forward strand.
CGCCAAGGTAATCATGCCTGCATTCCAGACTGCGGATGCCATGTCTCTATTTGTCTGGTGTAAAGCACTTGTATAGCAGCCGACGATTATGAACTTGATCCACTCAATGAAGAGGATAAAGCCTATGATGGGATGAGGACTATTATGATGGTGGCGACTATGATGGTGACGATATAGAGCCAGAATCCCGCCGACTAATCCACCCAGCAAAGAGGATCTCTCGCCGTATGTGAAGGGCTCTCTCTCCGCTAGTAGCAGTTGGTGCTCTGATTGCTCTGTTCACAACTAAGGCTGGTGAGACAGTGCGCAAGAGCATCAACAGCACTATCCATGGTGTTGAGAAGATTTGTGAGGGTATTTAAGCCATTGCCTCAGGTAGGGACACATTCTTTGGAGTAGCTGTTCGTGGCTTCTATATGTTGCTGTGACACTCACAGTCATCTGGGCTGCTGAACACTTAAGACGTGCTATATAGTATGGCATTCCTGTACGACCTGGTCAAGACATCTTAACATTCGAGGCTTGGTCGATAAGCTGCCCTTCCCTGAGGATCCAGCAGAGATTAGACGATGGTTTATCCAGTTGTTTGAGGAGGCATACAGCAATGGTCATATGAATGACGGCCGTCTGTTCATCTGTCTAGAGTTCGCCCAAGCAGTGCGAGGCAGAACATGAGTCGGCATGAGTGATGAAATCTGAGAGTTCATCCAAAGTCTCTACTGCCTGTCTTGAGGACTACCAGCCCGGTGGCTATCATCATGAGCCTCACCAACTGCTCAAAGTTGCATGACGCAAGGGTCACAACATCACCCTGGCGACGGTAGGCAATGGCACTCCAGGCAGGCCATGTGGAGGGTATAGTCCTCGTTCATGCCACACTCAGCATGCACAGTTTGACGAACCTGTCGCAAACAGAGTTCACCAGGCAGATGTGCTGTTCCTTCCAAATGAGCTCATGGGATGCAAGATCTACAAGTAGGCCCTCAACATCATCGATCTAGCCAGCATGCACAAGGCTACAGTACCACTCACGGATAAGTCTACAGGCCAGAAAGTGGCCAGGCTACAGGGTGTTTATAAGGATCCACAAAAGCACCACCAGTGGTCAGAGTTGGTGCAAGTGGATGAGGGTAAGGAATTCAGAGGGGAGACTGCGGCCCTCATGCACAAATATCGTGTAGTAGTTAGACGAGGGAAGGTAGGGCATCCCTGAGCCCAGGCAATCATCGGGCAGTGGAACCAGAAACTGGCGAAGAGTTTGTTCCCACACCAACATTTTGAGGAGATGGTGGCTCCTGGCAATCGTTCCAGATTACGGGTACGAGACTTACCTATTGTAGTCAAGAGAGCTAACATAAAGGAGGGCACATGCATGGCCGAGAAGAGGCCAGTAGAGGGGGTAGAGTGCCCATCTGTTACCAGTTGTTCCGACACCAGAGACGATGGAGAGGATGGCAGACTTCCATCTGATGCCATATTTCACTACCTATATGAGTCCGGTTAGCTTGAAGATGGCCGACGACGTGCAACAGACCCTAACTTGTTGATATATATATATATATATATATATATATATATATATATATATATATATATATATATATATATATATATATATATCTCCACAGACTTGACAGGTATGTGGAGTCGATTGGGAAGCCTATACTGTATTACATGGGTAGTGGGCCCAGGTGGCCCTGTGCACGAGAGGAACTTCAGGAATCCCTCCAGACACACAGCTTCCACCACCAGGAGTGCTCAAGTCTGGTAGACGTCCTCTAGGCTGCATGCCCTGGCCGTCGGCACAATAGCTGGGACAGCTACCACGGCCAGCTGTGTCATAGGGGCATGGTACTCGATTGACTCTCTCTGTACACCATCTGGCAGCACATGACGCATATCATAGTAGGCTGAGACCAAGATTTTCCTGCTCATATGTTACCATACCCTGGTTGTGCATGCAGAGACTTCGGTTTGTGGCTCTGACTACTACACCATGGAGGGCACTGTAGAACCTCTGCCAAGAGGCCTCATTCTGATGCTTAGACATTCCCTTGCCCAAGCACTTTGCCTTACCAGCAGGGCTCTCAACCTAGTCACACTTTGAGCAGAGATTGATCCCACGTGTAACTTCGACCTCGAGCTGGAACAGTCCCAGTGTCTGTCCCGACCATTCGTCTCAAGCCAACCAATCTTGCTAATCCGCAACATATTCTGAACACATCTCTGAACGTATCACCTCATCGAGGTGGTTTCCAGCTATAACGATGCATACAGAATCGGTGTCCCTCTGGAGGTGCTCGAAGCTGTCACCAGGTATGTACCAATCGAGGAAGTCATAGTAGAACAGCATTCTCAGGGTTGGGAGCTCATATACAGTTATCCACGCCTGGAAGGCCGACGAATAGTGATTCTATCCTTACAGATTTGTAGCTCATAGTACTCATGGATCTCCTCGAGATCCTCAAACCACGTATTGCGCACGGCTCTATCTACCACTCGTTCATCCTCGGTGAAGCTGGTGTTGCTCCAGTGCCTCAATCAGTTTACCTTATACCCTGTTGCCTAGTAGTTTTAACAGATCTGCCAAGAGTGCTTTGCTCTTGTCCACGTCTCCTGAGCCTCTGTAACATTATTCATGATCCACTCGAATGGGTGCTGTGGCTTAGAGTCTTCTTCTTGCTAGTGGGCACAGACAAGTTTGCTGGTGGTGGGACGCTTCTGACCCATTTCGCCAAGGTGCGACAGCATCTTAGAGGATACTGTCTCCACTGGGATCTGGCGGTTGTAGAAAACCTCCCTCTGGGAGCCGCCATTCACCACACCTACCATACTTGCTTCTAGTACCGAGTGGGTCTTCCACTAGGGAGGTGCCATGATTTATATATCAAGGTCTTATCTACCTATGCCTCAGGGTAAGAGAGGGTGGTGGGTACTGCCGATCACTGAATGGCGGCACCCAGAGGGAGGTGGTATTTTTCTGACGCCTGACATATTACTTGAGGTGTGACCTAATTTTTAAAAAACATTTCAAAGATGACGTGTCCATGACCATATTTGGGCATGTGAGCATGGCCTAATATGCAAATGAAATGACATCATCAAGCTCCCAGCCAATACGAACAGCCGCCGCTCGCTTCGGCAGTTTTGGGATGTAAATCTATTGTTGTGTGCCGATGATTGACAGGTGCAATGATGCATGACCCCTGATGGGATTGGGTCCAAATTGAATTCACATGATCCCTCACAGCCAATCAGAACAGCTCCAGCATATATCTCGGATCGTTACTGGATAAAGCTATGAGATGTGGAGAGGTCGGGAGGACAGGGTGTAGGAATTCTACAGTTATAACCCATTCAAACATGTTAGGCCAAATGAGGTCACGTGACCCCTCACGGCCATTCAGAGTAGCCGCCACTTACATCTCCGATCATTACTAGATAAAGTTATGAGCTACGGAGCGGGCAGGAGACCGGGTCGAGGGAGAATTCTACAGAGTTATAATGCATTCAGACATGTTCGGCCAAACGAGGTCACATGACCCCTCATGGCCAATCAGAACAGCCGCCACTTATATCTAACTGAGCCAGTCGAAAAATAATACTCTTTCCCGATCTGCAAATAGACCCTTTCCACGAGAACATTGAAATTATCATACAGAAATTTGAGTGTAAAAAGGTCAAAGATAAATGGAATAGGTAACAAAGTAAAGGAAAACTTATCTCATTTATACTACATGTTCTGGCTATGCGATATGCAATGCTTAAACTACGATCGGTACTTTTCATCACAGGGTTTTCAGGAATGCGAAATGTGTGCGGTCTGCTGATATACATACCCCTACCAGCAAGTAGATTTGGCACGCGGACACGCATAGACGTCTTAAAATACGACCATTAATAAGGATGTCCTTCATTGAATATTGAGCACATTAAACAGGATGATACTTCTAGATTTTTTCTATAGAAACCAAGCGCACCCAGACTCACATCATGCTCATAGCCAGTAATAATAAAGATACAATCCTTTTCATTTAAAATTTACACATATATACATAATCAAAATTACACAATAAACAAATTACAAATAATGGCACCAGGCCTATGATAGCTTTAAAGGAAGACCAGAAAACTGTCAAATGCTGTTGAATACTAATGGCATACAGTCGTAAAAATACTATCACAATTTATACAGGAGACCCAATGGCATGTGACGCTCACCTGGACCATTAGCATCTGAACCATTTGCATTTAAATAGACATGATGGATAATTTTTGGAGAATCCAAGATGGCTATAAAACAAAATTGACCAATCAAATTCTCGTTGGGTTTTTTTAAGCTCATATAAATAAATAATAATAATATATATAAAAGCTTTCTCCAATTTTCGTCTGGACATTGACACACTTTCTCTGAACAGTATTGAAATACAGACTGTCGAATGTACTGCCGTGAATATGCCCTACCAGCATGCTTACGCTTCCAGAGCTGCAGCTGAAATGACTATTTGCATGTGCAAGGAGGTTGGTTTTGTTTGAGAAATCCTGTCTTGTGAAGACAATAGACTAAACGAATATGGTGTCCAATAGTTACAACGATCATGGAGTCAAGGCATTGCTTGCTGGGTAGCATTGCACGCCGGGTAGCAGTGTATGCTGGGTAAATTGAACAGGCATCTCATATCGCGTGCAAAAGTATCTATATTTAATGGAACACGAGAGCTTTAAGGAAGGATAGTATTTTTAAAGATTTCTGGAAAATACAAGATGGCCACCGGAAAATTTAACGAATCAAAATACTGTGAAGAAGTTTTGAAGCCTACCCGCCTAAGGTCATTCTAGCTGTGGTTAAAATCGTCCAAACGGTTAATGAGTAGTAGGATCTTAACTACTTTCAAAAATTTCCAGAGTCCAAGATGGCTGCCGAGAGAAGGAGAAGAAATTTGACAATTTTCGGTACATTTTTCATAAAATCTAAGATTTTCACCCACAAGTTGATGGATCAAAATTCCGAATGGATATTCGGGAGTCTATGACCATAGGGTCCGTCCAGTAAAATTTGGTTGAAATCGCTCAGAATGGTAAGGAGAAGAATCAATTTGACAATTTCCGGTACATTTTTCATAAAATCTAAGATTTTCACCCCAAAAATTGACGAATCAATATTCCGAAGGGAAGTTCTGGAGCCTACGACCATAGAGTCATTCCAGCCAAATTTGGTTGAAATTGTTCTGAATGCTAAGAAGAAGAATCAATTTGACAATTTCCGGTACATTTTTCATAAAATCTAAGATTTTCACGCAAAAAAATTGATGAATCAAAATGCCTAATGGAAGTTCTGGAGCCTACGACCATAGGGTCCTTTCACCCACATTTGTTTGAAATCGGCCAAGTGGTTAATGAGGAGTGGTGTTTCAAAGCAAAGGTTGACGGGCGGCGGACGGTCGCCACGGCATAATCTCACTTGGCACTTCGGGCCAGGTGAGCTAAAAACCGAAATGAATTGGAATAATTTGAAATAAGTATGGTACGAGATTGTTGCAACTTGGACACCTCTGTCAGAAATCTGTTGTTTTGACTGCCAGGCAGACAGAAAGGCACGCACGCACGCACGCACGCACGCACGCACGCACGCGCGCGCATGCACACAGACAGTAGCAACTAAATGCATCTAAACGCCATATGTGTAGCTCTAGTTTTGTGAGTACATTTTGTCTAGCGTCTAACCGGCTAAGTGTGACGCCGCGCATATAAGCTATAGCTTAGAAAACAGCTAGGAGAGGCTGTTTGCTAAGCGATGAAAACATCTATCGCGTTTGATATTTTAGTCATTTGTACAGAGAACAATCTCACACGATTTTTATTTTACACGTGACATTATATCGGTACTAATTTAAGGGGTTAGCCTAAATGCGGAGAGCACAAGAGCCATATTCTAAGCACATATGGATGATGGATCGATAACTAAGATGGTTGATAGGTCTCAGGTGAGGTGAATGTTGATGACATTTTGGCACGCAATGGTGTGAGGAAAATAACTAGCTTTTTGATAGTTTTAGTCATTCCTGTCAAAAAGTAATCGATTAACCATGGTAAAGCATAGTGCTCTCCTATGATTTCAAAATGCTGCTGTGCAGCGAAGTCATAAATGATATTTATATCAAAAGTGACATTATAACGGCACTGGTAGCTCAAGCTTGACGCATGCAAGAAATATTAGTTTAGGAAACAGGCCTTTAAACAGTATGCATATTCCAAGCACAGTAACTTCACATATAACATCACGTGATTATCTTGCAGCCATTTTGAAAATCATGTGAGGGCGCTGTACCTCGTCACTGGTTAATCAATTATTTCAGATTAGCTGCTAGCATAGGTCAGTACACACGATGCATCTCTTGCCACGATTAAATGAAATTATCAAACACGATAAATATTTCCTCATAGTCATTTGTGGACAAATGTGGACACAAATGTGGATATTTGTGGGGAAAAACTCAGCGAAATTCACCGCACGTGCGAGCTATCAGCTTATCAAATGATGTCTCTGTCTGTTTGCTAACCTCTTGTGCGCCCCTCTTTAGTTCAATTCATCTGTGCACGTTGGAGCTACGTTTGAGATATCAGCGAGGCAAACAGTAAAAAAAGGCTCTTTCCTAAGCTAATAGTTCTCGGTTCATGTGCTAGCCAGACCTTAGTGAAATTCACCAATGTGTGCAAAAACGATGCTTGAGCAAGCAGTATATTGTGTCTGCTTGCCATGCTGATACGTCTTAGTGACCCTGGGATGCTTTGCACTAAGCCATGTATGTTTTAACTGGGTGCACTGACAGGTCATCACTGAGTTTAATACAGTTCATTTGCCAGTACAAACACTATTTATATAGGTAGTATACAATGAGTCGTTAATATAGGCTGATTATGTCACTACAGTTAACGTACTGCTGCGCATTTTTTAAAAACAATTAATTGATATTTATTATTTCTAGTGGAAGTAACGAGTTTCGCTCTAAATGGTTTTTTCGATATGTTGCTGGTTTCCAGGTTCGCTACATGACACATGCTGAATATTTTCAAATCAGTTTGACTGAAAGTAGATGTTGCAGCTGGCAACAACTATCAGTCAAATTGTTTTCAAAATATTGAACACATCATTTTAATTGTGGTAAGTAGTAGCTAATCATCTTACGCAAATATAACTGTGATTGTACGATCGAGTTTAGAAGACATTATTTGTACCTCAACATACACTCGTGAGTAAAGTCTCGATGACGTCACTAACTGGTTCCTGAGTAGACAACTAGATGTACGCATTAAAGTTACATAAACACATTTAGACGAGCTTCTTCAATGTAGTACTCGTCATATCTGGGCCTTTACTGGTTATTTTATTTCTATATGAAGTTATCATCTGCAGCATTTTATAGTCCACTTTTCCATGATGGAGTATTCAGTACTTTATTTTTAGTAAAACTAATTCGAATTGTAACTGCATAAATAATAACTACATCAGTAAATATAGTAATTACGTAATTACGTATACGGTTTTTTATAACTTCAGTATAGGAACACTATACACTAGTAACGTATGGCATCGCGTATTGAACTGGCATGTCACACCGCAAATAATTGAAAATTTGAGCATTCAGAAGGCATCTACCTGCAAGCTGATTAATTATATCGCGTTGATTGTCCTATCTGTTGGCTGTTTGGCCATATGTATTCCATCATAATACTTCTATATCTACTTATTAGACTGCTGACACTTTATATTTTGTAATATTCTATGGGCCAAAGTAAGTTGTAGTAGTCAGGAATAAACATTTAATCCAGCATGCAGATTTGCCATATGAACACATATAGAGATCTTAAAACACGACCTTTAGACGGCACCCTTTATGAAGACAGTCATGGAGATTATAGACTTTGGCTACATCTTTACATTAGCGTCTACAGACTGAATTATTAGCCTACTTTATGATAATGCTACAGTTTTCACATTACTGTATACACCTTATTTAAGAACGCATACTATGATTAAATCTTGCTTATCTATTGAGACAAATGTGGCAACATTCAAATGTGAATTCGCCAATAATACATTTTGGTCATACAATGTCCATGACCCAAATTCTAGATTCTAGTACCTTATCAAACTCTTCTCTTAGTTCTATTAACCTGCTGTACGTATTCGGACATCCCAGAGTACTGCTGCACGTGTGAGCGATTGGGCGTCGCGTGAAAGCGCTAGTAGACGTGAAAAAACCGAATATGGACCGTGTTAGAGACAAGCAGGTCTGACCCAGTACAGATTCTAAGAAAGAGTTTAATATGGGCTGGTGAACACTGGCGAACAAATCTCTTTAGTAAATCAGCACAATATTTATCCTTTGTTGTAAGTTTTTGTTCACCAAAGTCGAAGCAAGTAATTCCCTTTCTGGCAGTCGGTACTAAGGCTGAGATAAGTCCGTCTAGCCCAGTAGCAGGCAAGCAAGGCTGTAATTGTGACTGAAACACGGGACTCCACTTTTCAGCAATGTACGCCGGTTCCTGGATTAGTACCTAGAGCGAAATTTGTCCACGGATTGTAGGCCAGTTATTTTCCGTAACAACAGATTTAACATTATGTGCATCAAGAAAGTCAATAAAGTCATCTTCCGTACTAACATCAGAAAAATTGCGAGGGAACGCCTTAGCTAAGGCGAGGGAACGCCTTAGTAAGGCGAGGGAACGCCTTAACTAAGGCGAGTGAACGCCTTAGTAATTCGTGGGAACGCCTTAGTAAGGCGAGGGAACGCCTTAGTAAGGCGAGGGAACACCTTAGCTTAGATCTGTCATCTACCTAGCAATCTGCCTGTCTACACTCATGCATGCATGCACTCATGTATACCTGCCTGCCTGGCTGCATGGCTGCATGCCTACCTGCCTGCCTGCCTGCCTGCCTGCCTGCCTGCCTGCCTGGCTGCCTTGTTGTCTGTCTGTCTGTCTGTCTGTCTGTCTGCCTGCCTGTCTGTCTGTCTGTCTGTCTGTCTGTCTGTCTGTCTGTCTGTCTGGCTGGCTGGCTGGCTGGCTGTCTGTTTGTCTGTCTGCCTGTATGTGTCTATGTCTGTTTGTCTGTCTGTCAGCCTGCCTGCCTGCCCGTCTGGCTGGCTGCCTGGCTGCCTGCATGCCTGCCTTCCTGTATGTCAGTATGTTTACCTGTCATCATGCCTGCCTGCCTGCCTGCCTGCCTGCCTGCCTGCCTGCCTGCCTGCCTGCCTGCCTGCCTGCCTGTCTGCCTGCCTGCCCGCCTGCCTGCCTGTCTGCATGTCTGCCTGCCTGCCTGCCTACATGGCTGACTGCATGCCTCTATGGGTGGATGTTTGCCTACCTGCCTGCATGCCTGCCTGTCTGCCAGCCTATGCGTCTCTGTCTCTCTATCTGTCTACCTGCCTATCTGCTTGTCTGCCCGCCTGCCTGTATTGCTGTCTGGCTGCTTGCGTTCCTGATCGTCCAACCCATACATCTAGAGATGCACCGATATGCATATCCTCCCACCCACAGACCCACCGTCAAATCACACATAGATCCGTGCAATGAGCCATCTACAGATTCACAAACCCACGCACACAAAGGCCCATTAAAAAGCCAAAGACACAGACACAGACCCACTGATACAGACACCCATTCACAAAGCAACACACACACACACACACACGCACGCACGCACGCACACGCGCACATACGCAAGCACACACGCACGCACACGCGCGCACGCACGCACGCACGAACTCACGCACGCGCAGGCATGCGTTCATGCTCGCACACACAGACGCAGCACTCACAGTCCCACCCGCCAACAGACACGCGAATCATAGATACATGCACAAGCCCCATCAACAACCACAAATGCGTGCCCAACCAAAGACCCACGCACCCACAAACATGTGCATGCCTGCCTTCTTGTACATCTGCCTGTCTGTGCTGCCTGCTTGCCTGCATGTGCTGCCTGTCTGCCTGCCTGCCTACATGGCTAACTTCATGCCTCTATTGATGGATGTTTGCCTGTCTGCCTGCCTACCTACCTGCCTGGCTGGCTGCCTTGTTGGCTGCCTGTCCGTCTGCCTGCCCACAGCCTGTCCGCTTGCCCGCCTGCCTGCCCCCCTGCCTGCCGGCCTGCCTGCCTGCATGCATGCATGCCTGCCTTCCTGTATGTCAGTATGTTTACCTGCCAGCCAGCCTGCTTGCCTGCCTGCATGTCTGTCCGTCTGCCTGCAGCCGCCTGTCCGCCTGCCTGCAAGCCTGCCTGCCTGCCTGCCTGCCTGCCTGCCTGCCTGCCTGCCTGCCTGCCTGCCCGCCTGCATGCCTGCATGCCTGCCTGCCTTCCTGTATGTCAGTATATTTACCTGCCAGCCTGTCAGCCTGCTTTCCTGTCTGCCTGCCTGCCTGCCTGCGTGCCTGCCTGCCTGCCTGCCTGCCTGCCTGCCTGTGCTGCCTGCCTGCCTGCCTGCCTGCCTGCCTGCCTGCCTGCCTGTCTGCTTGCATGCATGTGCTGGCTGCCTGCCTGCCTGCCTGCCTACATGGTTGACTGCATGCCTCTATGGCTGGATGTTTGCCTGCCTGCCTGCATGCCTGGGAACGCCTTAGTAAGGCGAGGGAACGCCTTACCTTAGATCTGTCATCTACCTAGCAATCCGCCTGTCTACACTCATGCGTGATGCACTCATGTATACCTTGATGCATGCCTACATGCCTGCCTGCTTGCCTGCCTGGCTGGCTGCCTTGTTATCTGTCTGTCTGTCTGTCTGCCTGCCTGCCTGCTGCCTGCTTGCCTGCCTGCCGGCCTGGCTGCCTACTTTCCTGTCCGTCTGCCTGCCCAAAGCCTGCCCGCGTGTCTGCCTGCCTGCCTGCCTGTCTGGCTGCCCGCCTGCCTGCCTGCCTGCCTGCCTGCCTGCCTGCCTGCCTGCCTGCCTGCCTGCCTGCCTGCCTGCCTGCCTGCCTGCCTGCATGCATGCATGCCTGCTTTCCTGTATGTCAGTATGTTTACCTGCCAGCCTGCCTGCCTGCCTGCCTGCCTGCCTGCCTGCCTGCCTACCTGTCTGCCTGCCTGTGCTGCCTGCCTGCTTGCCTACATGGCTGACTGCATGCCTCCATGGGATGATGTTTGCCTACCTGCCTGCATGCCTGCCTGCCTGCCTGTCTGCCAGCCTGCCGGCCTGGCTGCCTGCTTGCCTGTCCGTCTGCCTGCCCAATTCCTGTCCGCTCGTCTGCTTGCCTGCCTGCCTGCCCGCCTGGCTGCCTGGCTGCCTGCCTGCCTGCCTGCCTGCCTGCCTGCCTGCCTGCCTGCCTGCCTGTCTGTCTGCCTGCCTGCCTGCCTGCCTGCCTGCATGCCTGCCTTCATGTATGTCAGTATGTTTACCTGCCTGCCTGCCTGCCTGCCTGCCTGCCTGCCTGCCTGCCTGCCTGCCTGCCTGCCTGTCTGCCTGTCTGCCTGTCTGCCTGCCTGTGCTGCCTGCCTGCTTGCCTACATGGCTGACTGCATGCCTACATGGGCGGATGTTTGCCTACCTGCCTGCATGCCTGCATGTCTGCCTGCCAGCCAGCCTATGCGTCTCTGTCTCTCTATCTGTCTACCTGCCTATCTCCTTGCCTGCCTGAATTGCTGTCTGGCTGCTTGCGTTACTGATAGTCCCACCCATACATCTAGAGATGCACCGATATGCATACCCTCCCACCTACAGACCCACCGTTAAATCACACATAGATCCGTGCAATGAGCCATCTACAGATTCACAAACCCACGCACACAAAGGCCCATTGAGAAGCCAGAGACACAGACACAGACCCACTGACCCAGGCACCCATTCACAAACCCACAAACACACACAGGCACACGCACGCACGCACGAACACACGCACACACGCACGCGCGCACACACGCGCGCACGCATGTGCGCACATACGCACGCACGCACGCACGCACGCGCAGGCATGCACTCATGCTCGCACACACAGACCCAGCACTTACAGTCCCACCCGCCCACAGACACGCAAGTCATAGATACATGCACAAGCCCCATCAACACCCACAAACAAACACAACTAACAAAACATGCACCATGCCCTAGTCCACCCATCCAAGGACGCATCAATTCACGTACCCAGTCACTCACAAAGACACGCTCCCATCCTCACATATACCCAAAAGTCCCAACCCCATGTCTACTAGCCAAAAGACACCTACATAGCCACGTACTCACAGACACCCGATCCTCAGACACACGCCCAGATTCCTAAAGAGACACCTTCGTTAGGCGAGGGAGCGCCTTAGCTAAGGCGAGCGAACGCCTTAGTAAAGCGAGGGAACGCCTTAGTAAGGCGAGGGAACGTCTTAGCTTAGATCTGACATCTACCTAGCAATCTGCCTGTCTACACTCATGCATGCATGCACTCATGTATGCCTGCCTGCCTGCCTGCCTGCCTGCCTACCTACCGGCCTGCCTGCCTGCCTGCCTGCCTGCCTGCCTGCCTGCCTGGCTGACTGGCTGGTTGCCTGTTAGCTGTATCTCTCTCTGTCTCGCTGCCTGCCCGCCTACCTGCCTGCCTGCCCACTTACCTGCCTGCCCGCCTGCCTGCCTGCCTGTATGCATGCATGCCTGCATGCCTGCCTACTATATGTCAGTATGTTTACCTGCCAGCCAGCCAGCCAGCCTACCTGCCTGCCTGCCTGCCTGCCTGCCTTCCTGCCTGCCTGCCTGCCTGCCTGTATGTCTGTCTGTTAGCCTGCCTGTGCTGCCTGCTTGCCTGCATGTGCTGCCTGCCTGCCTACCTGCCAACATGGCGTATTTCATGCCTCTATGGATGGATGTTTGCCTGCCTGCCTACCTGCTTACCTGGCTGGCTGCCTTGTTGGCTGCCTGTCTGTCTGTCTGTCTGTCTGTCTGTCTGTCTGCCTGCCTGCCTGCCTGCCTGCCTGCCTGCCTGCATGCCTGCCTGCCTGCTTGCCTGCTCACCTGCCTGCTTACCTGTCCGTCTTTTTGCCCGCTGTCTGCCCGCCTGCCTACCTGCCTGCCTGCTTGCCTGTCTGCCTGGCTGCATGCATGCCTGGCTGGCTGCCTTTTTGTCTGTCTGTCTGTCTGCCTGCCTGCCTGCCTGCCTGCCTGCCTGCCTGCCTGCCTGCCTGCCTGCCTGCATGCCTGCCTGCCTGCCTGCCTGCCTGCCTGCCTGCCTGCCTGCCTGCATGCCTGCCTTCATGTATGTCAGTATGTTTACCTGCCAGCCTACCTGCTTGCCTGCCTGCCTGCCTGCCTGCCTGCCTGCCTGCCTGCCTGCCTGCCTGCCTGCCTGCCTGCCTGCCTGCCTGTCTGCCTGTCTGTCTGCCTGTCTGTCTGCCTGCCTGTGCTGCCTGCCTGCTTGCCTACATGGCTGACTGCATGCCTACATGGGCGGATGTTTGCCTACCTGCCTGCATGCCTGCATGTCTGCCTGCCAGCCAGCCTATGCGTCTCTGTCTCTCTATCTGTCTACCTGCCTATCTCCTTGCCTGCCTGAATTGCTGTCTGGCTGCTTGCGTTCCTGATAGTCCCACCCATACATCTAGAGATGCACCGATATGCATACCCTCCCACCTACAGACCCACCGTTAAATCACACATAGATCCGTGCAATGAGCCATCTACAGATTCACAAACCCACGCACACAAAGGCCCATTGAGAAGCCAGAGACACAGACACAGACCCACTGACCCAGGCACCCATTCACAAACCCACAAACACACACAGGCACACGCACGCACGCACGAACACACGCACACACGCACGCGCGCACACACACACGCACGCACGCGCGCACGCGCGTGCGCACATACGCACGCACGCACGCACGCACGCGCAGGCATGCACTCATGCTCGCACACAGAGACCCAGCACTTACAGTCCCACCCGCCCACAGACACGCAACTCATAGATACATGCACAAACAAACACACCTAACAAAACATGCACCATGCCCTAGTCCACCCATCCAAGGACGCATCAATTCACGTACCCAGTCACTCACAAAGACACGCTCCCATCCTCACATATACCCAAAAGTCCCAACCCCATGTCTACTAGCCAAAAGACACCTACATAGCCACGTACTCA
>CM067359.1:9981519-10039019 GCA_034401795.1 Chaetoderma sp. LZ-2023a
TTTCTCACTATGTTCCGCCCATTTCTAGCTATGATCCACCCACTATTCTACACGTGTTGAAATTGATTTTATATTCTTTGAATTCTGAATTCCTAGAACACCAATTTCCAGGTAGGCGTATTTATAGCCCGCAGGGAAGCTGTTGGATATTTACTTTCAACATATTCCACATACTATTATAAAGTAAAGCCATATGCGTACACTTCATATTCTTGACGGCTCACGACAGAGCTATATACTTCACTATGCATAGCCTACACATGACGTAATTGATTATGACGTCATATACTAGAGTGACAGACCTGATTACTCCATTGTCAAGAGGAACGAATGATTGCTGTGGCGTAATTGGACGATGGTCCATGAAAAGATAGATTGGAGTAGACGATGGTTCATGAAAACATATGGCTGTGAAAACACCTTCGTGTCATCATTTATTATTCACATTGGCCATAAAAGTGACCCATTAAAGATGGAGTATGTTTGGCCATGCTAGGCGAATGCCACCATGCACTTATACACAGAGAGCCTTGAACTATCGTCGACACAATTACTTATACTGCTCGTAGAGGGCGCCACTGCAAAAAAAACCTTGTAAAAATTGTTATGTAGCGACTTTAGCCCCTCTTGTGTCAACATAACGCTTTACCGGCAAACTGTCCAAAACAACTTTCCAGTGGTCTTTAGACATACATGTATCTATTTGAAAGGCTTAGAAAAGAGTATTTTTGAATATTTAACACTAGAATGACTGGGTCGGTAACCGAGCCAGTAGGTCTAGAGATACATTTTCAGAAATACCATTCTGTCGGCCTGCAGATAGACAGACACTGGCTAAGTAAAAACTTGTTATTTTTTTACCATTACCACTTTAATGGTCAAGCCGACGAAACAACATTCAGTGGTAAATTTACAAAAATAGTCTTTTAAATTTAAAATAACTTGAACAATATTGACCATCAAAATGCTTAATTGATATACCAAGTAGTATTTTGAGCGCTTTGAGGCGCTGTGGACACAAGAGAGGTTAATGGTCGGTATAATATAATAGTACAGTGTCCCCAAAATGTGCTGTGTTCAATCCAATGTGTGCATGGACCATGAGGAGTGCATGCAGGTAAAATTTTACTATTGCAATGATAAACCATGTCCAAAAAATATTACATCGTCGCAGTGTTATCGCTGACTCCCTGCTGTGATGATTTCACAAATAATCATTAGATTCGTCACGAAAATCGAAATGTCCATCAGAAAACTTTATGAAATGTATGTTTTTGAGAAATTTACGATTTAATAAAACCTCTTGGAACAATATACACCTTCGTGACCCATTGTAGAGACTGAATATTCGCTGATATTAGCTATCAGGCCAAGACTTTTACACGTCTTCTACTGATGCTACTGGCACTGGTACTACTACTACTACTACTACTACTACTACTACTACTACTACTACTACTACTACTACTACTACTACCATATAAACTATTTTTAATGAGTGAAACAAAATAACTTGATAATATCATCCCGTATTGATTTCATGGCTAGGACGTAAACAACTGGATTCACGATGCTGTTAACATATCTCACATACATCAGTACTAAGAATAAAGTATCATGTGCATTTACATACTCTTCGATTCCAATCCGCAGTACAACCATATACACAATTGATGGCACCCAACACATATAGAATATGACGATGACAATAGCAATTGCCAGACCATCCGGGTTATTCCGTTCTTGTTGAATTTCTATTGATTTTGCGGAACTCAAATACCCAGAGTATTTAGCTATGTGCAGGCCTACTATTGCCACGCAAGGAATTATCGTTCCAAAAATCAAGCTCCCCATATCCCGTGCCCAAAAGTTACCGGTAAAATAACATAGCACAACCCCATCTTCATCAAGAGTAACACGGTGCAATACTGCATACCACAGCGCCCCACAGGCAATTAATAAAGCAATGACGATATAACATTTAATCATAGCTCCGACCGTGATGAAAGAGCGAGCCTTAAATGGCGATACTACTTGATACAATCTGACTTCTGTGAAAAACAGTAGAACGTACTCACTACCAAATGTTCCGAATATAGCCATGACTACGGATGATTGACAGAGAAATCTGGCCCAGGGTAATTCTATTATAGGGAAAAGAAAGAGCGCGTATATTGAACCTCCTATGCAGGCACACGTATCCATAATAGCTAAGCATGTAAGAATTGTAAACAGAGGGGTTTGATAGCGTTTCGACTTGATAAAGTAAACAACTAATACTATGTTCATTATAATTCCTATAACAAGCGAAACTGCCGGTAATTCTTTGTACACAAATCTTGGTATGCGTATATTCCTTTGTCCAATGCCAGGATTGGTTCCATTCATTGGTGTCATGTCTGTTCTGACAGTTATTGGTTCCAGATGTAAAACGTAAGCTTTCATGACACAGACGTGCCTCGACCGTTCCGGTTCGGCGTTATTGTTAAAATGAAACTATGGAAGTAGAGGTAGTTAGAGTTGAGGAAGTGTAGTTCTGAAATTCTTTTCTCAATGTTTAGCTTCTGATAAATTTATGTGAACTGGTTTATGACTTTATTTAAAAATGCTGTTAATACAAAAATTATATGCCTCTTCTTATACTATAATAACTATACAGTCCAATGGATGAATACACTTTCAGCTATGACCCGCCTATCCCTAACTAATCTCCGCCCACGCTTTGCTTGTATTGGGATCGATTGAACACTGAAGTTCTAGAATACCAATATCAAGGTAACTATACAGTTAGGCTGTTGCATATTTTGAAACTAATTTGACTACACGTTGTTTCTGCCTATGGCAGCAACAGCGTCTAGTCATATTACTTTCAAAATATTCAACAAAATGGTTATTAATTAGTAAAGACATGCAATGCATAAAACTTGACGGACTATTCCAAGTTTATGGACGTAGTTGATCATGACAGTCAATACTTGAGTGATACATTGTGTTTCTCTATTCTTAGTCTATCTTGTATGCTATATAT
The DNA here is from genome assembly GCA_034401795.1 of Chaetoderma sp. LZ-2023a. Classification (NCBI taxonomy): domain Eukaryota; kingdom Metazoa; phylum Mollusca; class Caudofoveata; order Chaetodermatida; family Chaetodermatidae; genus Chaetoderma; species Chaetoderma sp. LZ-2023a. Next base: position 9,984,548 of record CM067359.1, read on the forward strand.
TTCTCACTACCATTGAGGGATCCGATCAATCACTCAAGTATTTGATGCCATAATAAAAAATACGCCACTTGTTAGCTGACGTCACAATCAAAATGACGTAAGTCCGTCACGAAGTCGAAAATATGCCACGAAAGTTGATGTATTTGGTGAATTTACAATTTAACATTCTCTTGACTATTTTCAAACTAATTTCGCTCCTTAGTCAAATTATTTCAAAGCAGTGACGGACTAACTTGTATAGTTAAATACCTTGCCATTGATATTCTGGAATTGCAAGGCTCAAAGCGGTAAAATTAATTCCAACACAAGGAAGGCAGGGATTAGCTAGAAATGGACAATACATCAGTGGAACGGGATTCCATTATCATATATAGAGGTCTATTACACATTAACCCCTCATGTGTTAACCTCACCCCAACGCGTTCAAAGTGCTACTTGTATCAATTCCCCGTTAATGGTCAATTTGTGTTCACTGAATGACCATTTAATGGCGGCCAAAAGGAGAATCTTTTTGTAAACTTACAATTGGAATTTATAAAAATATCTTTTTCAAAATGTCGTTTTGACAGGTTCATGGTCAAGAACATTCAAACATTTGCTGTGTCAGTGCAAATTTGGAGGCCAAGTGAATACTATTTTTGAATATTTACCGCTAGAATGACTGGCTCGGTGACCGTGGTAAATTAAAAAAATAGTGTTCTTTGCCCTACAAATGCACAAATTCCCCAAGGCAACAACAGAGCTGGTTTCGCCCGGCTTGATCATTGAAGCGGTAAGTTGTCACACGAGGGGTTGACCCTTTAATGACTAAATGTGTTCAAAAAATTAAAATATTTACTTATTGAATATCAATTTGCAGGCCAAGAGAAGAATACTTTTGCAAATTTACCACTGGAATGACTGGCTCGGTTATTGAGCCAGTCATTCCAGTGGTGAATTTTCAAAAATTGTCTTCTCTTTGTCCGCAAATGAACATTCTCCAAGACAACTACAAAGGCCGGCTTTGGCCGGTTTCGTCGGAAGTAAGCCATATTCATGACCACTGTTACTCGATTAAGCAAAAGTAGACACCCCTTATGCAGCAACTCACATCATATTCATTTGCTAACACTCACTTATTAATAAATAAGCACTTATTAATATGCTCGGAATTTACGTATAAGCGATTAAACGAATTGCATTAAGATGAAAATCTTGCGATTGGTACAGGAGAACTCATATCTTTCAAGGCGTTATTTATATTACTATGGGACTGACTGTACAATGGTAAAGAAATACACTAGTTGCACAAAGGCAAATAAAATAAACTGAAGCTGAATAGCGTATGACGAGTAAAAGTGTCTTAATATTATTTGATCGAATTGAGTTTGATTAATTATCATCACACACCTCGGAATAATGAGTACTATCGTGTCTTTTATCTTTTGTGTCGTGAGTGCTGACAGAGATATTTCAGGCATCAAGGCACAGCCACCAGTAGAATGGATAAATCCACGTTTAGCTATTCTTTACCCATCTTTAGCCAAGCTCCACCCATGATTTGCTCGCGTTTGGATCGAGTTATATACTTTGAATCCTGAATTCCCTGAATCCTAACTTCATGGTAACTACACATCTAACCTGTTGAATATTGTTAAACTAATTTAACGTTTTTCCCGGGTTGGGATCGATTGATCCATGAATTCCCCAGAATCCCAACATCAAGATTACGATACAGGTAAGCTGTTGGATATTTTGTAACTGATTTGACTAGGTGATGTTGCTACCTATGGCAGCAACATCGCCCAGTAATATTAGTTTCAAAATATCCAACAAAATGTTTATTAAATGGTAAAGACATGCACTTCCTACAACTGACAGATTATTCTTCAAGGTTCATGCCTGACTTAGTAACGTCATTCATTACGTATTCCGATTGTGACGTCAGCCTAGCGATGACGTAATTGATTATGACGTCAATACTCGATTGTATTCCTCTATTATAGTCATATATCCAACATCGATGCTAATACATATGGAGCTACACAGGGATTTGATCCGTTAGAGTTATTTTGCAAATACTGTTGCTTAAAGCTGTTCCTGTCAAAGAAACAACGTGAGCATACTACAGGGATAAATCTATAGTGAAAATGTATGTGCGTTAAACAATGTTTGTTATCGGGATTGTAATTAGCATATATACTTAACAAGTGTTAACTTCTCCAAGATAAAATCTGAACTTTAGTCTTAATTGCATAGCCATTAATATAATTTTAATCTTCTTCTTTTCGATCGCTGGTATCACACTTGGAGAGCCGTTCTCAAGATGAAATCTGTGGTTTTCTGCAGTTCTTCCACAGGTCCATACAGCTTTTCAAGAAAAGAGGTTGACAAAGGCCAGATCTCTTCTCTCAGCAGCTGATACGTACTGCAACATTGAAGTATGTGCTCTGTGGTCTGTTCTGCTTCTCCACAAGGACAAGCGGGCGATGTCGTAATGTGGAACCGCCTGTACATGTCTTGGTTTAGTCTGTTATGTCCAGTTCTGAGACGAAAAATGGTCACTTGTTCTGGCCTCGAGAGATGATGGTAGGCATTTTCTGATTGAGGTGTTATATAGAGTGACTTGATGATAGTCTTCATCTCTGTATGTGTAACCATGTTTTCTGTCTGATTCTCTTCTGCACCCACCTTTGCCATCTTGTCTGCTTTCTCATTTCCTTGGACTCCACAGTGTGAGGGGATCCACTGCAATGCTATCCGAAAGCATTTGATGGGTTGTAGTGCTTCTTCAAGTTGTGGCAGCTTAGCTTTGGTGATAGCCTCAAGGACAGAGCGGGCATCAGATAAAAAGGCAATCTGTGCAATAGGGTCTGCTGTTCTGCTGATGGTATTAGCTGCATGGACCAGTGCTTCGACTTCAGCTCTATAGTTTGTGCAGTGTTTGCCTGTCGGTATTGCAGCTGACTCATGTTGTCCGTTTGGATACTGTATGTGCAGTCCGGCACATCCGCTCCTAATTGCATCTTTGGCTGATCCATCTGTGTAGATCCTTATCCATGTCTCCTGAGGGTACATTTCTTCCAGCATGGCTAGGGTCAGGGCCTTCTTGCTCACATCACTGTGTTCATCTTTGGTTGTGAGATGAGGTACTGTGGTGCGAATAGCTATGCTCTCTAGTTTGTTTTCCCAGGGTGGTGGATCAAGGGTGTGGTTTGGGTCTTCTATTTGTGCTGGCAACATTTCTTGGTATTTCCTTTGAAGTGCTTTTGTCTCTTTCACAAAACTTGATCTGTTAAGTCTTCCTGATGACAGCTGTGCTTGCCTGATCTTCATCGGGTGGTTGTTGAACGATTTGAACTTTGCAGCTTGGATCAGTGCTTTGCATTCCCTTCCTTTACTAAGTGGGGGGATGCCTGCTATCTGCTCCATTTTTTCTATTGGTGTTGATCTCATTCCACCAGTGATGATGCGCAGTGCCTGGTTTTGTACTCTGTCGAGGTTCTGTTGATGAGATTTAGCTGCTGTCATCCATGAGCTGGATCCATACTCAAGGTGTGGTCGTACGGCACCTAGGTAGATGGTCTTGAGGATCCTTTCATTGGCACCCCCACTTTGTTCCTGCCAGCTTCCTCATGATGTTTAGCTTTCTTCTGGCCTTTGCCTCTGAGTTCTGGATGTGCTCCTTCCATGTTAATCTTCTGTCATAGGTGACTCCCAGTTATGTCTGCTGGTCCTCGTACTCGAGTGGAGTACCGCCCAGTGTCAGATTGCCAACCTTGGTTTTGGTGGACAGTGAGAATAGCATGGCTGATGATGTTTCTTTGTTGATGGTAATACACCAGCGATTGGCTCAAGCTGTATTTCTGTCCAAGGCGAGCTGTATTCTGTACGTGGCAGTCGTTGTGTACTCCTCGGTGCACCAGAGTACGAGGTCATCTGCATAGAGGGCTGCTTGGATCCCATTGGGCAGCTCTGCTACAATGTCATTAATGAAGAGTATGAACAGAGTTGGTGATAATACTCCGCCTTGTGGTACCCCTTGTCTCAGCAATACATTCTGTCCAGATTGTCCATCCACCAGCACCCTAGCTCTGCGATTGTGTAGCTATGACTTGGTCCATCGGAACATGTTGCCACCGATGCCTGTGCGCCGGAGCTTCACGAGGAGGCCATCCTTCCACACCTTGTCAAATGCCTTCTGCAGATAGATAATGGCAGCTAGCATCACCTTCTTGGCTTGAAAAGTGTCCTCTATGAACTGTGCAAGATGTGTTCTTTGATCTTCTGTGCTCCTGTATCTTCTGAAGCCAGCCTGCTCTGAAACTATAATGTTCTCCGACTCCAGGTACCAATGCAACCGCTGGTTGACGATGCGCTCCATGGTCTTGCATATGCAGCTTGTAAGACTGATAGGACGGTAGTTCAGCACTTTCGTCTTGTTCTTCCCTTTTTTCAGAATAGGAGTTATTCTGGCTTCCTTCCAGCACTGAGGAACCTCTCCATTGGACCAACTGAGATTAAAGATGTCTAGCAACTTGCGGAGAGATGCATTACCAAGGTCTTGGATCATTTCATTCGTAATGCCATCTGGCCCGGGAGATTTCTTCTTCTTCAATTGGCGGATAGACTTCTTCAGTTCTGCTAAACTAATGCCAACTTTCATTGCATCGTGAGTGTTGGTGTCTGTTCTTTCCTTTTTCTCTTTTCTAACCCCTTTTTGACGCATTCGTGGTATAGAAATGTTGTTTTCCTTTGCATATGCCTTCGCAAAGGCATCTGCAGCCATCTTTCCTGACAGTGTTTGTCCATCTTCTTCAAGAGTAATCTTCTCTCCCCCGACACCCTCATCATTCAGTGCTTTAGTCAGTCTCCATAGCTTTGTGGTGTCTCTCTCTAAATTAAACCCTGCCGTCTTTTCCCTCCAGCTTCTTCTTTTGGCTTCCAGCTTGGTCTTTAGATACCTGGCTTTAGTTTGTTGTAGTGTGAAGTGGTTTTCATGACAGGGATTACCCTCTGCATCTTCTCTGGCCGTATCTAGTTTAGCCTGTGCTGCTTGCAGTTCTGTTGTCCAGTAGGGGCGGTAGTTTTTCCTGAACCCTCGAGGAATCTCTTCGTTGGCAGCCTTGAGGATACTTGAATTAAATTCCTTGACCGCATTGTTGATGTTTCTTCCTTCTACTGCTGTATTTTGGTAAGCTCTTTGGACCGAATGCCGAACAGACTCCAATTTGCCTTTTTGTAGTTCCACCTTGGATGTTGAGGTGAACTTGTCGAAATACTTCCAGAAAGAGAGAGGAGGACTGGGCGTGGTCGCTTCCTCCTAACTGCGGTCCGACCACTCTACTGATGTTTCTGTGAATGTCTTCTGTACAAAATGCCAAGTCCGACGTTGTTGTCGAGTGCCACCGGCGCGAGTAGAAGGTAGGCTGATCTGTGGGATCGTTGACAAGTAAAAGATGCTTTTCATCTTGCCATGCTTCAATGTCTTCTTCTCGTTTATCAAGTGTTCGGTATCCCCAGCTCTGAGACTGGCTATTAAAGTCTCCCGCAATGAGGAAGTGGCAGTCTGGGACCTGGATTGTGTCAAGTGAGAGATTCTTGTCATTAGGGCAGTAATAATTGACAATGTCAATCACAGAGTTGCTGGTTGTTACCTTGATTTTGATATATTCTGCCTCTTCCATAAAAGTTTTGATCTGGCTGGCGTTCACGCTATTGTGGACCAAGGTGATCACTCCGCCTTTCTTTCTTCCTCTTCGATCACACCAGAAAATCTGGTAACCTCTGATCTTAAATGGTTTTCCTTCTTGCAGGTGTGTCTCTTGGATGCAGCAGATATCAATGTTGTTTTCGTACAGGACCTGTTCAAGCTCTGATTTCTTGTTGGTAACCCCTTCTGCGTTCCAGTGCATGATGTTGATACTGGGGTTCTCTTTGGGTTTGGTCTTCTCTTTCGGTTGGCCAGTAGCTCTCCATCCTCGTCCCCTGGCTCCACAAGACGAGTTGATGGGACCTCCAGTAGCTGAGGGTGGGCTCCTTCGAGGCGTGGAGCCCGGCGCTGCACCTGCTTGGTGGATCCTCACAGGGCGAGCACCATTTCGGTTGATTCGATCTCAGTGTCATTCATTTGCGTTGTGCATAATGCTCTGGTTAGCCCCTCCAAATGTCTGGATTGACACCCAGTGGGTTACACCCCTATGCCACGTTGAGGCCGAGCATATAGTCTTAAACAGGGGATATAATTTTAATTATTAACATAATAGGTCTGAGTTTGATCAATTGAACAATTTTGACTGTCTAACTGTTACAAGCCACAAGACAATACATTTAATTTGGAATGACTCAGGACTTGGTGAATATTTTAAAAACAATTCGATTGAAAGCTGTTGGTGGCATGATGATGATGATGATGATGATGATGATGAGGAGGAGGAGGAGGAGGAGGAGGAGAAGGAGGAGGAGTGACTGTGTTCTGCGGCTGAACAAGTGAAAAACTCCTTCAGCTGCAATCTGGGTTTCTTCAATCTTCCCCACTGTTTCTTGTGTACTACGTGCGTCCTAAGTTCATGTGCGCTCTTTCTCGTGCTTAGTAGTCCTAGAATACGTTCTTTGAGGTCTGCTAGCAGACACTTAGCAAGTAGATGTGGTCGCGTCATTTGCTTGCTGGCATACCTGTAGGCATCGTTGCCTGCAAATTATTGTGCTTTCTGAGCAGGCGTGTCCGAACAAAGACTATAGCTGTTGCATATGATATTAGAATGTGTGGCCAGTGCTGATATGTACTGCCTCCCAGATGTTTGCGGTGACATGCATCAAATTTGTTTAAGAGGGCTTTTGGAGCTGCCCAGCTGTCGCAATGGACCCTTCCATTTTAGCTATCCCCCGCCCCTCTCTAGCTAAGCTCCACCCAACCCTCGCTTGTGTTGAGATCGATCGATGTCTGAACTTGCTGACGATCAATTTCCAAATAACTATACAGGTAATTTGTTGACTATTTTGAAACTAATTAAATTACATATTTCAAAACTTATTTGACTGGGTGCTGTTGCCGCCTATGGCAGCACCAGCACCCAGTCAAATAAGTTTTAAAATATTAAACGGCATGCTTATTAAATAGTAGAGACATACAATTCGTATAGGTGTTGGACTATTAAGAGTTAAAGACGGGCCATATAGAATTATTTATGACGTAATAATTATGACGTCATCCTACACTCCGCTTAGCTGACTATGACGCCATATGATGTCATTATTCTGGAAAGGTCCATTGCAGAACAGTATGGAAACACATATAGCATCAGATAATCTTCACAGTCCAACTTCAAAAGGACTGGAAGGCGAGATTTCCTGTTACACAGAGTGTGGCTTAATCATTAACAACTTTCAGTCAGATTGTTTTTAAGGAGGATGAGGAGCAGAAGGAGGAGAGGAGGATGAGGAGGAGCAGGATGAGCAGGAGGGTGGGGGGAGGATGAGGACGAGGAGGAGAAGGAAAATGAGGAGGAGGAGCAACAGTTGCTGAAAAAAGCGACGGAAAATACAAACAAGACAAAAAAAATTGCACCGGTCAAAAACTCTGGATCTGCTGACTAGTATGAAAACAATTTTACTAAAAGATTTTGATGGGTTAGCCAGCAGTAACTTTCAGTAAAATTGCATTCAAGTATTCATCATATCCTGAGCATAGTCCATCACAAAAGTAGTTTGCAGAAATACAGCATGCAGACAGTTAAATATTATGTTTCCACCACACACTCTGAGGTCAAACATTCATAGCTGCCAACTAAACAATAATACTCATCTCTATTAATCGAATAATCTTATTCTGGATTATCTCCCAAATAATGGAACCCCCTTTTGGCGGCTGCACCTTTCAATCCTTAGTGTACAAGGTGTGTATAATTGATCGAGACCGAGTAGAGAATTGATCAAAGACAGGCACGGCGTTGATGTGTTTCTTTTATGTTGCGTTCCGTCGTGCCATACAGATAGCATATGCGTATGATAATATATAAGATTGGTGTTATTGGCAAGCAGAGAATCACGCCGTGGTGTGCAGTTTATATAGATAACACTGTGAAACCTGAGGTCTCAGAACCCTAACAGGACGAACAGACAGGTAAGGCAGTGTGACAGGGAAGATGCCGAATATTGTGAAATTCATTTGACAGGGGCCCGTTGATGGCATATTCAGCAACAGTTCCTAGTCAAATTATTATATAAATATTTAACATCATAGCTATTTCTCATTTAGTCGTTATCGTGTATTAGATAGACTGATCGATAGCTCATTTCCAAGCATATACAAGATATTTCCATCCGCACTGTATGATATCAGTAATAGATTTGTCTCCAGACTCAACAACCAAGTAACTTTTAGACCTCGAGATGATGGTCTAAGAACTGTTTTAGGTGCCTAAATGGCTTACACCAGATCTTACATTAACTATATATTATTGATATTATTTTAATTTCTGCCAAAATTACTTTGACCAATAGCAGCTGTAATTAATATATATAGTTTTGTAATCCAAATTTATTTAGTACAAAATAATAAGTAGTAGTTCGGCGGTACCCTACTATTCTTTTAAAATGCTTAGGAGGATTCGTATATTCTTAGCTTCTTCTTCTTCTTCTTTTCGTTCGCTGATCATACCGCCAGTCCTGTAAGTGACTATCGACATGATCATGAGCGTTAAGTGCGTGGATCCATGGTTTATTAGAGTGTGCTGTGTGGCCTGGAACCTCCGTCTTCAGCACTCAAGGTTTCTGTCACGGCTACCTCACCCTTACCTCCTCTAGTCGCCTCTTACGACACGCAGAGGATACGGAAGGTGCATTCTAAGCCCCACCTACAGGGCCAAAATATTCTTAGCGATATTACAGAAATGGTTGTCAAACCACTGGCTTCAGAGGCTAGCTTAATCAAGTTGCGAGCAGTTTTGTGTGGGTTTGCATGTAATAAATAAACACATTTATAACTAACCTGATTGCATCTCATTTAACGAGTATGTGGTATAACAATTATCTAAATCTTTCTTCATCACAGTAAACCATTCCGAGAACAATACACGCTGAGATGGAAATGGAAGAACTTTACCGGATTGTCGAAAGACATTTTCCAAAAGTTTACCATGAGCAGAATGAGACAATTATTTCTCCTTATGATGAGAGTTTCATTGAGACACGTCGAGGTGTTTGCATTATATATGTGTGCGTATTGACGCTCCTCTCTACAGTCGGTAACATAGGAAATATTATGGTATGTGTTCTCTTTATTTACAAAGAAGATAATTATATTATAGCATTGAAATTATACGTAGGTTAAGTTAAATCGTGGTTATCACGTAAGCTTATATTTCCATTGCATAACATTAAGTATATATATATATGCTAATTTTCGACCATATTGATAATATTTATAAATAACAATTTCAATCGTCTGAGATTTTCCTTCGAATTTAACGGTACTAAATAGAGGATCTGGAACGAGGTCGCATTTCATATCACTATTATAAACCGAGGCTACCGCATGTGCAATATGATAATTCTCGATGAGATTGATAATCGTGATGTGACCAATGGATTCTGCGAAGGTATTTTCTCAAAATATATCAATACGGGAAAGGTGTGTTGCTTCACCCACGATTCTGGGAATGTAAACAAAGCCTTAATAAAATAAGTATATTTATATTTAATATAGAGATGATATGGCATCTGTTTGTTCCGTTTTATATCAAATTTATCACACTTAATAAATGTGATAGAAATCAAAGCTCGTTTCATAATCAACTTTATTACGGTACTTGTAAGTTTAACGGAATAGGCATTCATTTCAGTTAGGAAAACTATTTCGGTTTCCCATTACATGTTTTCTTCTTTATCGTTCAGGTTCTAGGAGCTATTGGTGTATCGCCGCGATTACGCACTACTGGAAATATCTTCATTGCCAATCTAGCTCTTGCCGACCTTGGTGTGACTGGTTTCATACATCCCATGAGTATAATAGGTTAGTAGTAATAGTAGTAGTAGTAGTAGTAGTAGTAGTAGTAGTAGTAGTAGTAGTAGTAGTAGTAGTAGTAGTAGCAGCAGCAAAAGCAGCAGTAACAGCAGTACCAGTATTGGATATTTTGCATTACAAGATGAAGTGCATATAATCGACACTCACTTCTTTATTATCTTGCTGGCTACGTACCATACCTTTATCTCAAACGTGGACTAAAAGTGGGCTTGTAAAGATTAGTATTGTTAGACGACAGACCATGTTTCCACGTGTTTCTCTTCCAGTTGCACGGGTGTTTGGTTGTTTTCGTGCTGGGTAATTTGTTCGTCATAACTATCCTCACGTTACGTTGCCATGTCATTCTACAGTTACATTATCTGGTATGAATACAAAAAGAAATGTTGCTTGCTCTTCTTTGTCATTTCTGTTGATCGGTTGCTTTTGGGAAGTTTTGCCAACATGTTTGTTCTGTCAGTCAGTCAGGAAAGTGTGATAATAGTAGCCATTTCTTGCCTTATTGCATTGGGTGGATGAGTGGGACTGTCTCTCATTACATGTAGTTTCAATATGTGCTGAAACCATCTACAATAAAACCTGGCTAAGTTACAATAAGGTGATTAGATTATTCCTGAGCCATAGGATTGACGGCGTTAATAGCAAATTCCTTAAATATGCAGATAATACCATCTCGACACAAATCACACACGCCATCAACTCTGCCTTTGAATAACACCTTCCTACTGATGCTGTTGGTGAAGGTACACTCATAGCACTCCCAGAGCCTGCCAAACCGCCCAGACTTCTTTCCAAACTGAGACCAACAGTGCTGACATAATTAACTTATACATATCTATCCGATACTACAGAAATGAATGATGACAATAACCCCATCAGTGCATGAAGAAGTGGAGGACGACCAGAATCTCGGATTGTTTACCTACTCTGCAACTCTACCGACATAGGAACTCATTGTGTAAGAAGAAATATCGCCCTCCAGTCCTTTTAGATGTTGTGGATTTGTGTCTCCAAAATTCCAATGAGTCAAGATGCAACATTACTATATGATGCTACATGTGTTTTCATAAGGCTATACAATCGCAACAGCTGGGCGGCACGAAATGCCCTTTTGATTAAACTCGAAGCATATCACCGCAACATTCGTGAGCAATTACAAATCATTGCTGTCCAAACAGCCTAATATAAAATGCAGCACTCACAAAATGTGTAACACAGAATCACTGTCTGTGAGAGTAACGCAACAGCGATGGTCTATGTATCTAGAAAATACACCTGTTCAGAAATCACTAGATTGAGTTTGCAATGGCCAACACCAACAGGTATCAGACCCGCACAGGATGCCGCAATATCTATTTGCTATATGTTTTGCGAGCAGATCTCAAAGAATGTAAATAACTAGAGATAAGAAGGTAAAGAACGTAAATGAGCTAAGGAGACTCGTAGTGGGCAAAGCAAATTGGATAATAATAATAATAATAATAATAATAATAATAATAATAATAATAATGTGTAAATTTTATCACCAGGGTTCATTGTTGGTCCGAAATACTTTAGGGAAAAGATTCTGCTCTGTCATATGATTGCAGGATTATGCCTCGTTTGTTGCTGGTGTTCAACATGGAGCATAGCTGCTATTGCTATTAACAGGTCAGTATGCATTATGTGATCGTGCGGACGTGCATTCGTAGGAGGAGCAAGCATGTGAGTGAACTTGTATGAGTTCAAGTAGACAGGATATCAGTTATTTCCCATGAAAACTCTTTATTGGAAACAAAGTATAGGGAGTATTAGACCTGATTAGTCCAGTCAAAATAAGGTTTGACCCACCACTAATTGCAACAGAAACGAAACAACTTTCATTTTTTTTTCTTTCGGGTGTAGAAATGATATCTTAAAAATCTTGTAAAATCTTTTGAGTGGAACATGTTAAATTCAAGATGGATACCAAGATGACCGCCAATCGAATATAATATAGCGTGTATCACGATAACCGTCCATTTTAGACCACATAAATGTGTTACAAACAGATAGAAATATGCCACCAATCTACCAGAGAAAAATGTCATTATCACAATATTCCCACTCTATGACGTCATAGTCCAATATGGGCACCAGTCTAAATAAAATGAGATACTAAAATTCGATGTTTGAAATGATTTTCACATTCATTTAATTTTCATTTTCATCCAGGTCATCACTTGACATGTTTTGATAAATGCCCTTGAACCCAGAACAAGTAGACGAACAATCAAGTACATGCCGACGAGATTCGCATCGCTTAGTACCACAGCCCGATCTGCAGGTGCATCTCACAGGTTCAAGCAGGAACTGCGGGGCATGATCCAAGTCAGATTGTACTTGTATCAATTTATCTTCTGAAATCTTTCAGCCCCATTCTTCAGCGTTCAAGACATTCCCGTTCCACTGCTGGATCTGATAGAACACACGGATGTTGTGGTACTTCATCGCCGCAGATGTTGCTGGTAACAGTTTTGGGTGGATGGCCTTTTTACTGATTGTTACAGGCTCCTTGACTCGTTGATATCTTATTATGTTAAGATTGTCATTTTCTGCTCATTTTCTGTTACTTTATACAGAATAACCATGGCCTTCTCACCAGCAGATATGAGATCTTTCTTCGATGATGCTGCACTTTCAAATACTTTGGTCTGGTCACAGAATACCTTGTTGTCATTCATGAGTTTCAGTCTGACGGATTTGTCTATATAAAATATTCTCGATGTTGTATCGCATCCGAGAAAAGCGTGTACGAAAACAATATTCTCTTACCTAATGTATGCCTGATGGAATTCACACTTAGCTCCTTTCTTTGGTTCATGACGGAAGTAAATATCGTGCTTGTTCCTCCCAGCATGATGTATGAGGAGAATAAGCAGGTCAGTATCATCCCCGACCAGTACTGGTTCACAGATTTTTTAAACAATTGCAGCTTGCACGATTAATACATCGGCGTCTCCTTTGACATATGCTACCTCACAATCACACTGAGCTAGCTTTTCACCCAGTAATGTAAGGAATCGTTATTTATTTTCACTATTGGAGAGAAATTATTTCTTGTTCGACTGCTGCTTAATGAATGGACTGACACTCACTTTGCTACGCTCACACCCTGCCCTGCGTCTATGGGTATTGTCTTTTATTGACGGGCATGCCTCGTAGCTTGCAATATTTTGCCATACGTGCTACCCACTTGCCATGGAATACGGTGGAGAAGAGCGCCCCCCCTCAAGTATATATTTGAACTTATGACTTTGTCGCGGTTGTGGTGGTACTGCAGACCAGATCGATGTTGTTAGGTGTCGTTTTATGGCTTCTAAGAGACTGTCCTTTCCTTCGAACAATGCTTGAGGGTAACTACAGTGTTCATAGGTCAGAGCATTTTCCAGATCGTTTGTCTGAGATCCTGTGATGATTAAACTTTGAAACAGATGTAAGGGATCTATCTGGACGATATCACTGCCAATCTTCACAGCAGCCTTGGATTCAATTGTTATAGCCTGTTTCTTTCTACTGAAAGATTGCGTGAGAATGGGTTGCCCATCCATTCCATTAAGAATGACATTTCCGATTTGCTTTGTGCTATGTACGTTTAGGTATGCTCTGGCTGCAATGACATTAACTATTTTGCAGAACTGATAGATGTGTGTCAAATGGTGACCGCCATTCTATGAAGGACATAAGCTTTCTAGAATCGGCAGTGCCCCTCGTTTACCTAGCTAGCGGTAAATAATTATGTTGCTCACGTGTGTCATGTGACTGATGTGAGCTGCTCCATGGCAACATTAACTTCCGTATATGCGAGTCTTGACACACATCAAACTATTTGCTGTGTTTCAGTCATGCCCCTACCTCTGGTGAGGCCACCACTCGTCTTACGACTCCTCATTAGAACCTGATCAATCACAAGGTCTGGCGGTAATCCAGCCCAAAAATCGTCTGACCTCCGAGCAACATGTAGTCCCTGGGAGAATTTCATGTAACCCTAATGGTGTGTTTCGTGTAACCGTCTAATTTTCTGGAGGTAGTGGTACACTGAATTTGTGTACAGATTGTGACCGGATGCTGCCAGGTGTGGCAACATGGCTTGCATAGTTTCAAGATGAATGATCACCCGTTTATTCAGATCTGATAAAGTCGCACACAATGGTGATCAGCTCCATATAATTTACCCATGACTTGGCAGTGTAATATTCTGACGACATAGTTGCCATTTCTGTTTGAAGTTTCCTAGGAAAAGACCGCAACTCTACTGATGACTCTACTTCTTGGAGACTTTTTGCCTAACATGAGGTCATCGTACATCGTCGCTATTGCATACAGTTCCTCTAGGGCATGGTTACTTCCACTTTCCATGTCTGTTTCCTTTGTCACATTATCTAGAGATAGCAGAGGCAATTTTGTTTGAACGATCTTACACAGTAAAAGTGCGTGAATGACAGCATCAATAAGGAAGTGGCCACGGATAGCTCTTGCCACCGATTTACCACTCAGTATGTGGCAAACTGTATTTCTAGCAGAAACCACCTCCAGAATGTTTTGGAGACCTCTCCGTGCCATCAAATGCCTGGTGCTCCAAGGAAAGCTCATTAATGTATGAAAGCCAACCAACCTTACCACCATTGATTGTAATGGACTATATGCGGGAACACTTTCAAGAATTGACATGGCTTTCCACCACAACGGTGTGGTCAAATGTGACAATGGGTGTTACTTAATGACGCCGGGCATGTTTTGATATGAAAGTCAAAGTGAAGACATGTCACTTGGATTCATATCGGTCATTGGGAGGAATATCATAGATACTTGTCCGGGTGTGTCCTCTTGGATATTGATTGCATATTGTAGCTCGCCGGGTAGTGTTGGGCCGTTCCGGTGTATCATGTCGACTCCCCATGCCGCAAGTGCATGATGAGTGATGATGCTGGTTAGCATCCGGCCTCGGGGTGAGGGACCTTGTACGAGACTGCCCTGCGGGAAACAAAAACCGGCTCCTAAGGCCGGTGGAACTCAATCGTTCCAGTGGGGCCATGTGACCATCGTCGTGAACGTTAAACACAATGGTCTCATCCAACGCGTTTGTGTCAACAGTATGCCTGTCCATAGTAATTTCGTGATCTATGGATTACAAGATTTGATTTGGTGACCTAAAAATACAAGTCTATACAATGAGTTTACCTAAACAATTAAAAATATGCTAGATAAAACTACAATAAGAGCATACGAAAATACGAGACCTAGAGACAGGTAGATGAACTTTTAAAAATGGGGCTCCCGGAGGTACCACACAGACTCGTAGGTCCCCAGAGGTATCCCCGCAAGGGAGGCTCCCGTACACGAGACTTAACTAGTTGACTTAATATAAGTTATTATTCCTCTAAGCTGAAAGGAAGAAGGTTATCTCAGACGAAAAGTGATGTGCCTCACGTGGGCACTACTCCTAATGCAAGTTTTGGGTGAGGAGGAATATCCTGGCGTGGACCGTCGTCACTGAATCCTTGTGAGAGGCAAGTGCCTCGCGTGGGCCTCCATCTTGGGAAGGTGTCATCACTGCTTAAAGCGGAAGAAGAAAGGTAGGTAAAAATGGGCCTACCCTAATATTTCAATCAGAAATGCTTTAGGAAGAAAAGACCATACCTAGTGAGATTATGACTATAGGGATGTGCACTTCTTTACATGAAGACGGGACGGAGGATTCCTGATGGATTCCCTTGTCCTATGTAGTTCTTGGTTTGCTGTATTAGTATTTGCCGCTTTATTTCTGCAGACCTTCTGCTTTGCTTAATTCCTTTTAGTTGTTTTAGAACGAGAATTAGTTTAGGCCGTGACTGGCTGATATCTACCTAGCTATTAGACACGGCTGGCATGGAGAACCGATGCCCCAAGACATCAATACTAGAGACAGCACTCATACATGTTACGTAGCAGGATCTCCGAACTGGATAAGAATCCGGACATCCCACCCCGCAACCACATAAAACATTACAAGGGTTACAGTTCACAAAAGCATTATTAGACCATTTCTCATATCGTTATGGTGGAGGTAAGAGAGACGAATTCCCACCATAAATGTCCTTCCCGCAAGGTTGTGGTAGATCTAAATATCATGCCCAGACATCTTAACAGAATTCTGTGGGAATGCGCATCTCGTCCATCACCGGGTCATATGGAACTAACGGTTTTACCTGTCATTAGGTTTATATACAAGTTGCCAGTTTTGCACTGCGGTGCGGGAGGAATGTCAGTAAATAAGATAATAATTAAAACATGTGTTTTCGCATTGCTTTCCTACATTGGCTTAAAGTGCTATCTACTAAGTATTCGAAGATACACGGGAATGTGTATGTGACACCACACCGTAGCCATCACTGCTCGGAAACCCCAATAGTTTCCCAGAATCGGATCAGCCCATGGTGCGAATGGGGACATCCAAACAATTAAGAAGCCACAAGGCTGAGTAGAACACGAAGAGAGACAAAATCTTATTTATGAGTCTTACCGGAGTGCGGGCCTAGATTATCGCACTACCGGAAGAGAAGAGTGTATTACACAGTATGTAATGAAGAAGGTGTCTCTAATCATTTTGAACCTATCCTATTGAGCTGAATAGAAAAAGGTTTAGTCGGTAGCATGCCGGGCTAAACAGAGTTATAGCATGGGCAGCGACCTCAGTGAAAAATTGTTGGTGGCGGAAGAAAGTGTTGCATATATAAGTGTTGCTGTATAGTGTTTCCTACGTGTACTGCAGTTCTATATTTTCCATGAATAAACAAAACACATGAACAGATGGCCACTGGCCATATATATACATAATCTAACCAGAACAATCAATACTGTGTCAAATGATCAAGATATCTATAACAGTACAGGTTAACGAACCTACTATAGTGCGGTTAGCAACACATTAAGGAAAATGAGAATAATTATCAACAAATACAGAAATTATAACTAGCGGTTCTAAGACCATTACAGTTCCTTTTAGTCATCGGGACCGTTATTGCGGATACAATCTAATTAACAAAACCTATATAGAGAAATAATTAAACGGTGAAGTATAGTTACTTGAATACTTGGTAGTCATTCCTAAGTTAGGCTACCGTGTTACTGAAATTGACACGTTGATCCGTAGTCGACGTGAAATGATGCGCTCTCTGGAAGCTGGAAGTTCCCGCAGGTTGGTTCCCGCAAGCTGTTTTCCGCAAACAAGATTTCCTCAAGAACACTCATGGCGGGAGTGCATCGCTTAGTGCTGTAGGCCTAATGGAATAGTACTACGTGGTGAAGAAAGTTACCATACACCGATGGCATGGATGGAAGGTGTAAACAACCCGTCACTAGCGGGGGTTGTCAGAGGCAAACGAGGATACAAAACAAAGCTTCACGGTTCTGGGTAAGTAGCCAGCTCTGAAGACGCACCAGGCAGAGTTCACTTGCTGCGGTCGAAAGTTGAAAGAACCGACACAATATGTGTGTGGTGGCAATTGAAATACCACTTTTAGGCGTGGCTGGCAGATCCGGCGAGTCATCCATCAAAGAACATCCTGTCTCTACATCTGTAGACTCACATATTCAGGCCATAAAGGCATCACCGCAAATATGTGTTCCGAATGTAGCTGTTAGTATTCGTGAACAATTATCAGAAGTTCCAAATTACTCCCGTAAGTAGGGAGTTACAAAATTGTTTTAGTGTGGTGGGTTGGAGAACTGCATACTACGGGATAAAAACCCAACACATAGTGAAGGAAGACACGTATTGTCTGTCGCGCTTGTAGTAGCTGGTACAGATCCAACCTGTTCGGCCCCTGGCCGAGGATGCGCTCGATTACTGGATCGCTTCTCCTTTTATACTCCTCGGGATGTCACAGGCTCAGGCTTCATCCAATCATCGTTCGAGAAAGAGCCAATCAGCGCGCAGCTAATAATAGCGCAGTCGAACGTTCTAGAACATTCTAGAAGCTTTGCGTCCACGTGGTTATGACGTCATGGCAATATTTTGAAGATAATCATGAAGAGTTTTCCCTGGATAACTCAGCCATTTCTCAACCGATTTTGAAATGGTTTACAGATTTGAAAAGCCCAATGAATTCTGGCCTCGATTACTGCCACATTTAACGGGAACAGGCAATCAATAAGGATTACAGGGTACCATGTCGGTACACTAAAAGCGCCATCATATGTAGGTCGTAACTATGCGCTCCATAGAAACAGCATCCTAGCGCATGCTTTCGCATCATACGTTTTAACGAACGTAGTCATTTTTCGACATGCTATCCCTCCCTTAGGCCTATATACGCTTATGGCTCTACCCATAGGGGCGTGTTCAGGACACGAATCCAGGACGGGTGGTGCATACCCAGTTCAGCTGGTATGGCCGGTATCCGACCGGTCGATCTGAACTACACCACCCCCTCCTAGTTTGACATCCGTGACAAACGATCACGCATGGCAGATCGATGAATGGACGTACAATAGGTGGGAATTATAGACTTCCCGGGTAGGCACGTGGCCGGAGAGGAGTAGTGACGCATTAGACGCGTATTCAAGAGACAGAGCACGTAGGGGTGCCAAAAGGAGGGAGGCATACTTTTAGTTTTTAATTTTGACCTGGAATTATTTTTCAAGGCCTTTCTTCTTTTCTTTGTTTTATTACTAATATTATGGTGCTTGCTATAACTTTATTTAGTAGATGATTCTATGCAATAGCTCGCATGGGTGTTCTCCTTGAGTGTGGATAATAATGATCTCTGCAAAGAACACCCAAGCTCCAGCGTACCACAATTTAAGTTTGTAAATATATATATAAAAATATAATAAGAAGAAGACAGTGTATATTTAGACCATGTAACACACCCTTATGAGGTATTTATTTATTAATCACACTGTATTACTTGTGCACCCCGGGTAAATAAAGGGGTACACAACATGTATCACTTAGCACTATCATTATATAAAATATCTATTTGCGGCCCGTTATTGTGGGTCCGCAATTGTCAGCTCTCGCTGGCCTCATATCCGTCCTGACGTCTGAGACAGGAAAAAAAATAATAAGAAAAATATGATATATATAATAATAATAACATAAGAATTGGTTTATCAGACAGCCTCAGCATAGCTGAGACTGCATGATGGGATTGTGATGTTATTGTACTGCGGAATGTTGTATTCTTTACGTCGCACACGACGTTCTTACAACCTCGGAATCTACAGTGCTCATTTCGTGTGAGACACAACCGGGCACTGAAGTGTGCGGTTATGTCGGATAACTGTAGTCATCCTAAGGACGAGATTCACTTCCTCTAACATATATAATAAGAAGAAAAGTATTTTAAAAATAAAGTAATAATTAATAAATTTCCATGAATCGCCTATTGATATTTCTGCTGAATTACAAATGATCACACCTCTGCAGTGAAATTTACCCATTGAGTCTGGGTCCTGCGACTGACGGTGGTGGGTCACGGTGGATGCACTGTCATTGCTGAGATGCTTTCACTATTATTATAATTGGCACTGTCTGAAACATCCGAAGTGATAGTGGCGCAAATATGCGCGTCCATTATGTCTCTCACAGTTACCGCTGGTTCCAATATATTCGTCCGTATAGCGGCGGCGGTACTAGTGGTTGCCAATGTTGCTGGTGCGGTGGTGTTGGTCACTGTCGTGGTGGTGGTTGTAGCCGTCATGGTGGTCGCTGTTGCTGTTGTGGTGATGGCGGCGAGCTGTACCGTAGGCTGAAGTCGTAGTGCGGGAGCGGATACGGCGGGAGATGACATCTTCCGAAACTTAGGATACTTTAATAGACGACTTGCGGTGATGTTAGGCATGGCCTGGATATCCTGTGTGTGGGTGATCCGTCTCTTTCCCACGTATGGACGTTCCGGCATGGTTCACTTTCTGATTGCCGGGTCAGAAAGGCGAGGAGGCAGATGCTGAATAACACGGGTCGGAGTTACACTTATTGTCACAGGCTGCGATGGTCCTGCTCCTTCGTCTATGGAAAGTTTGGGTTTGAGATACTATGTTGGCGGGTGTAGTGACCATAGCCGGATGGATAATAACTGATGCAGGTGCTGTCGAACTGGATTCTGCGGGAGATTTTCGCTTCTTACTCTGCTTCAGGACAGGTGTGGATGAAGTGACAGGTACTGGCGTAACACTTCCAGATGCGGCTGTGGGCAGGATTTCACGTCTGGCTGTCGGTACGTTGCTTACTGTAGCCGCGGGAAGACGATGGCTAATGGGATATCTACGAGTAGTGATCTTCGTGCGGGCCATTTTCTTGGTTGGGAGAACTTTAACCGGGAGCCAACATTCGAAGCGGGTGGCTAAAATGGCACGATCCTCATTCTCTTCCCCAGGAACTAACATCACTTCCAACACACGGTGATGGTAACAGAGTGCGCGTGTCACCCCGAAGCGAGTAGCGGTGTAGAGATACTGGCACGTCACACATAAGGCTGACTGGAAAAGATGATCCTTATTAACATGAAGGGTGCGGTCGGATTTCTTGTTGAAAGTTCTGGTACATGGCTCTCCGCTAGCTAACAATGAGTTGAACGGGAACCGCTTTGGAACTGGTAAAGATTCTTCTTCAGATGAATCCGACAACGCTAAATCTTCAAGGAGTGACATCTTGTAGTTAGTTGCGGGAACTTTATTCAAAACCTAATGCCCTATCTCTTCATGGTTTATACTTTCCAGGCCAAATATAATAATAACATAATAAGAAGAAAAACAGCAGAATTTTGTTTGCGACACGCAAGAAGCCTAATGCTATGTTTTTCGCTGGTGTCGAGTTTTGATGGGAAGACAAAGTTTCAGAGCGCGCATCCTCCTTTTATACTGTTTGGTGACGTCACAGGCGGCGGATGACCACACCTAGAAGTTTTAACAGGTGATTCGGTCATCCTTATATGAATGTTTCCTCGTTTTCCGGCCTGGACGTCATAGGATTAATTCCTCCCATATAGAGGGAGTACTTTTTAATTATAGGAAGAATGGCTCGTTAAGCTTGTCTTTATTTCGCACATTCAACAGCCTCCGATCAACATGAAAACTTGGTACTACTCTTTCTTTGCGGAGACTTACCTTTTAATTAGCGTGAGGCGGTTCTCCAGGTTGGATGCTTATAAACTTGCCTATTTAACTTTAGGCTGGAGCACCCGATGGGGTGTGTGGGAGCCAGGTGACGTCAGCAGTAATCTCCCGGACTCACCCTCGTCACTCCTCCATCACGCTGTGGTAGTCGCGTTTGTGGGCGGCTCTTTTGTTTAAAGCATTTGATCCAACTTACTGGAAATATCAGTAAATGTCACGTGGCTCTAAAAAGCACGTGGTTGATCGGAAACGTGTATGCTGTCTATGGCGACGGCCAAAATGCTGTTGCTAAGGTGTACTCTATTGCAGAGGCGAGAGATAGAAATAATGTCCCGTATTTGCACGAGTTCTTTAACATGCGTCTTGGTAGGTGTCTGTAATAGGTAGTTCTCAGCCCGTGTTGATTATAGACTGGAACGTAAGGAAGAGAATTTTTGAAATTCTCTTTGTAATTTTACTGTCAGATTTTTTATGCCACTTTACCGGCCCGTGCGCTAATGATTTGTAGCATGGTAGAGCAGTTGTCCTTTTAATAAAAAAATTGAACAGTAAAGTTGTAAGTAATTTTGATGTGTGGTTTAAACAGTTCTATTCATGCGGTAGATCAACGTTACTGACCCCGTCAAGATAGCTGTGTTTTCCGAGTGGGAGGGCTGGCCAAGCATTCTCCTCAATGGGTAGAACTAGCTCCTGTCCCAGCCTAGACGAAAAACCATTAGTACCATTTTAATAATGGTTAAATTACAGTACAACTCGCAAAAATGTGTGTCACAGTTATTACAATTACAATGCCGTCGTTCGGAGATTGTGAATACAGTCAACCTGAGTGTCTGTGTTTCTGTCATGTTGGTGATTTGAATCTGATACGCGTGACTGGTTTTCTGTGGATGGTACTTGCACTGTGGTGAAGGTGACGTGTTTATGGCCGCCAGGTGCGGGAGTGTGAGGGAGAGGCGGCGTGAATGTCAAAT
The DNA here is from genome assembly GCA_034401795.1 of Chaetoderma sp. LZ-2023a. Taxonomy (NCBI): domain Eukaryota; kingdom Metazoa; phylum Mollusca; class Caudofoveata; order Chaetodermatida; family Chaetodermatidae; genus Chaetoderma; species Chaetoderma sp. LZ-2023a. The sequence goes on from CM067359.1 coordinate 10,006,637, forward strand.
TTTTCGAACCCCATGGGTATTTCACTCTGTAATGGCCGAGCCCGTTTGCGGGACAGAGTTACTTTAGAGCAATGATGACCTGTTGGATGTTGTCATAACTTTGATCAATCCATTGCCGAATTCAACTTTTCGGTAGCAAAATCCTACTCGTAACTGATGACAATGTGGGCATCTTGCTCTCTTAATAATATTAACTGTTATTACGTGTAGATGAAGTATGTAGTTTAGCTGTTTCCGTACGACGTCGGAAAAAGGGAAAGAGGGAGGATCGTTGGACAAACGTCCTCCCGGGATGTGTACTGTAGATGTCTGTAGTGCCCTCCTGATATCCATATGATCAGTTCTCCCGTAACTGGATAAGAGGGTGTGTGTGGGATATTTGTTGGCTGCTGTCCGTTGATGATAATGCTGTTGTCGTGGTGTCTGGGATGCTGTATGATGCCGATGTTATAAGCAAAGTGGGCGCATTCCAGTTTTCCACGCTGGTGAATGCCAAGTCTGTTGTTATTTGCGCGAGGTGTAGTCTGCGCCTGATATTATTTCTCCCGCAATTTGTGCAGGAGGAATTTGTTGCGGGAATATTTATGTCTCTACCGGTAATTATTTAAGACCGGTAGGCGCTGCTAAATGATGTTGTTGCCGATGTTGAATGTCTCCATTGTGCTGAGTATAACCGAGCAAGTATGTGATGTATGCGCCATGATGAATTGACGCATCCAGTCTTGAAGGCAGGTGTGTTCTTGTAGGTGTTGACGTTCTGTCTGTTGTGTGATATCCTGACTGCTCACGGGGGAGTATGGTAGGCCAAATGATGGGGTGGCCTTTGGATAGGGGGATGTGGTCATCTCCTGTTACACGATGGTTGGTGCCCTGTCGTAATTTTTAGACACCGGGAAAATTCGAGCCGAGGGTCTGCTGAACAGGCTGCTTCCCTGCCCACTGCAGGGGGGTAACGTTGGTCAGTGCGGTGCGGTATGCCACCTCCTCTCTCATATCTGAAGATTGACGGTCAACAGACGACAAGTGGAGTGTAAAATGGACTGGGCTGGTGATGTCTGAACTTGGTGTATAGACGAGGGATGGCAGTTGGATTTGGGGTTGTGGTGTGGTAATGGATAATGGTGCCGCTTGGGGGGAATTGTTTTGGTGATTTGGGGGCTTGGTTGGGTACACCTCATTGTACGGGTCTGCAGTTCTAGACACACCAAGACTTCATCCAGTCTTTTCACTTCCATGCTATTCACCACATGTTCCACCCCACAGGAAGCAAGGCTTGGGTCCGCCTCAGCTTCCGATTGTGGTAACTCTATGATGATGGGGCATAGCATGAAGTGGGTGGGAATGGGAAGAGATTGGAGGAACAGCTTTTCCATTCGGTCCCTTGAACAAAACAAGCACGAAATTCTTCAGATACGACTTCCCAAATCGAGTAGACCCATGCTGAGGAGGGAGAGGGCGAGTACGTATCTCGTCATCGTCGTCAGCGTTAGCTGCCTGTTCATCCACGTTCTGGCTTGGTAGAACTGGGCTGAACTAGCACTGCAGTGCTCTGCGCTAACTGTGGGAATACTAATTTCCGTAAAAATATCTGTCTGGGTACCGGTGTCATGAGAAACGCCCAGTCCGAGCTCTGGTGCTGTGTCGTCACTGACACAAGGTTTAAGTCGATCAAAGTGGATGCCTGAGGTCAGGCCATCCGAAGCACGAATGTGGTAGGGTATGTCCGACGTCTTACCTACTACCACATAGGGGCCTTTCCACTGGTAACTCAGTTTACTTGGCACGTTTGCAGACCATCGTGAATCGTGTACCCAAACCATTCTTCCTGCTTCATATACATCTCCATGCACTCTCCGGTCGTGCCATGTCTTTTGCCGCCGGTGTGCAATGGATAGTGTTTCTCTCACTAACTCATGAGCTTGTTCTATCCTTTGCCGCAAGAGTTCGACAAAGAGAGATGGTGAATTTTTTTCACCTGGTATTCGTGGCATGACCAGATCCAGGGGTAACGCTAATTCACGGCCTAACATTAACTGAGCAGGGGTGTAGCCCGTGCTGGAATGTTCTGAAGTGCGGTAAGCTATGAGTACATATGGGAGCCGTAGATCCCAGTATCTACAATCAAGGCGTGTTTCCTTGGTAAGCGTCTCCGTGAGAGTTCTGTTGAATCTCTATACCATCCCGTCGCTCCGGGGGTGGTATGAAGTTGTCCTTGTTTTGACGATATGGAATAATTTGCAGAGCTCTGATATGAGCCGGCTCTCAAAATTACTTCCTTGATCGGAGTGCAACTCATAAGGCATACCAAAGTGGCAGAACACATTGCTGGCCAAGACGTCTTCTACGGTGGATGCCTCTTGGTCTGGCAGAGCAAATGCTTCTACCCACTTCGTAAAATAATCTTGTAACACAAGGATGTATTTATTTCCATCATCCGTCGTATTCAAGGGTCCGAGCACGTCAATAGCCACTCACTCCCATGGTGCACCTACAGTCTTAATTTGAGATGGTGCAATATGGTGTTGGCCAACAGCGCGTTTTTGGCATGGGATATATTTGGCAACCCATGCCTAGACACTATCACGAATCCCGATCCAGTGGAATCTCAGTTTGATATGGGCTACAGTCCTTTCCAGATGTCCAGTGTTATCATGTAGTTGTTTTAATATAAGTTCACGATAACTTGCTGGAACTACCAAACGGTTATTAATGTATAGAACATTATTTATTAATTGACATTCTTCGAACCATTGGTAATAATATTTTGCTGTGATGGATAAGGGTATTACCAATTCCTTAGGAGGACGTACCCCCTCCTGAATCCATGCACATATATTCCATGTCTTCATGTCTGTTGTTTGGTGGTGTGCGGTTCTTTCTGGATTCTACTCTGCGCACCGCAATTCGGGGAACTCCGGAGATGGCTGTGTTGACTGTGTCATGGTGGCGGCCTCTTCGTGTTCAGCCTCAGCGCCGATTCTGCTTAGGGCATCGGCATTTCCATGCAATTTGCCGGGACGGTGAACAATGTTAAAGTTATAGGCCTACAGGGATTCCTGCCATCTCGCTACCTGGCCCTCCAGATTTTTCAAGTTCCTGAGCTACCATAGCAAGGCATGGTCTGTTCGGAGTGTAAAAGGGCGCCCATACAGAAAGTGCTCATAATACTTGACGAAATGGACCACCGCCAATGGTTCTCGCTTGGTGGTTGCATATCTTCTCTCCATTTTATTCAGAGTACACAAACCATAACCGAACATCTGCTCTGTTCCATCTTCAGTGACCTGAGATAGAACCGCGCCTATAGCGAAAGCTGATGCATCAGTGTCTAAGATGAAATCGAGGTTTGGATTATGATGAGCAAGAATTGGGGCGGTCGTCAAGAGTTCCTTCAGTGTCCTGAAGGAGCCTTCACACTCACTCATCCACTCAAATGGTCGATCTTTCTCGGTGATCTTGTAGAGGGGTGAAGCAATCTCGCTGAAATGTCAGATGTAACGGCGATAGTACTGGCATAGGCCAAGGAAACTCTGTGTCTCCATAACTGAAGAGGGCCGAGGCCACTCTGCTACTGCCTTAGTTTTTTATGGCTGTGTAGCCACTCCATCACTGGATATAATGTATCCCAAGAACTCAATGCTCTGTCTGAAGAGATGACATTTCTTCAGTTTGAGTTTCAAATTGTCCGTGCAGAAACGTGATAGCATGGTGTCCAGATTTATTAATGTTTGCTCAAACGTGGGTCCAAAGACTATTACGTCATCGATGTAACAGAGACAGATTTCCCATTGCAGGGTAGTCAATACCTGCTCAATGAGTCGTTCAAAAGTTCAAGGAGCATTGCACAACCCGTAGGGCATCTTGTGGAATTGGAAAAGGCCATCCCTACAAACGAATGCCATCTTTTCCATATCAGCTTCATCCATGGCTACTTGCCAGTAACCGCTAGCTAAGTCAAGGGTACAAAACCACTTGGCTCCAGACAAGGAATCCAAGGCCTGATCTATCCGTGGTAATGGATAAGCGTCTTTAATGCTACGATCACTAAGGCGGCGGTAGTCTATACAAAACCGCAAGGTTCCATCGTTTTTGCCTGCTAGCACTATAGGGCTAGCCCATGGAGATGCTGAGGGTTCAATAATACCAGTCCACAACATGTCGTTCACTTGTTGGTGTGCTACCACTTTCTTGTGAACGGGAAGACATCGTACCGGTTGTCATAAGGGGGTGATTATTGCCTGTATCGATGGAGTGTCGTACAAGATGTGTTTCTCTGAGATCCATGTCTCCGGAGGAAAAACTATCGCAATATTTATGTAGTGGTTTCCGAATTTCTCGTTTTTGTGATTGCAGTAATCCAATGGGGGCACGTAGATATAAATCGTGTAAATGTTCGTTTGCGGTGCTGGGTCAGAAAGTGCAGGTGATTCTAATGAGATTATGTCCACTAAGTGGCTGCAGCGTACTGCGGGTTCCAGAGGGATGGGATCCGCGGTACCATTGAACACTTTAAAAGGTATTTTTTCCTTATTAGCAGTGTCCACTATTATGTGGGGACTTGCGCATTGTGAGGCGATCATATAATCAGGGCTGGGTTCCAGCATGGCGATGTGTGTGTGTTGCTTCCTAACCGTGATGCGGTGGCCCATAAGATCTGTTCCTGTCCCGGCTCAACTGTGGTGGTACTCGATAGTCTTACCACACATGTGTCGTACAATGATGACATTGGTCCGAGAGGTATTCGTCGGCCGTATATGTCGAGTTCCTGTTGTCTGCAGTGTATGATGGCTTCACTGGCACTGAGGAAATCATAGCCAAGTAGGGCATCATTATGAATAGAGGCGATGACAACTCTCTGAATGAATTGCATTTCCTCTATTTGGATAACTAAATTAACAACACCGGCTACGGGTACATCGGCTCCTGTAGCCATCTGTAGGTAAATATGTGTAGGCTTAAGGGCAGGCTTCTTATGAGGTGGGATGCTCTCATATAAGCGTTGGTTAAATACTGTGATTGAAGCACCGGTGTAGACGGTGGCACTAGTGGAAATGCCACTAAACAGACAGGCACATTTGTAGCAATGGTAGTGGCGTTGTTGCTGTTTCGGTGTAGGCGGTATTAGTGTAGACGGTGGCGTGTACGGGATGACAGATAAGAAAGCCTTTTCCTACAATGCTTCATAGGATGCTTTGGTGAAGTGCAGAAGAAACATTGATGTCGCCAAGGACGTGCATTCGTCCGTTTATGTCAACTGGTGGGGGTGATGTTCTGCATACCACCAGAGGGCACCGAGAATTTAGTGCCTTGGTGGCGGGATGTGGTGCTTTCAAAAACGTTGTCTCAGCAGAGGTGCTACAACCTACCACTGCCGTTTTACATAGGAAAGAAGGCGTGTCATGTGCGGAAAAAGAGGGGGATGTGCTTGCTGCAGATGGGGGAGGCATCGTAGGAACTGACATATGTGAAGCTATGCATTTTGGTGTTGGTGTGAAAGCCGATTTCTGTGGATGATGGTTAGCCACTGAACGTTGTTGCGTGAAAGCTGCAGTTGAGCCGGGAGGCGGATACGCGCACCGAAGTGGCTCTGTGTGATTTGGTGCCCTTAGGAGTTTGACTGTTTCTCCAGTTGTGGCGTGCTACAGTCTGGAGCAGCTTAGGACACCACTCCCTCCAATGTCCTGGCTGACGGCATCCAAAACAGGTATTCTTTGGCGGTGCGGTGTCGGTGGTGTTTGCTGTCCGAAACTGGGTGGTGGTGAGGTTGGTGCTGAGTGTTGTAACCAAATTAGTGAGTGCGGAGATTTGTTTGTTAATCTTTCTATCCGCTCTCTCATGTTGCCGTTGTTGTTGTTATTTCGCTGGTTTCCGCACCTCGGGGCTCCATTGTGCCCTCCTCTACGGGCACAGCCCCTTCCTCCAGGCGCTTGATTTTGATTGGAATTCTGCACATCTGATGGTGGTGGTGTCTGTGTGGTGGGTGTTCATGATCTGGGGGGAGCACTAGCGGGCGGGGCGATAGCTACACCCTCTATCTCGTTGATAGGATGGGGTAGGCGTCGGTTATTCTTTTCCCGCTCCAGAAAGGTCTCAATGCATACCGCAGTTGCCGTTAACTGGGCCAAACTTCCGTGGTCACCGAGAAACAATTTTTCTTTCAGGGCCGGTTCACCACTTAATGTATCGATGAAGGTATCGAGATGCAAATAAATCACGCCCTCCGTATTGGTGCTCGGATAGGCGCAGGTGACTAGCCTCCTAATTCGGCTAGCTAACTCAGGAAGAGTTTCTCCTGCGTGTCGGCGAAGATTTTTAAGTTGAAGATGACTGGTTTCTCCAAGGGCTGTGTCGCCAAATCGCTCCGTCAGTGCTCGTTCCAACTGTGTGTAGGTGGGTGTGTAATCCGTTCGCAGATCCACACCACAAGAACTTGAAGGGCTTTTCCGGAATGTTTTGCGTCGAGATATTCACCCATTTGTCGATCGTCCCAGCGGTTAGTTCGACTTATGATCTCGAACTGTATCTTATAATTGGTCCAGTCATTCTCCCCACTAAATTCAGGAGGGAGGATGACTCAGCCAAGACCGCGGGAAGAATGCAGTGGTTGAAATCCAGGTGGTGCGGGTATTTGGGAAGTTGAGGATTGTACTGAGGTTGGTCATAGTGCAGATGGTGGCTGTGTCGGTGTTTCTCGTCGAAGCCGATGCCGAAGAGCCAACACGCGTACTCCAATTTAATGAGTCTGCCCCGTTTGTAAAACCATAGACTGGCAGGGGTCTATAGACGTGAGGTGGATTATTTTGAAGATTGAACGGTCGTTCCTCATATGGCGGTGGTGCTGTCGGCTGACGGTCATGATGTGTCGCATGACTGATATACCGTCGAAACGGTGGTGCCGATTCCTCCCGATATTGCCGTGGTAATCCCCTTGAGTACATTGTTTCACTAGAAGGAGGCAGTGCGGGAGGTTGTCTATGGTGTGGTTTATCATCCGGCCATACAGTTTCCGTAGATGACATGGGTGAACGATAGTAGTCTGAAGGGCTGTAGATATGCCCGCACTTGGGTCTTTGTCGGAGTCGTCCACGATTCGGCCCTGTTGGTGTTGGCCTGTCGCGGATGTCTGCTATGGTTCTGAATTCTGTTCCCACCTGTGAGGTATCTCGAAAGGTGCCATCGCTAACAGGCGAAAACAGGTTATAATGCAGAGTTGTTGATTCCGCTGAATCTCTGGCATAGTCGGTGAGCATGTGTGCTGAGAATCCGTATGAGGCTACCTCTTGATTGACGGTGTCCTCGCTAAACGGAGATGGTATTGAAGTAAGCTCACTATATGGTGTGAGCGTGAGTTCGCTGCACGTTACTGCTGTTCTTCGAGACCCACATCGGGCGCCACTTGTAGCTCGCCGGGTAGTGTCAGTCCGTTCCGGTGTATCATGTTGACTCGCTGCGCCGCAAGTGCATGATGAGTGATGACGCTGGTTAGCATCCGGTCTCTGGGTGGTGGACCTTGTACGAGACTGCCCTGCGGGAAACAAAAATGGCTCCTAAGGCCGGTGGAACTCAATCGTTCTGGTGGGGCCATGCGACCATCGTTGTGAACGTTAAACACAACGCTCTCATCCCACGAGTTGGTGTCACCAGTATGCCTGTCCATAGCAATTTCGTGATCTATGGACATACAAGATTTGATTTGGTGACCTAAAAATATAAGTCTATACAATGAGTTTACTTAAATAATTAAAAGTATGCTAGATAAAACTACAATAAGAGCATACGAAAATACGAGACAGAGACAGGTAGATGAATTTTAAACATGGGGCTCCCGGAGGTACCACACAGACTCGTAGGTCTGCAGAGGTATCCCCGCAAGGGAGGCTTCCATGCACGAGACTTAACTAGTTAACTTAATATAAGCTATTTTACCTCTAAGCTGAAAGGAAGAAGGTTATCTCAGACAAAAAGTAATGTGCATCACGCGGGCACTACATGTAATGCAAGTTTTGGGTGAGGAGTATTATCTTGGCGTGGACCATCGTGGCTGAATCCTTGTGAGAGGTAAGTGCCTCGCGTGGGCCTCCATCTCGGGAAGGTGTCGGCACTGCTTAAAGCGGAAGAAAGGCAGGTAAAAATGGCCTACCCTAATATTTCAAACAAAAATACTTTAGGAAGAAAAGACCATACCTAGTGAGATTATGACTATAGGGATGCACACTGCTTTACGTGAAGACGGGACGGAGGATTCCCGATGGATTCCCTTGTCACAGTCTTATGTAGTTCTTGGTTTGCTGTATTAGTAGTTGCCGCTTTATTTCTGCGGGCCTTCTGCTTTGCTTAATTCCTTTTAGTGGTTTTTAGAATGAGAATTAGTTTAGGCCGTGACTGGCTGATATCTACCTTGCTATTAGACACGGCTGTCATGGAGAACAGATGCCCCAAGACAACAATACTAAAGACAGTGCTCATACATGTTACGTAGCAGGATCTCCGAACAGGATAAGAATCCGGACATCCCACCCCGCAACCACATAAAACATTACAAGACATGGGTTACATTTCAAAAAAGCATTATTAGAACATTTCTCATATCGTTATGGTGGGGGTCAGAGAGACAAATTCCCACCGTAAATGTCCTTCTCGCAAGGGTGTGGCAGATCTAAATATCATGCCCAGACATCTTAACAGAATTCGGTGGGAATACACATCTCGCCCGTCACCGGATCCTATGGAACTAACCGTTTTACCTGTCATTCGGTTTATATACAAGTTGCCAGTTTTGCACTGCTGTGCGGGGGGGGGGGGGATTGTCAGTAAATAAGATAATAATTGATACATGTGTTTTCGCAGTGCTTTCCTACATTGGCTTAAAGTGCTAACTACTAAGTATCCGAAGATACACGGGAATGTGTATGTGACACCACACTGTAGCCATCACCGCTCAGAAACCCCAATAGTTTCCCACAGTCGGATCAGCCCATGGTGCGGATGGGGACATCCAAACAATTAAGAAGCCACAAGGCTGAGTGGAACACGAAGAGAGACAAAATCTTACTGATGAGTCTTACCGGAGTGGAGGGCTAGATTATCGCACTACCGGAAGAAAAGAGTATATTACACAGTATGTAATGAAGAAAGTGTCTCTAATCATTTTGAACCCATCCTATTGAGCTGAATAGAAAAAGGTTTAGTCGGTAGCATGCTGGGCTAAACAGAGTTATAGCACAGACAGCGACCTCAGTGAAAAATTGTTGGTGGCGGGAGAAAGTGTTGCATATATAAGTGTTGCTGTATAGTGTTTCCTACGTGTACTGCAGTCCAATATTTTCCATGAATAAACAAAACATATAAACGGATGGCCACTGGCCATATATATACATAATCTAACCAGAACGAGCAATACGGTGTCAAATTATCAAGATATATATATATATATATATATATATATATATATATATATATATATATCAGTACAGGGTAACGAACCTACTATAGTGCAGTTAGCAACACATTAAGGAAAATGAGAATAATTATCAACAAATACAGAAATTATAACTAGCGGTCCTAAGACCGCTACGGTTCCTTTTAGTCATTGGGACCATTATTGCGGATACAATATAGTTAACAAAACCTATATAGAGAAATAATTAAATGGTGAAGTATAGTTACTTGAATACTTGGTAGTCATTCCTAAGTTAGGCTACCCTGTTACTGAAATTGACACGTTGATCCATAGTCGACGTGAAATGATGCGCTCTCCGGAAACTAGAAAGTTCCCGCAGGTTGGTTCCCGCAAGCTGTTTTCCGCAAACAAGATTTCCTCAAGAACACTCATGGCGAGAGTGCATCGCTTAGTGCTGTAGGCCTAATAGAATGTCTAACAAGCAGTCAGTAAAAGATACGATAGTACTACGTGGTGAAGAAAGTTCCCATACACCGATGGCATGGATGGAAGGTGTAAACAACCCGTCACTAGTGGGGTTGTCAGAGGCAAACGAGGACACAAAACAAAGCTTCATGGTGCTGGTTACGTCAGCCAGCTCTGAAGACGCACTGGGCAGAGTTTACTTGCTGCGGTCGAAAGTTTAAAGATCCGACACGATATGTGTGTGGCGGCGATTGAAATACCACTTTTAGGCAGATCCGATGAGTCATCTATCAAAGAACATCCCGTCTCTACATCTGTAGACTCACATATTCAGGCCGTAACGGCCTCACTGCAAATTTGTGTTCCGAATGTAGCTGTTAGTATTCGTGAACAATTATCAGAAGTTCCAAATTACTCCCGTATGTCGGGAGTTACAAAATTGTTTTAGTGCGGTGAGTTGGAGAACTGCATGCTACGGGATAAAAACCTGACACATAGCGAAGGAAGGCGCGTATTGTCTGTCGCGCTTGTAGTAGCTGGTACAGATCCAACCTGTTCGGCCCCTGGCCGAGGATGCTCTCGATTACTGGATCGCTTCTCCTTTTATACTCCTCGGGATGTCACAGGGGCAGGCTTCATCCAATCATCGTTCGAGCAAGGGCCAATCAGCGCACAGCTAATAATAGCGCAGTCGAACGTTCTAGAACATTCTAGAAGATTTGCGTCCACGTGGTTATGACGTCACGGCAATATTTTGAAGATAATCATGAAGAGCTTTCCCTGGATAACTCGGCCATTTCTCAACTGATTAATGCCAGGTTTAACGGGTACATGCAATCAATAAGGATTACAGGGTACCATCACGGTACACTAAAAGTACCATCCTATCTAGGTCGTAACTACGTGCTCAATAGAAACAGCGCCCTAGCGCGCATGCGCATCATGCGTTTTAACGAACTTTCTCTCCCATAGGCCTATATACGCTTATGGCTCTACCCAGAGGGCCGTGTTCAGGAAACGAATCCAGGACGGGTGGCGCGTACCCAGCTCAGCTGGTACGGCCGGTATCCGACCGGTCGATCCGAACTACAATATAACCAGACCATGTTGGTCTAGGAGAGCGAAGTGACAAAGACGTCTTTGAAAGAAGTCTACTAAAAATGTGTCATTGTTTTTGCTGATGGCGGCATGTTTTCATATTTAAGTCTTTCCCGTCCGTCACTACTTGCTCTAAATAGCTGTATATTAATAAGTCCAGCTGAAGCTATGTCATCTGCACTCACATCTATGTGCTTTATCACTTTTGGACGTCCCCCATTGCTATCATGCGCATGACATAAAATGTACCACAGCCATCGAGTGTTCTACTTTCATGGCCAACATTGTCTGCTGCGTATTGCATGAATCGTCCTGGGAACATAGGACATCGTTCAAACCTCTGTACTTCAGAATATGAACTAAAAAACACAAGTTTGTTCTGTGTTTCGATGAGGTATCTGGATGCGAAATGAGAATGCATCTGAACAGCCAAACCTAACTGCAATGGAGCTATGAGATTTCTGGAACATGTAGCCTGCATGATAGCATGTCCTAAGGAGAACATACCTTTGAGACTTTGTCCGTTCCAACAAACAAAGCATTCAACAAAAGTCACAATGAATGTGGTAGAAAGGCTGTTGCTTCATCGACGGTATACATGGAAAGGCTAGAGGGGTAAGCGTCTTTAGATTGAACGACCGAATTAATGCCACTCTTGATGAGGTGGCCAGCCCCTTCTATTAATCTCAACTTTTCAGATCATGTTTGGGGCTGTCTGTAAAATTCATTTAAAATGATCTATTGGATCAAGGGTGAAAATTGATTCAAATATAAAAATATTGAATCAATATTTTATTTGTCAATTTAATCAGTTTTATTGGATCAAATGTGAATAATTAATTTGATTTGAATAACTTATAGTCTAACAATGAAGAAAATCGGGAAGATTTACTATTTTAAAGGCGTGGTTCATTATCCCTAGGAAACACACTTTTCAGTTTACCTTGATTGTCCATTTATAAAATTAACCTTGGCCGTATGTTACAATAAATAAGATATATTGGAAGGAGTTATTTAATAGTTTCCCCATGTTTAATTTACAGATGGGATTAATGTTATCATAGTTATAAACATGACGAGTGCCGTAATGGCCATGACATCGTGAATTTACAAGTTTTCTTGAGTTAATCAGTTATAGTCTCCAAACCCTATGCTCACTCCCTTAACGTTGACATTAGGCCTATCTACTTCATTGTTCTGTAATAAACACATGGGTGCATACATTATTTATATTTGATGTGAAAAGGTCTATACTCTGCATATTATAAGCAGTTGTTGCGATGTGCTGCAGCGATATAGCCATATTTGCGTTTTCACATTGGCCAGGCGACTGAAAAGACCATAAACTTTAACTGTTAAAAAAGAATAGTTCCACTCAAAAGATTTTAATAAATTTGTAATATGCCACCAGGAAGTACCTACGGAACACATTCTACGTAATTTCATTTCTGTTGCAATTAGTGGTAGGTTTTGCCAAATTTTAGCTATTTTGACTGGACCAGATCATCTTTTATTCATATGAAATGAATCACTACAATACTGTTGTATCCGGACACACCTTCTGTTATACTGAATTTATATACTGCTAATATCTTTCGTGTTTGAACTATAGGTTTTATTATGCTGATTATATATTTATTGCTAATATCTTTCTTGTTTCAGGTACACCTTCCTGGTACAGAATGCAGTGTATAACCGTATCTACACCTGGCGTAAATGCATTATATACTGTTTGATATTTTGGATTTTATGTTCTCTTTTGGACCTCTCTACCTATATGGGATGGGGTGGACATGCATTTGATATGAAAACCATGGCATGTAGCTACGATCGCCTAACTGATTACTCATTTACCTTGTTTTCCATTTTATTTGTACTGGTTTTCCCATTAACCATTGTCGCAGTGAGCTATGTGAAAATCTTTCTGTATGTCCGAAATACCAAAAGGGATGTACGTAGTTTCCAGGAGGAAGGCGAACATTCTAAATTTAATGTCGTAAAGCGAGAGGAAATTCAACTGGCCAAAACCCTGTTTTTAATCTTTATTATATTTTCATTATGTTGGATGCCATATGGGATTTTGATCCTTTTTGACACCAGTGATCTGGTCCCAAGGTTATATTATCTGCTGGCTCTTCAAACTGCACATACAAATAGTACCATTAACAGCATTCTCTATGCCGCAACAAATAAGCGATTCAGAGAAGGGTTTAAGATGTTCTTAGCGATGTGTTTTAAGTCTATTGTTCATGCCCCTGGAGCAACTAGAGACAGTTTCATTGTGAGTGTACCATCTGCAAAGAAGTCCTTCACGAAATGAAATCAATATTACATTCAGAATATACAGTTGTAACAGGCAGATGTGCACCTTGGTAAGGTCTTCATTCCTAATGGCCATTTTTGGTTCAGATGGGTCACTTGGGAAACGGATAAATCCGCCAGAGATTATGACGTCAAACAAAACATACATTTATGTTTAGTGAATTAATTACTTTTCCCAAGTGGGCCCTCTGAACCAGAAATGGCCATTAGGAAATATCATCCACAATACAATAACTATATTGTTGAATAAGTAGTAGTTTAATTAGTAAGCGTTGTTTGTAATAACAATAAACTGCTTTCCATTTATTAATTACAAGATTTGTTTCAAAATCTAATATGCCATTTAATTGGATCCGTCCACACTCACACTCACATTTATTCAGGTCTATTATTTATTACGTTTAAAGTAACTTACATTTGTGTATTTAGTAGCAATCCAAGGTCACATGATACTGTTTTGTCTTCGCGCTCACGGATGTTTTATATCAACAACTAACTTCTCGTTTTTATGCGTACAAATTATTCTTGTGTCTCCAGCTTGTTATGTGTATGGTTAGTTAGGTGTCGAAAATATCTCAATTAATAAAACAGTGTTATTAAGTGATAGAACTGTCTAGTATCGGATTTGACTTTCCATTTGACAAAGATGGTGCCTAAGAAAACAACAGAAGAAATCAGGAGAAACGCCCATTCTCGATATGGACAATTATATGAATTTGGTCTATACAACGCTGAGAGCGGAACTCGAAGTTATTAACATCAGCACTCCAGTTACCTTCAGTATAAACATTCTCCATAATCTGTAAATGGAGAATTTTTTGATAAAAATTGACAATTCACAAAGTAGTGTCATTCCTATCGATGTTGCAGATCATCAATTTGATTCAAACCTTAACGAGAGCGCTCTCGGTGGCGAGGATGGTTTGTCTACTGACAGTTTAGTATCTCGACAGACTACAATGTCTGTGTCGGCAGCTGATCATCACATGCAGATGACATTCCTCACATGGACTTGATGTCTCCTTCTCTGAGAAATCAACTCATTGAGGGTAGGGTCGTAATTTAGACACTTTTCTGATTCCATATTATGATATTCCCTCCCTATTGGCAATGAATCAGACAGGGAGGATTCCAGATCAAATCGCTAGCCTTATATGAAAACTTACGTCACTAATCATTGTTAAAAATTGTTTAATGTTAATTTGCCGTATCTCAACATTGTTACACCTCTCACAACTACAACTACATAATTGTACAATTACTATCATAATTACCCGATATTAAGCTGAAATGAAAATGTGTGCACACGTCAAAGACGAAGTCATATGACCATAATGTCACATGATTAATCAATTTTTGATTCGTGAGACTACAGTTTATATAGAAATGTATATCACTACTCATTGTTAAAAATTGTTTAATGTTAATTTGCCTAATTTAGAGATTACCTGTTCAACCGATTACTGATAAATCAGTAACTTCAATTACTTCCTGTTCATCAACTGATCAACATAGTCATTAGGGGCCGACGGATACACGTAATGATGATTATAAAACTACTCTGAATGATTTCCAATGCCCAATCTGCATGGCCGTATGAGGATCACAACCTTCACATATTGCCCCAGTAGCCCCAGTCAGACGGAATGATTTGGCAGAGTGTAGACTCGGACTAAGTCCAGCCCTCTTAATAGTCTCGTTTAGTATGGTAACTACAGTAGACGGAGCATATAAAGTTAACAAAACTGGTTGTGGAGAGTCCCATGGACGAAAGCCTTTTGTTCTTTCCATGTCTGTATATAAGCACAAAGCCGGGTCCACGTCAGTATCCGAACACTTGGGATACTATCAGTATCATTCTTAATGCCAAAGCAAGTTATAGTCAATGATCCGTCATCATTAAAATTTACATTGCCAACAGCAAACACGATCGTCTTGGATGTACCTGTTTTGGAATCATACTACACCCCCTTTAGGGGCTAAATCAGATGGTCGTGTCATAAATGGCAAAGACAACAGCGTAATTGCCTTTAGTCTTAAATCCTTTATAATCATACTTGTATTGGAACCCATTGTCTTAAACAACCTTTGAAATGGTTCAATGGACATAGATTGTGTTTGTTTGGTAGGCTCAACCGTCCCTGATTTTATTAAACTGCCAACTAGTCTTCTAATGTTACCGTATTTCGTGGGTGATGGTATGTTATGGCCTTCATAATAACATGATGATATTAATAGTTACAATGGTTGTGATTAAGCTACCTGTAAAATAATTATAATAATGTTACTAATTATAAAAGTGACGATCTTGATAGTAATGATAATAATAATAACAATTATAACAATAATAATTATAATAATAATAATAATAATAATAATAATATTATTATTATTATTATTATTATTAGTAGTAGTAGTAGTAGTAGTAGTAGTAGTAGTAGTAGTAGTAGTAGTAGTAGTGGTAGTAGTAGTAGTAGTAGTAGTAGTAGTAGTAGTGGTAGTAGTAGTAGTAGTAGTAGTAGTAGTAGTAGTAGTAGTAGTAGTAGTAGTAGTAGTAGTAGTAGTAGTAGTAGTAGTAGTAGTAGTAGTAGTAATTAAAGCAGGAAGACCCCCGTCCCCACCCGACGCTTCCTTACCCACAACCTGATAATATCCCTACTTCTATGCAATATATCAAACAAGTGAAAGACACTAGGTGAAGACATAATGCGGTGCTAGTATGTCTGTATATGTTATGATGCCGACCACATATTATCATTTGTCTTCTATATATAGAAGTGTTTATGTATGTCTATTCCTCTAGTGGACTCACTGTATGTACAATACATACTGTAAATATCATTCTTCCAAATAAACGTAAATACTATTCAATTCAATTCAGATGTAAATTGTTTAAATCTCGCGGAAGAGCAGCAATGTCCAGTTTGGCAGAGATGTGGCTCTTTTGTCAGTTGAATCTCCTGGGGACACAATTATCAGGTCCAGCATCAGTGTGTCAATCTTAGATGATCTCTTGGTAGTTGTAACCTTGTTACATCACAGTTATTACGTCGCTTTCATTGTTGGCTTATTGGCATAGTTATCAAGTTCGCCAAATATCATATCGGCAATAATCGAATAGTAGGATACTTAAATAATCCAATACACTATACATTGTTAGGCCGACGCAACATGTGATATCGTTGCTGGATCTTTTATGATGATAGTGTCCAAATACACTTAAAATTTCAATTATCCTATAAGTTTCCAGAGTGAGAGACTCACCGTATCACTTGGTCTTATTTCAGGTGCATTTTAACAGGTTCGATCATACTTTTACAATGTGTTGGCGATGTTCTATCTCGCTACTCCATGCTCTGGTTTAAGGTAATTTGAGCCAATCCTTTTTTCGACCTGATCGTTAGTGAGACTGGAGTGTGAGCTTATTATTCCAGGGCTAGTCAAGTGCACCTCAGTTAACTCGGTTGATTATCATCGTCAGACCTATTCACTCTCCAATTATTTCAGGAATCAGTAGGTTATGTCTAGCTAGAAGAGTTAAAGAAACACTGTCTCGTGTAACTATTCATCGGAGCTGTTGAATATTTTGGAATTAATTTGACTGGAAGCTATTGCTTCCCTAAGCAGGATATCAATTTTAGGGAATCTATGCACTATGATTTTCTGTACATATTATATCTGAGCCGATAGTAGTAATCCTTTGTGGCAAATAATACGACAAATTATGTTCATTTTCTGGGCTAAGAAAGATAATACGTGGCTATGAAATCTCAATATGGGCTAGTTTACTGGCTAATGTCCATCTTGCTTTCGCTACAGTTGGAGAATATCTGGGTGCCACTCTTACTAAGGCTGGTGCTTGGTGCCTTCTGATATTGTCATCTTGTGGTTCAGGTTTATTTTATCTAAAGTTTTCTGATGCAGTCACACTTGACAGAGAAAGGTTGGGTAGCCATGTTGACTACATGGAAAACAAAATTGGGGTCTGGGATAGGGCCTTTTAGGACTAACCTGGAATCAGTTAGTGGCTTTCACACATGGCGCACATGTGGGAGGGCTCATCAGGGTAATCTGAATTGGTCCTGGGAGTTACTATCCCTTCAGCCATTTTTTTCTCTCCAGAACCTATTTGGAACGATTTACGTTCAAAGTCAATCATATGATGGTGTAACTGCGACCTCCAGTTACCTCTCTTCAGTGATATATTGTAAACTATTTCGTTGTGTCATCTGCAGAGTTTATCCCCACCCTTCTTTTACTGCTTTACTACAATGGCAAGGCAAGTTTATCGTATATGGAATTGTGGTATGGTAATCAGTATTCTTGTAATTAAGTATCTGTTGTTTACCTTGCAATTTTCAGATTAGTCAGTTAATTTACTGGTAGAATCCAGAGAAGCTATGAATAGAGTGTGTTACCAAGACAATATGTCATTCCAATTGTTTTTTAACAAACTGCTGGATATTTGATATTTGTCTTCCGCCTTGTGTTCTTATTTGGTGACTCTCAGCTGTTCTTCATATTCACACCTGCGAGTTTGGGGTCAATAATCCTTGTTTCAAAGTATTATTTTCTCGCAAGTAACTATCATCTAAAGATTACGCTGAATTCTACAACCTTCGTTGTATTAGTACAACTCCTATTCTGGGGAAATGCTTGCGCACATGAATTTCTCAGCCCAGTTGATATTAGGGAACTTTTTACCGCAGGAATATTTCCAATTCAGAGGTATCTCTAAATCTTTGCTTTAAACTGGGTTCCACAACCATTCTTGTGTTAGTACACCCTCGTGTCTGGAAAACTTCTGTCAAGCGGATTTTTCAACTCAGTTGAGCCTCTCCATCTCCAATTAAATCTCTCCTTCAGTCAATAGGCCGCATTGTTTCTATGTTCCCTCATGTACTGGCGATACTATTTAGCCATTTGCGATTTAGCTTTCCTACAACGGAGCCAGTCTCTAAGCCACAACCCAGTTTTTAGATTGTTATTTGGAATTGAAGTTATGTTAGATTTGCATATTGTCATAATCATTTTATAGTTAGGTGAAGTTTTATTTTATTACTTACTGCAACCATATTACTGTGTATTGACATTTACCACCCTACTGACTTCCATTAAATAGAGTCAATAAACACGTTAAAACTTCGAATTATAATTGAATTTGTCTTTATTGGGGTTATAAATCGAGGTTAATTCAACTAGGAGCTGTTGAGTCATTTGTCAGAAAAACGTGGCTGCCAAATTAGCTTCAAAATATTGAAAAGGTCACCTATATTACTCTCTTGAAATTCAGAATTTGATGATTCAAGGTTCATATGGTCATAATATCATTCGCAGTGTCTAAAATGTGAATATATATTAACAACGTTATAAGTAGTATTGATGCTGCTGTTGTGTTATTAAAGTTTAAGTGGCGGTCCAAAGTAAAAAATAGTGAAAGTTAGTGCCTGAAGTCTCTGACTGATGGTCGCAAAGATAATAAATAAGACAATACACACACACGCACGCACGGACGCACGCACGCACGGACGCACGCACGCACGCACGCACGCACGCACGCACGCACGCACGCACGCACGCACGCACGCACGCACGCACGCACGCACGCACGCACGCATATATATATATATATATATATATATATATGTATTGTCTTATTTAGAGAGAGAGAGAGAGAGAGAGAGAGAGAGAGAGAGAGAGAGAGAGAGAGAGAGAGAGAGAGGGAGGTGGGGATGGGGATGGGGAGGCAGGGGGGGATGGGGAGGAAGGGGAGGTGGTAGGGGGAGGGAGAGGGAGAGAGAGGGAGAGAGAGATGGGGTGGGGTCATGAGTATGAAGTATGAACAAGAAATGCGTTAGCATCATGACAGCGTCAGCAATAGAGGTGTGCTCTCCTTATTGCAGGACAATAGCCAATGTCTGCTAAACTGTTTTATGTATGGGATAGTACTAGTGGAGAAGGTGCATCTGGATACAGGAGAGAAGAGCTGTAGTCGAGTTCTCGATCTCGATACCTATTATGGCATAAAACGTAAGCACGTCGGCTTACTAGTCGTCGACAGATATGCGCATGCTGTAAAGCTATCAACAATATTTTATTGTCTTGAGATGCACGGCTGACAGGTTGCTGTAGTAGGGACACTAATAATACCATCTGTTGTGGATAGGTACATATTAGAAGCTTAGACTTGATGGTCGCCTTCATCGGTTTCAAGCAGTGTCCCCACAGATTCAAACCATAGTGGGCATGGGGTCATATATATATATATATCATACGCTTTCGACATTGTGACGTACCTAAGTCATTTTGATTGTGAAGATAGCGACTATGATATGTATTTGCTTATGATGTCACATACTTGAGTGACAGATCTGCTCCATTCATTTACACCCAGAGCAATTAGGGAATGATTATTATACCACACCTGATAGATTATTATAGCACGCCCGATGGATTCCCAATGTTTTATATCAATCGTGCAAAGCGATAGAGAGAAGCATAAACAGCATAACCAGATTGATGACCAAACATAGCCTTCGCTAAACAAGAGTGTCTAGTGGATCGAGGAGCATCCATAGAGAAAATGGTCTGGACGAGAAACCCAATATGAGCACCATGAAGCCATCTTGGAAAGTAGTTTCTATGATATAACTTACTAGTAAGCATAGAGGCAATAATGTACATGAGATTCTAGTAGTAATGCAATGTAAGTGTGAAGTATGCAATTATGCAATAAAAGAGGCGTATCTGTGTATAATGTATCCCCTATAATAAGCTTGAGTAGAGAGTGAATCTTCCCAGGTAACGGTTCAATGAAGGGATACATTTCAGCTATGCCCCGCCCATTTCTACCTAAGCTCCGCCCATGATTTGAGAGTGTTGGGATCTATTAATATACTTTATTTTCTTTGAATCCTGAATTCACATAATCTCAATTTCAAGCTACAGTTAGCACTTAGCCGGTTTAATATTTTGAAAGTAATTTTAATGGGTGCTGTTGCTGCAAACAGAAGATACAGTGCACAGTCAAATTAGTTCCAAAATATTCAACAGAATGTTTATTAAATAGTAAAGACATATAATTTGTACACTTGACATAATTTTCGTGATGAAGCTAGATACGTCACTTAGTAAGCATTTTGTTTGAGGCGCCAGCCTACATGTGAGGTAATTCATTATGACGTCATATAATTGAGTGACAAATTGGATCTAGATGCATTGAATGGAGGAATCCGAACTGCCACTTAAGTATTTGACACCATGACCAAAATACGTATTTTGGTCAGGATGTCAAATACTTAAGTTGAGCCACACAACAGCTACGTCATTTGATTTTAACTTCGGTTAAGAAATGGCGATGTCGTTGGGTGCCATCGTTACATGCTGGTCAAAAGTGTCAAATTTGACTGTGCAACACTTAAGGGTGTGCTTTTTAGGAAAGTCCTAAGCTTCAAAGTAGGTTAACCTTATGTCAGGATTATGACGTCATATATTCAAAATTGCCACTTTTGCTTAAAACAAATACAATAAGTCTCGTACCCGTAGCTTTTATGGCTATTATTGTAAAATACCACATTTCATATATGTATGTTGCCAAGTAGAGAAAATGTTATATTGATAATATGGTGTGCCTATTCATATAAAGATTTGAGCAAAATACCAAGATCAAATGGCATGAATGATCATGAAATCGTTTACACGCGACTATGTTTCTCAGTTAAATTTGGCACTTTTCTCCCTAAGCCACTCCAATTTTATCATTCAAATGCAGGTAAATATTCACACTTATTCACATATAACTTTAAGGCAATATTAATGTGTCTGCAAAAGTTAAGTTTTGCGTTTCATCTTGCTATGCAATCCCCTATGTTATCAGATTCCGTAATATTGGCACTAAATCTTTCAAAATCTGACTGGATTATTTGTACCAGAATGGATTAGACTGTGTGCGTAGTTTACCAAACAGTTGCTTCAGACGAGATGTGTTGTCCGCAAAATAGGGCAATCTGTGATGTCATATGGGTATAGTATATTTTTAGACACAGTTGAGCAATTTTACAGTTGGATGCTTCACAAGTTAATGTTGACTTTTGGAGTTGATGGAATGGTTGAGACTTCTATCAAGAACAATGCTTCATGGTATCGATCGTGTCATTAGAAGTTTAACAATTCAAAGTCGTATAGGGAAAGGAGTAGTAAAACGAAACAGATGAACGCGTTTGATGTTCCGAGTGACGCAAATCAAAAAGGCAATAAAAAGGTAGGTAAGTTGTATATCTTTCGTGGGATTAAAAATTCATGTCGACGAATATGCATCAGGTTCAGACTAGGAGGTCGCTAAGAGAAATGTGTTTAACTATACAAGATACTGAACTCATAACGAATATAATGGGGGCGGGGTGTTAGGGAGAGTTAGTTACTATTGAAGCTAACTAGCATATGGTGTGCCTGACAAAATATAGGAACCATTATCATGCTGGTCGGTTTGCGGTCTCATATATAATGAGAGGGAATGTGAAAGCTAGATCATTTGCTGAACGAGTGAGCATCTGGTCTAGAGCTACAACTTCATACATGCATCTGAAGCTCGTGATGCTGTAAACTTGGAGATGATATTTCCATCGACATAACTCGTTTAAGGTAAACTCGTAGACCATTTCACAGACATGGGACCTTAAGAGCAATTTAATGTCAAAAGAATAATTCTGGTATCTCCTGAATGTATGTAGCAACCATTAACGGATGCCTTTCTCTATCTGAACTGCGAAGAAGAACCATTGCGTTTGGCTACGGTTGCAAAG
The DNA here is from genome assembly GCA_034401795.1 of Chaetoderma sp. LZ-2023a. Lineage (NCBI taxonomy): Eukaryota > Metazoa > Mollusca > Caudofoveata > Chaetodermatida > Chaetodermatidae > Chaetoderma > Chaetoderma sp. LZ-2023a. The sequence continues at coordinate 10,028,723 of CM067359.1, forward strand.
ATTCATAGGGTAGAGCATTTCAAATGGGTATGTATGTACGTGAGTATGTATGTACGATTACTGCATTGGGGTGTAGTAGTAGAAACATCCTGCAGCTGCAATAAATTCTTCTTCGCTTCTCTGCCTTGTCCTCAACCGAGACCTTTAGCTTCCTCAGATTCATTCGTGATTTAAGTGTAACGAGTCCTATTTTCTTGAGGTCACCTCTCAGCACGCTTAATAGATTTTTGTAATGACGTCCTTTACTGGCTTTATATTTGCTGACTCCCAGTGTTGGAGCTCGTGGCTTCCAAGGGTCTCCGTACTGGTGCTTCTTCTGGCATCCTTAGCACATAGCCAGACATGAATCATCTTTGCTGGAAGACTTTTACTGACAGAGTGGGTATCTTTTCTGGTAGATTCACTCCTTACTGTCAGGAGAAGTCAGTTGTTTCTAGTATCTCCTTACTTACCTCGATGAGGCTAGCTAGACTAGACATAAAGGAAAATGCCAAATACCCGTAGGTTTGTCTCACCTTATCATAGTCGTTTGTGTATAATTTCACAAAAAGTACACGAGGAAGCATATCACTTAGGCGCCATTCGATGGAAAGAGAACCAGCTCCACCTGCATTACATCGCCATGAATATTCACAAACTCAGTAGAAACAAGAAACTTGTAAACCAACTTGCTGCACTTGAACGTATTACAGTGTTCTTCAATTTAGAAAATTCACTAGCTCTCCCAAAGTGCAAACAATGTAAAATTGACAAAATAGTATGCCCATCCAATCTGTGAAAAGGTATCTTTACGGTCGATGCGTTAGACAATCTAAAGCATAATTCATCTTCCACAGCATCTCAATAATGTATACACGGAAATTTCATTTATATCATTCAATATCCAACATCGGAGAATCCCTGGCACTTGCGCGACATAACTTCATGCAGAAGAAAAAATTTGTCACCATGCTTTGTAAGACTCCATTTGGGGAAGCGCTTGTGCTAACTGATGCAGTTCTGGGTAGATGCCTGATCTTAATTTTGATACCCTGTCCATCACGCGATCAGGTTTAATGTATCAGAAACACTATGTATGGCTTTTATTACGTATAACTAAAGGAGAGGTCGTAGTTGTGGAGCTATTGCACACTGACACAGGCTTTCTATGAAGGACTCTGATTAACGAGCTTGTTTAAACCTTTTTACGATCGGAATCATAACATATGAATTTATGGAAACAAAATCTGCAAGAATAGTAACAGTGAAATCAATGACGACACGAGATTAGTAACGTTTCATATCATGCTTTCAATAAGTAGGATGCATTTCTTGGCTATGCCCCGCCCATTTGTAGCTAAACTGCGCCCACGTTTTGTGCGTGTTGGGATCGATTTATATACTTTGAGCCATGAATTCTCAGAATGCCAATTTCAAGGTAATTATATAGGTAAGCTCTTGAATATTTTGAAACTAATTTGACTGTGTGCGCTTCAAGTCAAAGAGTGTGTGTATGTGTGTTTGTGTAATAGTAGTAGTAGTAGTAGTAGTAGTAGTAGTAGTAGTAGTAGTAGTAGTAGTAGTAGTAGTAGTGGTGGTAGTGGCAGTGGCAGTAGTAGTAGTAGTAGTAGTAGTAGTAGTAGTAGTAGTAGTAGTAGTAGTAGTAGTAGTAGTAGTAGTAGTAGTAGTAGTAGTAGTGGTGGTAGTGGTAGTGGTAGTAGTAGTAGTAGTTGTAGTAGTAGTAGTAGTAGTAGTAGTAGTAGTAGTAGTAGTAGTAGTAGTAGTAGTAGTAGTAGTAGTAGTAGTAGTAGTAGTAGTAGTAGTATAACATTTGCAATAAAGCCCACATGTGGCCACCACACTACTTTAGTTTGTGTGTGCGTGCCCGCGTGCGTGCGCGTGTGTGTATGTACCTGCGAGAATAAAAAAGGATGACGGCGCGAGATTAGCAGCTTTTTCATATCATGCTTTCACAAGTAGGATGCATTTCCTAGCTATGCCCCGCCCATTCGTAGCTAAACTCTGCCCACGTGTTGTGCGAGTTGAGATTGATTTACATGCTTTGATCCACGAATACCCAGAATCCCAATTTCAAGATAATTATACCCCGATAACGCAGCATACTGGGCCGATGCTGGGCCGATACCGTGCCGATACCTTCAGCATCGGCCCGGTATCGTCCCAGCATCGGCCCAGTGGGTACAGGTAAGCTGTTCAAGATTTTGAACGTAATTTGACTGTGTGCTTTTGCTGCATTTTGCCACAGCAGCGCAAGTCAAATTAGTTATAAAATATGCAACATCATGTTGATTAAATAATAAAGCCATACAAGTCATACACTTGACCAACTATTCAATGTTCATGACGGTACTTGATACATCATTAATTATGCATTTTGATCGTGACGTCAGTCTATATGTGAGGTCGTTGATTATGACATCATATAGTTGAGCAAGAGATGATATCGCTCCATTACAAAGTAAGGTTTCTGTGTCACGAGGATTTTCTCCAGTTCGCGACATGGTGTCGTGGGCGCGGATTTTATAAATTATAACTACTTTAATGAGGTTTGGCCATATGACACAGATACAAACAGCTACAATGTAATACTTTGGCGAGTAATATAATTGCCATGATATGAACTTAATTACAAAGTGAAATTAATAGACTTCAGTATTTAGTTAACCGCATTAACCAACGATTACCATAATTAGCCGCATTATCCCGTGGTTTCACGCATTTTAAATGCATTGCCAGCGGTATATGGATGTGGGTAACAGGGTTTAACCGTCGTTAGCAGCCATTGCCCGCAGATAACCGCTGTGCGTTTGCCTTAATTCAAAAAAGATTTTTTGAAAAAGGATTTTTTGACAAAAATGGCGGGAAAAGGCAAAATGTTGGGTGATGGTGTTTTCGGCTATGACAGTGATGCGATGCTGTCCAATGGCGATGGCTGGGTTAGTAGTGTGGGAAAAACACTTTATTCGATCCACCAACTACATACCATGGATTCCACTGCCATCAATCACGCAGATTGGTAACCACTAAAAACCATTCTTGTGGTCCCAAGTTTAATTACAAAGTGAGTTAAACATATTGGTTTTAACCCTTTAATGGCTAAATTTGGTCAAGAAAATCGTGCATAATTAATGTCGATTAGCATGTCACGAGAAGACTATTTTAGAAGATCTACCACGAGAATGACAGGCTCAGCTATCGAGCAAGTCATTTTAGTGGTACATTTTCAAAAATTGTCCTCCATTGGCTTGCAAATGGACATTCCTCAGAACCACTGCAGAGTCTGGATTTGGTCAGTGTCAAGGTAAAATGGTTAATGGCTGAGAATAATACAAACGGTACTGGCTGAATGTGTATTATTGCTTATTACATATGATGACCTCAATTCAACTTCACAACTAGCAAATCATATTAATTTATGCGTAATGTAATCATCATATGTTACGATTTATTTGGTTTCATTACATTGAGGTACACAATTTAAGTCTCTAAACGTCTTTAACCTTTTTATGGTATGGTGCATATTAAAACTAAAATGGGTGAAAAGAAAATTGTTAAAATTGTATAATTGTATATGCTTAGATTGTTGTACCTCCGCGTAATGAAACGAATTAAAACCTTACGTATTATGATTTAATGCTGTATAAATTAATGTAATTTTTAGCTTTGAAGTTGAATTAAGGACTCGTGTCTCTATTTTAATTTCACAAATTTAAACAATTATATTAAGTAATGCGCAATGAATTCATTATATGTTATGATTTATTTCGGTTAGTTACATCTAGGAAGACATTTTAAGCCTCTAAAGAATATAAGCTTAGCAAGTTTATTTTTACGCATTCTGATATGAATAAGCACGTTTAACTCTGTTTAAGAAAGTGACAATTGTCTCATAGAAAATGCCCATTCACAGACCAAGAGATGCTTATCGGTTATCGAGCCAGTCATTCTAGTGGTAAATCTTAAAAAATAGTCTTCTCTTGGTCTGCAAACGGACATTTCCCAAGACCATTCCAGAAGCGGGTTTTGTGGCTGGCTTTGGGTGTTAAAGGGTTAATGGGTTCTACAGGTGCATCCGGTTAAAATGCATTTGAGTAAGATCGCTAGGGATGAACGTGGTTCAAATATCGCCGCCGCACATTTCATTTTGCGCCAGGTAGAACAGATTTCTCGGACACTACTTAATGGATTTTAAACTAAAAGTAGGAGTCGTACAGACCAACGTGGATCCTAGAGGTTCTCTTTGTTTCATACTGATCACATGAAAACTCAAGGAGGAGTTTCTGGAGAAGGCGACCGATAATAATCATTAGAATGTTGTGATGCTAGAAGAATAGTCGGCTGGCAGTGTTATGTACCATATGTAGATTACATCTCTAACTGCTGGAAGCCACCTAACACTCAGTTCATTGGTCAATACCTATGGGCCTGCTGAATATTTTGAAAACAATTTAACTGAATGTTTTTGTGGCTTAGCCATCAACGGCTTTGACTCAAATTGTTTTTAAAATATTCAGAATATCCAGAGTTAGGCTCGATGGCAAATGTAGTCCGCAGAAATTCAGCAGGCAAACAGTTAAACATCATGATGATTCAACATCACAATTCTTAGGTCAGTTGTTCATAACTGCCAACAAATCAATGTTACTCTTTTCCATTAATCGTATTCTGGGTTATCTCATAAACAATGGAAAGCCCTTTTTGCAGCTGCACCTTTTGAACGCACGCCACTTTCAATCATGTGTCTCCAGGTAATGTATAACTGATCGAGATAGAAATAGTGAATTTCTCAAAGGCAGTGTTGAATTGTTTCTTTTATACAGCATTACCCACATGCCGTACAGATAGCATATGCGTATGATAATATATAAAACTGGTGTTATTGGAAAATAGAGAATCACGACGTGGTGTGCAGTTTATATAGATAACACTGTGAAATCTGAGGTCTCAGAGCCCTAACAGGACGAGCGGACAGGTAAGGCATTGTGGAAAGGAAGATGTCGCATATGGTGAAATCCATTTGACAGGGGCCTGTTGATGACATTGTCAGCAACGGCTCCTAGCCAAATTATGTGTTAGATAAATTGATTGATATTACATTTCCTAGCATACACAGGATATTTATTCCATCCATCCATCCATCCATCCGAACTGTATGATATCAGGTGTATGTTTACATACACACTCACCTACCAACTAACTTGTTGGACATCGAGATGATGGTCTAAGAACTGTTTTAGTGGTCTAAATGGCCCACACCAAATCTTCCATTATCTATATATTATTAACATTACTTTAATTTCTACCAAAATTACTTTAACCTGTAGCAACTGTAATTAATATATAGAATTTCATGACACAAATTAATTTAGTACAAAATAATAATTAGTAGTTTATCGTTACCCTAATATTCTTTTGAAATGCTTAGGAGGCCTCCTATATTGTTAGCACTATTACAGAAATGGTTGTGAAACCACTGGCTTCAGAGGCTAGCGCAATCAAGTTGCAAATGCTTTTGTGTGGCGTGTAAGAAAAGGAGTATGTATGGCGTTACCCTGACTGCATCTCCTTTAACGAGTAAATAGTATAACAATTATCTAAATCCTTCTTCATCACAGTAACCCATTCCGAGAACAGTACACGCTGCGATGGAACTGGAAGAATATTACCTGATTGTTGAAAGACATTTTCCAAAAGTTGACCATGAGCGGAATGAGACAATCATTTCTCCTTATGACGAGAATTCCATTGAGACACATCGAGGTGTTTGCATTATATATGTGTGCGTATTGAGGCTCCTCTCTACAGTTGGTAACATAGGAAATATTTTGGTATGTGTTTTTGTATTTACCAAGAAGATAATTATATTATAGCATTGAAATTTTAGGTAGCCTACCTTATGCGAAATCGTGGCTATTACGTAAATGTATAGTTCCATTATATAACATTAACTAAAGCCATTGAAAGCAATATATTAATGTTTCAATAGCAGGAATAATGTAACAATATTGCTTGCAACCTTATTTTATCATATAAACACGCCGTTCAGCTCGGTCCATATTTTTCGAATAATGTAATATTCAACGAAGGGTTTTCATTGGCTATAGTGCAAGCAATTCTTTCATTGGTTAGATAATGCGTAATAATACATGTTTCCTAGTTACTACGACGGCTAAACTGTAAACAAGGCGGGATATGATATGTTGTTGATACATATGTCCTAGGGACTATATATAGGGGAAGGGACTATTTTGTTAGTGGAATTATACACCGATTCATCACAAGTATATGACCTAGAAAAGCTAGGTACTAAGAAATCAGCTACTAATGATGAAATCAAACCATAAAGGAAATCGCATACCAAATATTATGGTGACTTTAACTACAGCACAGCACGTGGCGCCTCGTTATCAGATTCGGACGGGCAAGTCTTAGTTGATATCTTTAATGGCTTTAGTCTGGAACAGCTAGTATCTTTCTCAAACCGCGAATGAAACACTTTAGACTAAATAGCAACAAAATTACCTGGTCAATTATGTAATATTCACTCACCAGACAAATTCAGTGGCCACGATGCCGTTATGGCAACCCTGGTATGCAACATCTCTGAGAAAATGAAACCACGTAGACATTTCTTCCAATATTCTAAAGGAAACTATCGCACCATGCGCAAAGACACATATTTGAGTTTGCACGAACGAATGGTCACGGAAATAGCCATGATATCGAAACCAATTGGTAACTAATTAAGAACTTTTTTAATAAAAGCCCAAGACAAAATATACCTAGTAAACTATCTTGTTCACAACAATCACTACGTTGGATGAACAAGAAGATAAGCACATGAACAAAACACACAGCCAGTTTAAATGGCTGGCAGTCTATGCCTAAAAGATAGCTGGAAACCTCTACAAACCCAAATTAAAAAGAAGTTCTGCATCTCCCACGATAACCATGTCAACGATTTGCTCGGTGATATTAAAGCTGACTCAAAACTCTTTTGGAAGAATATTAACAGCCAAAAATCGTACATACAATGTATCCCTCCAGTAAAGACCAGTGAAATTATTGCAGACACTGACCTCAGCAAAGTCAAAGCGCTTAACAACCAATTTACTAGTGTGTTCACTGAAACAATCCTTAGCGAAACACCATACATAATTCCTAAAACAAGCAAAATGGAAAATGCCGCTTTTAAAGGAAATGGAATTAAGAGTTTATTAAATGGCTTAAAATCATTAAAGGCGACGAGGCAAGACGAAATACATCCGATAATACTCACAGAACTGTCAACAGAACTGGCAGACATACTATCACATTTTTCAAACAGTCCATAGATTAAGGAGTTATTCCAACTGAATGGAAATCAGCAAACATTTGTCACTTATATACTAAAAATTGGCCGTGCCTTACCAAGCAACTATAGGCCACTTTCACTCACATGCATTTGCTGTATGAAGTTGGAACACTTCATCTGTCCTAATTTAATTAGCTATTTTGAAGAGAATAACACCCTAACTCGCCGACAACAAGCCTTCCGTAAATTTCACAGTCGTGAAACTCAACTAATTAATGTCATCAATGATTGGCCTCCATCCATTGATAACCGGAGACAAGTGGATACTTTTATTCTCGACTTTGAAAAATGTTTCCGATACCGTTCCACTTGAATTTTTTTAAACTAATTTGCACAAATATGATGTGTCAAAACATACTACATTGGATTGACTCATTTCTAACGGATTGCAAACAATGCCTAGTAGTCAATGGTGATAGATCAACCGTTGCCGAGGTTATGTATGTTGTACCTCAAGGAACGGTTCTCGGACCACAACTGTTTTCAGTCAACATAAATTATATAGTTCCAGATATTTCCTCGGAGATTAGGCTATTCGACGACGATTGTGTATGTTACCGGGAAATTAATGACCTGAAGAACTATGAAGCAGTCCATCATAAAATAAACATGTTAGGCAACTGCTCGCACCTTGGGGAATGTGTTTGCAATCAACAAAATGCAACACGACATGCCTCACCAGATAAAACTAACCAGCAGATTTGACCTGAGACTAAAGGGAACCAGCCTAAAAATTTTGCCTCATCAGTAAAGTATATGTGCATCAACATCTCAAATGACTTAAGCTGGAACAAAACATAGCACTATTGGGGAGAAATTTATCAATCTGGTCACAAAAAATCGGACTTCAAGCATATATGGGACTGATTAGACCAGTTGTGGAATATGCAAGTATAGTTTGGGACCCTCCTAAAATAGCTCATCTGGGCAAACTAAAGAATCTGCAGAAACGCGCAGTTAGATTCGTCACCTCAAACTATAGCTACGAACCAGGCAGTGTGACAAATATATTGGAACACCTAAGACACCCACCATTGAAACACAAAAGGAAACAAAACCTGTCTATCCTGTTCTACAAAGGTATACAGAAACATGCAAAGCTACCATTAATCAATCTGCAGAAGCCAATTCGGAAAACCAAATACAGCCAGTCCAATCAAATTTATGCAAGATCCGACGCCTGTAAATTCAGTATTATTACCAATACGACTAGGGATTAGGACAAACTATCACAAGATCTTCTAAGAAGTTCAGAAACCTCAACGAATCCTACTGCTACGGTTACAGAAATGTTCAGAGGAAAAAACATACTCAACTTAGCTACTTGACGAATGTGCGGGCGAAAGACTTTCCTGTGGACATGTGACCATAACTGATCAAGATCAAGGTCAAGTTCACTGAGTATGCCGCAAGCGATTGAATATCATGATAATGTGGACCTCATAGACGATGAAAAGAACCCCCTCGGTAAACTATTCCCACTAGCTGCAAGTAGACTAAAAATTGAGAATCTCTATGAATAAATCAGAGGTAACCCACATATACCTATCGACAAAGCATGGAACTGAAGAACTCCTAGATCCAGTTCGTGGCGGCGAACGATAAGAAAACATGAAGCTAAAGTTTTGGGCTGAAGACAAGCCAGATGCAGTCAGTCCTTCTTTGCTTCTGACCACTGTTCAGAAGCAAAGTAGAGATGATTGCATCTGCAGGATGTATCTATACACACAGTCCGAAAACGAACAGCGCACAATAATGTATTCGAACGGGTTTCTGGGATCGAATTTATTGGAAATTTTATCAGAATATCGGTTTATATGATTAATAAGATCTCAAAGTCGGTCCCATTTCATATCACTATTATCAACCTCGTCGAAAATTATCAGATTGCACTCACTAAATCTCGTACAATGTGATAATTGTTTACTTAGTTGATAATAGTGATATAAAATGGGACCTCGTTCCAGATCCTCTACTTAGTATTGTTAAGCTTTAAAATATTTGTAGATAATATATGATGATAAATCTGAAGGAAAATCTCAGACGATTTAAATGATTATTTATAAATAATTTCAAGTCTGCAGTAATAAAAAAAACTGCATGAACGCAATTATTTGGAGATATGAATACATCGAAGGCACAAAAGGTATGGTCTCGATGTGGCAATATTGACTCCCATGACCGATACCATTAGTATCAGCCCTTCATAGCATACGGTCATGCATGTACTTTGATTCCTGGATCGATTAAAACTACTGGCTTGACTAAATCATCTATGCTCTACTATAACTGATTCGACTGTGTATGGCAGATCATCTAGGTCAGAAAGGGGCATATCTAGCTGGTTGGTTATCTTTCCATGTATTGTGTTTATAAAATAATCAGGCACATATCGCTTTGCGCGCAGCATACATTCACCCACACATCAAATACCCAGCCTCTTATTCCAAGCTAGTCTCTAGTCTCTCTATATTCTCACTTCAGATTGTCCTAGGTAAGATTTGAGACACACAGCTTTACTCTGGAATAACTGATTGCCATGGTTATATTTCAAATTTATAGGATTAACCAGGTCCACCATATCGTGCTCAGATGAAAATACAGAATGTTCTTCTTAGGTCTTAGTTTGGATGGACCATCATGTTTCCATAACGTTCAACAGATCTCGATCCGTACAGCTCGCCTCACATTATGCATTCTACTCATCCGGGTTAGCAAATGCACAACGTTAACGTTGTATTACAATTGCAAAGAAGTAGGAAACGTTTTATAAACCAAGCATCTCATTTGAAGATTTTGCAGCATTCATATTCGCCATTTTTAACTCCGCGGTTTCACGAGCACATTCGCTAAGTGTAGCTGCAAGAAACCATGGAGAGATTCATCTGTCAATCAAATATATGACGTCATGATCAATTAAGTCACAATCAAAATAAATATCTA
>CM067359.1:10044019-10105129 GCA_034401795.1 Chaetoderma sp. LZ-2023a
CCCAAAGCCTGACAAACCACTCGAACTTCTTTCCAATAGTGCTTTTGAACAGCATTCGAAAATTTCTTTCAAATGGAACATTATCTCCTATCAGAGAAAAGATTTACCTTTTCACTAACCTCGCGTGCGTCAGTCGCGCCTCAAAGCCCTCAAAAGGCGACTTTTCTCAATTAAGCCTTTAATTTGTCAAGAGTTTTCGAGCAAATTGTTATTTTTGCTCAGTGAATGACCATTTACTGGCCAAGAGGAGACTGTTTTTGTAAGTTTATAAGTGGAATTTAGGAAAATCGTTTTTAAGAACTGTTTTTGACCGGTTTGAGGATTAAAGGGTTAATGGTCAAGAAAAGGCTATTTTTGAAGATTTATCACTAGAATGACTGGCTCGGTAACAGCTCCAGTCATTCCAGTGTTAATTTTCAAAAAATAGTCTTGTCTTAGCCTGCAAATAGACAGTCCTCAAAACAACTGCAGATGAATTATTAGCCGGTTTTCTCATGTTATAAACCACAAGTTGACGCAAGAGAGTTTACGAGAGGACATTTCTGCGCTGACATAGTCTGGGAGGGGAGGGGGGGCAAGGAATGTTGACATCAATAGTGATATATGTGATGCTAATCTGGCTCCTATGACCTAAAATGGTCCAGGTGAAAATCCGTTAACCAATACGTGAAATGGCAAATCTAAAGTCGTTGTCTAGGGTAGATAACCTAGCCTGATAACACTCTTCTATGTCACACAAACTCGTTATTCAACCCGAATGCAACCGTGGTTATTATGTATGCGCAGGTGGGGTGGGGCTATTCTAGATGTATTACTTATGGTGGAGATTCTCTAGGTTTTTTCAAGAGTCCTTGACTCGCAAGTGCTAAAATTTATTAATTAACCGGAAGTGATCCAGTATTAACCCTTTAAGGGCAAAGAAAGATGACTACACATCATTCATTATTTGCTGCAATTCACAACAGGATTGTAGAAAACTGTGAAGGAACTGTATTCGATTATGGGCAAAGCTATTGCTTTAGGGCAGGCAAATACTACCTGCAAGTCAGGTGGTCCTATCATTCAAGTCGCGGCAAAATGCAAATATCGCCTTCCAGTACTTTTGGAAGTTGATGAATTCGTATCTCTAACATCCCTCTGAAAATAAAGATGCAACTATATAATGCTATATGTCTTTAGATAATGTTATACATTTTCACCAGCTGAGCAGCTCCACAAGCCCTCTTGAAGAAACTTGAGGCATGGCCCTGCAACATTCGCGAGCCATTACAAAGCATCGCCGGCCATACAGTCTAATATAAAATCCCGCACTCTACATATTGTGTAACACAGAATCTCTGGCTGCGAGAGTAGCACAACGGTGATGGCCTATGTTCAGAGATGTCCATCGAATGCCAGACAATACGCTCAGAAAGCGCTAGACTGAATTTATAGTGGTCGGCGCCAACAAGTACCAGACATGCAAAGGATGCCACAATATCAATTTTCAAAGTGACTTGCGAGCAGATCTCAAAGACTATAATCTAAGACCACTAAAGACGATAAAGAACATAAAGGCGCTACGTACGCTCGCAGTGGACAAGACACAGTGGAGAATGATGAATAGAACCGATTGCAGTTGAAAGAAGGTTCCACTTATTCAGCTGCAGAATACAATCGCCCATCATCATCATTATCATCATCATCGTCGTCATCATCGCCGTCATCATCATCATCATCATCATCATCATCATCATCATCATCATCATCGTCATCATCATCATCACCATCAGCAGCAGCAGCAGCAATAGCAGCAGCAGCAGCAGCAGCAGCAACGGCATCAATACTACTACTACTACTACTACTACTACTACTACTACTACTACTACTACTACTACTACTACTACTACTACTACTACTAATAATAATAATAATAATCATAATAATAATAATAATAATAATAATAAATAATAATAATAATAATAATAATAATAATAATAATAATAATAATAATAATAATAATGTGTCTATTTTATCACCAGGGGTCATTTCTGGTCCGAAATACTTTAGGGAAAAGATTCTGCTCTGTCATATGATTGCAGGATTCTGCCTCGTTTGTTGCTGGTGTTCAACATGGAGCATAGCTGCTATTGCTATTAACAGGTCAGTATGCATTATGTGATCGTGCGGACGTGCATTCGTAGGAGGAGCAAGCATGTGAGTGAACTTGTATGAGTTCATGTAGACAGGACCTTAGGGACTTGCCATGAGAAATACGTATTGGAGCTAGAGTATTTTATTTTTAGACCCGATCATCTTTCAGTCATTTGCAATAAATTACTACAATACCATTGTGTCCGGAGACACCTTCTATTACACTATGACCTACTTTATTGCTAATAGCTATCGTATATCAGTTATATCTTTACTATTTAGTGATGTACATTACTGCTACTATATTTCTTGTTCCAGGTACACCTTCCTGGTACATAATGCAGTGTATAACCGTATCTACACCTGGCGTAAATGTCTCATATACTGTTTGATATTTTGGATTTTATGTTCTCTTTTGGACCTCTCTACCTACATGGGATGGGGTGGACATGCATTTGATATGAAAACCATGGCATGTAGCTACGATCGCCTAACTGATTACTCATTTACCTTGTTTTCCATTTTATTTGTACTGGTTTTCCCATTAACCATTGTCGCAGTGAGCTATCTGAAAATCTTTCTGTATGTCCGAAATACCAAAAGGGGTGTACGTAGTTTCCAGGAGGGAATGCGAACATTCTAAATTTAATGTCGTAAACCGAGAGGAAATTCAACTGGCCTAAACCCTGTTTTTAATCTTTATTATATTTTCTTTCTGTTGGATCCCATATGGGATTTTGACGCTTTTTGACACCAGTGATCTGGTGCCAAGGTTATACTATCTGCTGGCTATTCAAACTGCTCATACAAATAGTACCCTTAGCAGCATTCTCTATGCTGCGACAAATAAGCGATTCAGAGAAGGGTTTAAGATGTTCTTTGCGATGTGTTGTAAGTCTGTTGTTCATGCCCCTGGAGCAACTACAGACAGTTTCATTGCGAGCGTACCATCTACAAAGAAAACCTTCACGAAATGAAATCAATATTGCATTCAGAATCTATGTACAGCAGATGTTAGTTGTACCACGCAGAGGTACACTTTGGTAGTGCATTGTTTTGCTTGAGGGTGATATCTTAACATATATATTGATAAAATAGGAGTTTGCATTTCTATTAATCGTTTTTCAAATCTGCTTACCTTCGATTTTTTGTATATGAAGCCTTGCTTAAATCCCTCTACAGCCCTGATTAAATCCCGTAAATCCCAGGCAGAACTTAGTCATCGTGTAGCTTCCATTCTGGTTCGGTATTTCTTAATGCGATCCATATAAAACATAAACATGACCAATGACACACCCAATATTTGTTTGATTAAATGATAAGTAATGCATAATAAATTAACTGAGGAGGTAATCACATGACTCTATAGGTTCCTAAGAAAGATCACTGATATGGATTAACACGCTTCATCACTTGATGATCTCAGGATGGTCATCTCTATCGAATGCTTCTACAAGAGGCATTTCTATCTAATCTCCACCCACGTTTTTCTGATATTGGGATCGATCAAACCATGAATTCCCAGAATCCCAATACCAAGCTAATCATACAGGTAAGGGGTTGAATATGTTGATACTAAATTGAGCGGGTGCTATTGCTACTTATGAATTAAATTAGTTTCAAATATTCAACACACAATGTTTATTAAATAGTAAAGCCGTCAAAGACGCTTGATGGACCTTTTAATGTTCATGACGGAGCTAGATACAGCATTCATTGAGAATTTTGATTATGACGTGAGCCTAAATGTGATGTAATTGATTATGACGTCATGTACTTGCTTGACAGATCGGATCTATCGATTGGTGGGCGCGTATGACGCTATGACATAGCTTATCTTTGAGAAATACCTTTACTGAGAAGGCAGCTTAATGTGTCGATGCTGGGCCAACACCAGGCGGATACTGAAGGTATTGGCATGGTATCGGCCCAGCATCGCCACAGTAAGCTGCATTATATGGGCATAGTCTGGAATGTGTAGAATGATTCTTATCTGTCCTTGCGGTAATAGAGAAATCCGGTCTGTCGCTCAGGTATCTGACATCATGATGTTGCAAGAAAAATTATGTATCGCTCTTCGTCATGATGCTCGAAAAGTCTGTCACATATACAAATTGTATTTCTTCGCTTGAGTTAATATTTAATAAACATTCTGTTGAATGTTTTGAAATCATTGTCGAGATGCTGTTGCTGCCATAGTATAGGCAGCAACAGCCCCAGTCAAAATTTTCAACAGCTTACATGCATAGTTCCCAGATAGCGCAACTTACTGGGCTCGTGCTGGGCCAATACTGTGCCGATAATTCAGAATCGGCACAGTATTACTGAAAGTATCAGCCCAGTAACAAGGTGTCAAATGAATTCCAGCACACATAGAAGTGAACGTATCTCAGCATGCAACAACAGCTGGCCGATCGGCACAGTAATACCAAATCGACCCAGCACCAGCCCAGTAAACTGCATTACCAGGGTTATATTAATATTTAAATTCTGGAATTTCAAGTTTCAAGGTTTCAAATGCATTCCAACGTATTAAAAGTGGGCGGATCTTAGCTAGAAATGGGCGGGCATAGCTAGAAATGTGTTCCTTAAACAAATGAATTTGATTATATAATCATATACAAGAAATGCAAAGACCAATAGGCATATATCAGAGAAAGGCGAAAACAATAAATCGCAGTCACTTTAAAACATGTAAAACAAACCTTTTAATAGAGGGATCCATTTCTAGCTATGTCCGCCAATTTCTAGCCAAGATCCGCCCATTTCTTTTCCCGTGATGAGACTGATCGAAACCCGAGTTCTCAGAATCCCAATCTTACGGCTAGCTATACATGTAAGCGGTTGAATATTTTGAATCTCTTAGTGCTGCCTATAGCAGCAACAGCACCTAGGCAGTTACAGCGCCCAGTCAAATTAGTTTCAGAATATTCAACATACTGTTTACTAAATAATAAAGACAAAATGTATACGCTTTTGGAACTATTCAGCCTATATGCGACGTAATTGAGTATGAGATCATATACTTGAGTAACAGGACGGATCTATCCATATCCCACGTTAACACTTTGAACCCGAAATGGCAAATACGAAATATCATCTACAATACAAGAACATTTCTGTTGAATATGTTGAAGTTAATTTAATGGGGAACTGTTGCGGTCCATGCCAGGAAATGTTCCCTGTTAAATTAACGTCAAAATATTAAACAACTTATCCATATTCAGAATCAGAATCTAATAAGTCAAGGTTCAAAAGAAATTGGATACTTCTTAAGCTTACTTGATATATCGGTAGGAGTCTGAAGTTGACCGGTTAAGAATGTTACCTTTCTCTCTACACAGATTAGTATTATCCTACTCAAAGGCTAACATAACTACTAGTAACATTTTATGAATATAGATTTATTAAGCTTGTAAATCAAGTTGATAACTTGAAGAAATAAGTTGATAAATAATCATAGATAAACTTCTATAATTGACGAGACTAATACTGACAATTCAATGGTAATAATAATTACATACTAAGACAGCTGTTATTGCAATAGCGTCTGATCTTAGGAACATCAGTTGCATCTTAGGAACATCAGCTGCATGAGTGTTTATCTAAGCACTGTGTAAGTGTCTTATATAAAACTATGCAAGCACATACCCGTGCTCATAGCTAATTAGTATGATAACTATGCCTTGCATTTAACCAATGAAATCATATTCTGAAATTTTCTCATGGCACAATATTGGCCTGATCAATCCAGAACAATCCGAATTAAGATGACAAATATTCAAGCAGCTAACAATAACATTCATGTTTTGATTAATTCGTCAATATCGGATTCCATGCCTGCTTAAGTATTCCAATCCTCCTGACAGATTTATAACTCTCTCTCCTATCAGTTATAATGGGCAAGCTCGGGGTTCACAGAGTTCTTATCCAGCGAATTGCGTCATGGGTTGATCTCTGACCTGGCATGTACATGTAGATTATTTGCGGAAAAGCCATGAGTCAGTGCAAGTCATGATCACAACCACATGCTTCTCTTACGAAAGTCAAACAAGAACGAGAAATTTAACCACGTACATAAGCTCGGGATACATCTTGGCTTCCATGTCTTAAAACTATGTTTAAGGACCATCTTATAAGGTATTTATGCACCAAATGTCAGCAAATCTTTCTAAATATAAACCTGCATCAACTCCGTCAATACCGCATAAGAATTTATATCCAATCCTGTATAAATTACAGAGGTCTTATTAGACAAGCGAAACCCTGTCTGTTAAAATACTCATTTGCCAACTGTGATCCAACGTACACTGCGCTATATATTACATGAATCTAAAAAGGTCACCAGGCATAACTCTAACACCGTGTTATGGATAATATTATGTGTGCATTCATTGCTGGCTGCTATTTAGCAACAGCATCAGGAGACAAGTACCTGGCACGGGAGCAGCAAGGTATACTCGAGGTAAGTCAAATCGTTTTAATACTATTTTCAACATCAAATGGTTCCACTATCATCAATTCCCACTAGCACAAAATACATATCTAAATGGATCATGGATGTCTACCTTTCAATCCATCCATCCGTCCATCAATTCATTCATCCATCTTGTTTGTTTGTTCGTTCCTAAAATAAGCGATTATCAAATAATATGTAAATAGTAAAAGCATACTGCATTAAATGGCGCTATCACACCATCATTGCAAAATGGCTCAGTTAGTGATATTTAACATTCCCTGTGTAAAGTGGCCAAAATAATTGGCCTTGCGGAATACAATTTATGATCAGTGTTCTTTACAATTAGAACAACTTATAATGAAGACATGATGACGATGATATTAATGAATATTCATATCAGAAATGATGTCATAAAGGTTCATGCTCGCCAGATCGATGAGTTAATGTCAAGATCACGATGATCGTCGAGGTAGCACATCCTCGTGTACCATCACGTCCCATATTTACAAAGTGTCACAACAGTTCCATGGGTCGATGTGAGAGCCTCCCCCCCATCCCCTACCCCACCCGCCAGGAAATGGTGGATGTATAGAGATAAGAAAATATAGAAGTATAGCAGGAGAAAATTTGACAAGTATTTAAATAACATTCAGAAGTACATCTGTAAGCCTCGCCTATCCAGTCCTAATGTCACAGGTGGTGAGTGACCGCAAATTCTAGATTTAACATGTGTGCTGTTACACATGAACGATCAGACCAGCGGTCCTGCGATTAGTGACTGTTGGCAAGTTTTGGGCGGTCTTAGTGAGTTATCATTGAATGTAAACAACGTGCATGCATGCTAAATAGCACCATAACGAAGGACATCTTAGTCCCGTGTGTGTCAATTGCACCTCAAAGTCCTCAAAAGGCAGCTTTTATCAATTAAGCCTTTAATTTGTCAAGAGTTTTCGAGCAAATTGTAATTTCTGCTCAGTGAATGACCATTTGTATGTTTATAACTGGAATTTAGGAAAATCGTTTTTAAGGTTTGACGAGTAAAGGGTTAATGGTCAAGAAAATGTAAATTTTTGTTTAGTGCGCGTCCATTTGCAGACCAAGAGAAGACTATTTTTGGAAATTTATTACTGGAATGACTGGCTTGGTAACCGAGCTAGTCATTCCAGTGGTAAATTTTTCAAAAATAGTCCTGTCATAGCCTGCAAATAGACAGTCCTCAAGACAACTGCAGAGGAAATATTGGCAGGTTTACCATTATAAACTACAAGCTGACACAAGAGTGGTTTATCTGGATAATTAACGTTTACTTAGCCGGTCCTTAGATCTACTGTTGTTGAATTAAGTAAATGTAGCTGTTATTTTGTCACATGATTAAATGGTAATTGTGTTTATGTACATTAGCATATTGCGTCAAAGAAAATCTGGGCATGTCACTAAAATAATCTTTATTTAATTATTCTCTGGGGAAAATCTCACGAGAGTATAAACTGAAAGCTGTTGTCGCTGTTATAATCTCTAAACTGTTAAAATCTATTAAGAACATTATAAGTAATGATGATGTTGTTGTTGTGTTACTAAAAGTTTATGTGAAGTTCTAAAGTAAGAAATAGTGATTCAATTCAATTCAAATAGATTTATTTGATAATCACATATTAGAATATAAACAATATAAATAGGCAGTCCATCTAAAGCAAAGCCTATAAGGCGATTGACCCCATACATAAATAAACATTCACATTTACATAACATTCAACATAGCATACATAGAACATAGACTTCGTTACATACAATTCACATGAATTATGCAATCATTATAGATACATGAGACGTACATATATATATATATGTTTTGACGCACTAGGCCAACGCTCTGGTGATGCGTCATTCGCCACTCGCTGCCTATTGTTCACTTGATGGTGCATATACGATTTGACCAGATACGGATGGAGCAAGATGTGCCAATCATAGTTCTCATCACTGTCTAGAGGAAATCTGATTGAGCTCGTCCGTCCGTCTCTCCACTTGTTCTACATCACATGGTACCAGCTAAGTGCACAAATAGACTCACGTGAACTTTTATACATGGTTAAAGTACAGACCATCAGATTCGCGTTATATTATATCATTTATTATTCACCAATTAATTAATTTATTTATTAATTTTGTTTCCAAATTTGTATATTTTGTAGAAAATATCTAATTTTATTTAAATTTATTTGTTGTTGTGGATTTGTCAGAAGTAACGTGGCAGGCCCGTTGTTGGTTCAAGATTAGTTAGCTTTCCCTTTATTTACTGTCTCCCTGTGTGGTTGGAGTAGGGCATTATCATAGCAGGTACTGCGTAACACGAGTGTGACACAAAACTCAGTACAGTAGTCGTATAGTCATGTGACACACACGTGACAGATGTTCAGATGTGTCCTTGATAGACAGTTCTCTTCACATGTTGTAGGAGAGGGGAATTGTATATATGCTTTGACTATTCATGAAGAAGAGTCTTCTTCATATTTCATTTCCAGATCGAAGCACACTAGTTCTGTCATACAGCGTAAGAGTCAATCGCTCTAGAATCTTAACCTGACGTGAACTGATGACAATTGCTCAAAATGGGTTGTCAACTATAATTATCAAGGAATCATTGGCCTCAGGAAATGCATTCCATGCTTACCAGGCAGTCATCTTCCCTTTTTCATGGAAAGACGGACATGTATCATAACCAGAGGAAGTATGGACGAACGGTAATGTATGAGAATTATCTCCTCCCAATTTATAACAGATGCTGTTTTACTGTATATAGGGAGATCATCTCCCTTGTCTAAAGCTACTCATAACTCAATGCCATTTTACTGGAGATGGATGTCATGATGTCATGGAACTGCTCTACAGGGATAACAACTACAGCAGTTTCTAAGGCTTTTATCAAAATCCGTTTGTTTCCAACTTACAGTAAATGGAGTAAGTTGATGACAACTCTTGCATCAGCCTATTCATGAGTACATTGTCCCATTTTCTGGTGGCATCCAATCGAAATAACAGATGCTCTGAACTTATGTAGTACACTTTATTTTCAGGAGGCAAACAGCTTCATTATTTGTAGAATCATGAAGGAAGTCATTCCCCTTGGTCATTATCTTGGTTTGTGGACTGGCCTTAGTCTCTCGTGTGGAGTTCTTGATACGCCTTGGTAAATAGCAGTCTCAAAACATACCAATTCTATGTAATCTCTTGCCAAAATGTAGGAACACCTTGTCAGCAAAATCTTGAAAGGTTGGAATAGTAGCTGTTGACAACATGTGAATTCATCGAATTTCTAGGTCCTGTGTATATTCATGTTCACTTAAACATCAAAACCTACCAGAAAATATGAATTTTACCTGTGTGCAGTTTGCCATCATCCCAGACAGAGAAGAAAGGTAGGGTTTTCATTCGAGAAGAATACAGTAGAATCTCCATCTTGTGACGGATTGGCAAGGTAACGCCGCCTCAAGAGTATGACAATCATTTGAAGACCTGCCACTCGACTGTTCGAAGTGAAGCTACCACTGAATCATCAGTCCCTTGGGTTACCATATGTGAGAATTGTCTAGGTTAGAACCTGTTGGTGGGAGGCCTCCTGTGATGAAATAGTGTACATTTGATGAGTATAGTTAATCTCTGGGTCAACATCTGGTAAGTATTTGTTTTCAAATTCGGTCAAGAGTCTAGCTTGCTTAGGTACATATGTGATCCATTCCATTACGGAACTGTTCCTTTACACCATCCGGTGCTGACTTCGTGGGCCCTGAATGCATCTACTGAGATACATGACCGCTTCTAGTGTCTCTACATATACAGCAAGATTTCTTTCCCGATGCCCTTTGATTGGACAAGGATTATGGCCTCAGCTTGTATAGCTATGCCCCAATACTGGAAGTATGACACCTTGCCATTTTCATCTCCAAATATCTTATGAATCAGTATTTCCAGACCAGATACATACTTCATTCTGCAGCATAGCTAGTACCAATGCAGTCACTTGGCTGGCGAGTTTGGTCCATGTAATATAACCTTGAGAAACGAGCCAGCAGTTCTACCCCAGCATCGAAGAGTGTATCAGTGCATTCTGAACCTGCAATGAGATCACCAAGCGCATTCCGTTGGACTCTCTCAAGACACATACTGTCAAACATAATTATGTATTTGTCTTCACCATGTGTAAATGACCACTTCCCATGTATACGTTTGCATATGGGAAACTACTCCTTGCATTTGATTGGCTAGCCATAAATACTGATCAATCAAATCATATTCTGAAACTTTCTCATGGCACAGTATTTGCCAGATCAATCTGGTACTATCCGAATTAAGATGAAGAATATTCGTGTAGTAAACAATAATAAGTTTGCTTTAACTTGTCAATCAACTGGAAAGTATTTCAATTCCAATTTAGCTTTGACAAATCTATGTCTAACGTTTTCCTATCCATTTATAATGGGTAACCTTGGGGCTCACCGAGTTTTTATCCACTAAAGTACATTAATGGTTGATCTCTGACCTGGAAGGTGCATGATGCCTCATTTCTGAAAAAAAAACCATGAGTGGTGTAAGCTGTGATTCATAGTCCCATGCTTCTATTACAAAAGGTAAAGAGAACCGAAAAATTAACCATGTATATGAGCTAGGGCGTAATCTTGGATCCATGTCTTAAAACAATATCTCAAGAGACATCCTACAAGGTATTAATACACCGAATACCAGTAAGTATTTGTTAATATAGACCTGCATCGAATCCAGCAATACAAGGTAAGCCTTTCATATCCAAACCTGTATTTAAACCACAGAGGTCTTATTAGACAGGCGGAACTCAGTCAGTAAAATGCATATTTACCATTTGGAGTCCAAAGTGCGGTGTGCTAAATATTACATGAATCTAATGATGTCGCTTGTTAAACTTAAATGCTTCTAGGCCTAATAAACCATTTCAAATCAAGCATGATTCTAACATCGTGTTATGGGTAATACTATTAATATGTGTGCATTCGTTTCTGGCTGCTATTTAGCAACATCATCAGGAGACACGTACCTTGCACAGCGACATCAACTTATACTCAAAGTTAAGTCAAATCATTCTAATATTAATTTCAACACCAACTTATTTATAATTAGAGCAAGTTATAATGACGACATTATGATGATATTGATGAATACTCATATTGAAATGACGTCACAAAGTTTAGGGGCAGGCTCGCAAGCTCGAGGGCCTAATGTGAAGTTCACGATGATCGTTGGGGGTAGCTTATCATCCAGTACAAGCATGTCCCAGATTTACAACGTGGGTCGGTATTTTCACACATTTACAGGGCGGGGTTTACCCTTTGTTTGTGCCCACTAATCCACCCAGACTCGATGATCAGAACCTAAACGTGAGACTGGGTGATTGCTCGTTTCATTACCAATACATCATCATCATATTGTGCGAGAATGGAGGATTCCAGTTTATAATCAACTATGTGACATGTAGGCTGACATAATAACTAATTACGCCATGAATAACGTAGTTCATCTCAAACAATTAAGTTCAGGTATCGTTCGATCGATCTCAACACCATGCGAAGTGTAGGTGGAGCATGGCTAAAGATGTGTTGGGTATAGCATATATCTAGATTCCTCCATTACAATGCACGCAGGAAGCCCACAACGTGGAGCGTCTCAGATCTGTATATGTGTGGGGCATGCAGCATGAAGCGTGCAGAGAAACGTGTGGGGCTTCACTGGCGATAGAGCCAGAGAAGACTTCCATGGAGCCCTAATGTAAGCACAAGGAGTCCCCAGTCACCAAGTCAGAGAAACAAACAGTGTGCCAACAGACCATAGATCAAACCACAACAGGCATAAATACCATGCCACCAGCAAATCATCAAGTTGGTGACTGCTCATCGAACTAGCAGTTCTGCCAACAGGGCATCACAAATATGAGCCTTCAAAGCAAGAAAAACATGTCTAGAACACCACAACATGCACATATTTGTTCCTGTAGAGATACTGAGAATTTGTACATTATCACATGTGACAACTGTGCACGGTGGACACGCTAATCGTGCTCGAAGGTACCCACATACATCCCAGAGGTCCTGATATCATCGAGACGAAGTACACATGTAGCGAATATACAGAAATCACAGCCCATATTGATAGGTTCGGGACATGGTATATGTCTGTTTACAATAAAGAGTATGAAGTATCAAACATTATAATGAGAAACAGTGTCTCCACTAAAACTAAGGCTATATCATTATACACGCATCCATGACAGATTAGAGATGCTGCCAGTAGCTGTCCACTATGACGCGATTGTCATTTATGTTGGCACCTAATCTATAAACGCCATACCAGGTAAGAGGGTATAGTCACCTACACCCTACCCAGGCTCATCGGCGGCACTGACACTCAAATGTCATACAAAAAGGTGCTCGGGGAGCAGATGACTAAAATCGACGTCTGCTCCGATCCGAACAAAGCCCTAGCCAAAATATTGAAATCTATGGACTCATCAGCTACCAGCACCATAGGTGTTCCTTAAAAAACCGAACTAGGTATACTGACGACCCTCTAGTAGAAAAACTGCCAGCAGAACAGAAAGCGCTATGGCTGCGGATTTATCAAAGTGGCCAAAGTGAAGACCACACCAAAATAAGCTGGGAGCGCAAAAACATTCTGCTCCACATTAGCGAATGCTTAAAAGATCTTGCTATTCAACAAGCAGACTCCCTAGCAGATGAAATCACCGCCACAGATGACTGTCACAAAATGTTTCGGGCAGCTTGAGTGCTGAGAGTTAGAGACTACACATCATGACCCACTGTGCATAAATCCGAAGGACACTTTAACAGGACTGACCAGGGAAAAGCCGATGAGATTCGAGAATGGTTCAAGGAACAGTTCACTGACCACGAGGATGAGCCCTTGCACCCGTTCTCAGGGGAGCATAGGTCATTACTAACACCAATCAAAACACCAGAAGTTGAGAAGGCACTTAAAGCCCTGAGAAATGGACGTGGATCTGGACCTGGTGGCATGAGCAATTAACTATTCAAATATGTAAGTGAATTTATCTCAAAACCGATCGCGCACCTAATTAATTCAGCTCTTATGCACACCCTTCCCATCGACGCTGTAGGCAAAGCCACCCTTATCGCACTACCCAAGCCCAAGAAGCCTCCTGGCCCCCCCCCCCCCTAGCCAATCTGCGGCTCATTGTGCTCCTCAACAGCATATGGAAAATCCTATCTAATGTTACTCTATGCCATATCCGAGACAAGATCGATGACCTCGCCAGATCATGTCAAAGAGGCTTCAAACGTGGAAGCAGCTGCGCATATATTGTATGGGCTCAACGCTTGCTTGTGTCGGTAGTTATGTCCAAACACTGGCATTGACATGTCACGAGCCTTCGACCCAATCAAACGCTCAAAGATCCTAGACATACTATGCCAGGCCAGTTGTAATGAAGATGAGCTACGACTAGTGAGACTACTGCTTGCAGACACCAAGCTGACAGTACGAGTCAAGGCAGTGAAGTCTGTTTGAGACATCAATCGGCCCCCCCCCCACAGGGAGATGATCTATCTCCAGTGCTTTTCACCTGTTACCTTGCCGCTGCATTGAAAGTTCCCCAATACCAAAGCCCCCAGTGTCAATACTGGGTGTGACCCCAGAGGTAGAATGTGCCGATGATGTGGACTTCATATACGAGGAAAAGAATCCCCTTGACGAACTTCTCCCAATAGCTGCAAGCAAACTAAACATTTAGAATCTCTTTATGAATGTTATTACTTAAAGGTACTTGGACAGATTTGTTTTTCAACATCTACTCGAATGACTTCAGATTCATTAAGACTGCCGATATTTCTCGGCAAATTGATAGCATGCATGGAACGTGACGATTCCACAGTTCTCGGGCGCGATGGGTGACGTATATTGCACCACAACCTGTACATGATGCATCAGTGTTTATTTGTGCCTGTACCGCCGTAGAACCGAGTTCGAAGTAGCTGTAACAAAGACATATTTTCCCCAAAATCACCATGCCGACAGCAATAACTGCATGCTTAGAATCCTAGACATAGACCAAGACTACAATCACAGTATCTTAGACGATGTGCTTGCTAATCAAGTAAAACTTAATAAACTCTATCAGAATTGTTTGCCAGATTACGACTCCGATATTGAAGATCTCCAATATTCTTTAGCGGAATGTAATTACATTCCCCCATTTAATGATACTATTCTTAAAAGTGATAATAAAATTACAACCTTTCCATTAATACATTGTAATAGGAGTTCTATTATGAAGAACATTAAGAAACTAACCAGCTTACCAGACACAAACGTGCCGGAATTTGAGTTTATTGGAATTCCTAAGACGTATATAAATGTTAACTGACAAGTTGACTTATTAAACAGAGAGTATTATAATTTCATAGAAAAGCACAAGTAGAATGTGGAGTAGGCATCTACCTAAGGCAAAACTTACTTTTACACAAAATTCGCAATTGTTTACATTATGGGAGTCATAAACATTGATTAAGAGAAAATATTATTAAGAGTGTTAATGAAATTACGTTTCCGTTAATTCATTGTAATAGGAGTTCTATTATGAAGAACATTGAGAAACTTACCAGTTTACTAGACACAAACTTGCAGAGCATGATAATTGCATAGAAAGGTACATAGCTGCACAAGTAGGAGGT
The DNA here is from genome assembly GCA_034401795.1 of Chaetoderma sp. LZ-2023a. Taxonomy (NCBI): domain Eukaryota; kingdom Metazoa; phylum Mollusca; class Caudofoveata; order Chaetodermatida; family Chaetodermatidae; genus Chaetoderma; species Chaetoderma sp. LZ-2023a. The sequence continues at coordinate 10,059,341 of CM067359.1, forward strand.
GGAGTAGGCATCTACATAAAGGAAGATTTACTTACTTTCACAAAAAATTCACAATGAAAACAAAACAGGTTATATTATGGGAGACTTCAACATTGATTTATTAAAAGAAATATGTTTTCAAGTAGAGATGGGACGAGCTGGTCACCTTTGAAAAGTAGTTGCTGTGTCAGAGCAACCAACTAATTTACATTATTATCACCTTTTTTCCTTTGATCTTTTCCGCCTTTGTGTAAAGGTGTGAAAAATGCGACCAGCCCTCTGCCATTCTGATTGGATGTTGGATGTAGAGGGTGTCTATAAGCACCGCTGCCCTCATTAAATCGCATGGCTCCTGTCATCCAATGAGGTGACTTTAATGGTAATTAGTGTAATTACGGATGATTGAAATGTTACATGTCTGGACCTATTCGATAACGAAGCCCCACCTGCTCGTTAAGTCACATGCCTCCAGGCATCCAGCTCTGCGAGCTTAAGGGTAATTAGCATAATGCTGACTGATGAGTGTTAATGGGTGTAATTAAGGCTGATCTCTTGGAGCCATGCCAAATGCTCAAGGGTTAATGTATTATGTAATGAGGGATGATCAAGTTAGATGTCTGGACACATCTTTTCCTGGGAACTTGTTCAATGACGAAGCCCTGCCCCCTCGTTAAATGATGGGTCTCCAGGTATCCAATGAGGCGCACTTAAGGGTAATTAGCGTAATGATGCATGACGAGTGTTAATCGATAAGCATAAGGCTGATTGACAGGCTACATGTCTGGACACGTCTTTTTCTGACTCTGGGAACTCATGCAATCATGGTAGATTATAAATGGTCAAGCTATAGAGTAGGGTCAATTATGGAAGACGTCAACATTAGTCTAAATGGTTGATCATTATTAAACTTCTGAACCTTAGAACTTTTAGCTGGGTCAATGTGCAAGGGTCGATGTATAGCATAAAGGACCAATCAGTTAGTTTTTACCGTGGCAGATCAAAATTACCTAGTTAAGCTTTAAAAACATCACATGTAACGATTGTCAGAGTCATACAAAGTTCAGCGAATCAACTTTCAATCATGTTAGAGAAATAACAAAAACCTATTACATTTTAACGGGCCCCAAGTGGCCATGCAATATTTGGAGAGAAAAATGTCAGCCTAAGTTGACTTAGGGTTTGGACTGGTTATAGTATCGGGTTTCTTTCAGAGTTTCTTCAATTAAAACAATACTAATTATTTCACATTTCACAATTTTTTAATAAAACAAAGTTTCAGTAAATCTATAAAACCGATAAAATATACAGATAATAATAATATACATACAAATAAGTGAAAAAATATATAACTAAATATATGTAAAACAAATACATGCAATAATGATTTATTTAAAATATAAAATTTATAAATGTTTCGAGTGGGATCCAGGACCTGTAAAAGGTAAGCGATAGACATAGAGAATGAGTCGCCTGCGGTATTACACGAAACTGATTTCAGAGCTATTATTTAAATAAATTTCAAAACCGATCTAAGCAATACTGAACTCATAACAGGTTGGGTGTGAAGATAGGGTAGGGATTGGTACAGAGGTTGGATTTAGAGATATAAGCATTGGGAGGAGTGTGTAGGGTATATTTTAACTACGTTAAATCATGGTTTTAAAAAACCAGCTCAATGTAAGAATATATAACAATTTACTCGAGGCACCCCCTCTGCCTGCCCCAACACTGCACAATATAATTACATATCACCCTCCACGCATGTCCACATTTCCAACCGATAATAATAAAGTAGAAGATTATTTACTCCCCCTCGATGAAGGGTATGCTACATTATGAGCTAGAACATTATACATAGTACACACATGATGTCTCAACCACCACCACCCACACACACACCCACACCCCACCCCATCCCCATTCTATAACTACGTATCGCCCTCAACACATATGCGACCAATAATAAAGCAGAAGATTACTTACTCCACCTCGATGAAGGGTATGCTATTAATCTTCTATGTTACGGGTTAGAACATTATACATAGCACAAACATGACCGCTCAACCATTTCCCCACTCCTCCCGTACATTTGTCCAATTCGCTCATGTTCAAACCCACAAACACCACTCAATTATCTCACCCCCGCCCCAGGCTATCATAAAATTTGATCCTAGGGATACCCTGAAAGCCATACGGTTTAGTGTGATAGGTGTTAAGAATTATATGTTTTTTGTAAGTGAATCCGAACCGTTTCTCAGTATCCTTATTCAAAAGTCTATGATCTTTATTCCTAATGATAGTATTAGGATACTGAGCAAACGTTTCGTGATTATGATCATTGACCATGGCTAACAGAGTATCGAATCCCCAACCCCTTATTCTTGGAATTCAATGCATAGCCCTCAATTTTGCAGACATTCTTGATATCCTCAGTCTGTCCATCTAGCTATCTGTAGCATAACTCTTCAGGCCAGTGCTGACAAACTTGGATATTTCACTGCGGGAAGGGATTCGTCCATGAAATAACTGAGTCTGTTGTGACAAACTGGGATTAGATGAGGTTTATCACGTTTTTGAACATACACGATAGAATCTGTATCGTGATAAATGCAACTCGAGCCTACCGCTACAAGTCTTCATAGCAAGTGAACCCTGGCATGACTCATGACAAACTCTGCGATCATGACATTGGTGTGCTTATCTACTGGCACAAATTCGTTCAACTCACAATAGCTCATTAAGAGAGTGCTCTCATTGCATACACGTATATCTTTGACAGAAAGCATTCTACTCATCAGTAACTTCAACATTGCGCTATACGAATTGAAGTATCCGTGCTTAGGGTAGGGGTTGAGGGTGAAATAACCACACAAAGAATTCAGTACCTGTTTTGCCAGGGTTATAAGGCCATTATCTTGAACGATCAAAAATTTATCTAATTTAATCCCTTCATGTTCAAAATATTGCAGAACATATGCTTCTTTCTGCGCATATGTGACTGCATCCTCGGGATACCCCGGTGCTTCTTGTTTAATTTTCTCTAATGAACTCTAAGATATTGTACCCGCTATGTACCACCTCCATCAACTCCACAGACGTCCATACACCATGTAGAGAGCACTCACGATCACTATGGGTACATTCAGCACTCTGCAAATCGTGAGCGCATTTACTACACAACAAACGTTCGTTACATCTGTACAGGAGAACAGGAAATAATAAATCTTTAGGAGCCAAACAGATGCACTTTATCAGACCAAAGTAAGACCATAACTCCTCTACCAGTTTAAAATCTCTAACGATTACTTCCAGTTCGCGTAGAGGGTACGCACTGGTCTTACAAATGTAAGGATAAAGCGAATATATGCTATATACTCATCCACAGCGGCTTGGTGATGCAAATGTATGGCATTGGTATGGCCACCATATAGGGCATCACATGCAATAAGCGGCTCATGATACATTCTAGCATTCAGAAAAGTGTCAATGTTAGGGTTGTTAAGCCTCTGGGCCTTAAAATCACAACACCACATTTTGACTACCTTCAAGCCCATACATAAGTCTAAGCTCGCTAGATTTAGAAAGTGTCTTCTGATACACTTTTTCTTAAGATAGATCAAGCTAAAAAATTACTTGTAGTCATACGCTTTCTAGGCAGACATTTTGGGCAGGTGTGCACGTAACAGCTGTAGTACTCGAAGTACTCGTCCATGTCCAGGCACTAACCATCCAGCAATCAGGTAAATGTTTCAGGTTCACCACCAGTTAGAGCATGTTTAATAAACATGTTCTTAGAATGAGCAAAGTAATCTAGACACTTACCCACTTCTATGGAGCAATGTTTCTTGTTATTTAGGTTAACATACCCAGTAACAGGCAGAGCTACTAGCTTATGTTTGTTTAAGCAGTTATCACTAAGCACCTTATTACATAATGACACTAATTTCATAGATGACATGAAAGGCGGTATCCCCATTTCACGGATGAACATCTCACGAAACTTACCACAAGCCATGGATAGAATATCTACGTCAGACCTGCAGTAAAGTTTTATTACATCCCTAAAATTGAAAACACCATCTTTAACCGCATCATACCATGAGTCGAATTCCTTCCATGCTGACACAAAACATACCATCAGCACCGTAAGCATCAATCGAGGGGTACACTCCCAGATAATCAAAGCATACATTACTGTCTAGGAGATATGGAAAAAATCCTTTCTCGATAGGTAGATTGAAAATCAAGGGTAGTTGACGTAGTTGAAACGGAAGAAACGCTAGATTGTCCTTAAAATGAATGTCACCAACATTCAAATACCCCCACTTTATTACCATTCAATATTATGATGGACAGTTTAAGCTCTGTGTTTCTAAAGAGCCACTCCATCACTAGATGCAACTCAAAACCATGGCTGTTATGAGCTATAGCGATGTAGTCCCGTAAACGTAGAACATTAGTCTTATGCTTAGACTCACGCTCAGTTTTGGTAGCTAATAACCATTGTATGAAATTGGTTAGAGTATTAGAACCTTCGAAGATAACCTCTCTTCGACGTTCAGCGCAATCTGAGCAATACTCGTCATGAGGTTTGCTAATGCATATGGAGCAAGCTATCTAAGTATGACATAAATAACTTCATGACGCTTAGTCACTTGGTTCATTTCAAAATCATAAAAGATGAAACGTTGAGGGATGGACGATAAGTCCTTTATTTCTGTATTTATGGTTGCGTGCCTTGCGCTTCGCCACTAAGCTCATGTGTTCTTCGTTATAAGTCTGCATATAACAAACGTGGTCACGTAAATCTACTTCAGTCTTGCACCTAGGACATTTCCACTGCCCACAATTATGTTTAGAGCGAGAAGCAATGTCTAGAGGTTTGCCACAGTCCTTGCAAGACTTACGCATAGTGCACATTCCAGAGTTGACGTGATTGCTGCAGCAACCATCACTCTTAAACCATCTGCTACAAGCTTAGCAATAGTGATTAGCGATCTGTTTGCAGGGTGGAGCCACTTGACAACAGCATTTTATGCAAGAGTATTGATCGCAGTTCACGTAAGCTATATCGCAATCACCACAGTAATAACTACAACCTTTCAAGGCCTTAATGCTGGTTACGTATGCGCAATGATCATTATACAGATATAGGGCCAGAATTTGAATGCAATTATCTGCGCCCTTGTATACGTAGCATTTATTCCCAGCTTTGCTGTGCACGCTTAGAGAAATGCCACGTGGGGCCCAAATGTCTTGGAATGCATTCCATTCATTGGGCCTGCAAGCCACGTCAGTTGGCACACCTGCCTGAGCGTGCAGCGCTTGAGCTTTCGCCCGTTAATGCTGACTATCACCTAAGCTTCCTCCAACTAGGAGTTTAGTAGCCTTCTAAGCCACATACGGTCGGCCTTCGATGCTGCCAAATATAGATAACATAGCCTGATCGCTATACATCAGGCCACATACATAGTATCTAGATTCCTATCAGTGATACAGCTGTTTTTCAGCGTGGCTTCGAACTCCAACTCCTCGAGATATCATTTGGTAAGATTACTATTCCCGCCCGATCTGCTAGGCATTTCTACGTGAAAAATCTACATAGAAAAGTCCCCATCGAGACATATGTCTCTTTGAGATTGACTCACTTCAGAAATTGCGTTCGTTATTTCTGTAGCCATCAGATCTTGGACATGGGCAGCAAAGTCCACGTGGATCAGCGTGTTTAAAGCTGGGTGATTTTTCATGACCCTGCTTTAATCTTGAGGCGATGCATACATGCTAGCGTAAAAACTCTCTAGTATTCTTTCGAATATATAGTGCACACACTCTGAAACTTCAACCAAATTCTCTGTAATAATGGCGTCTGGATTAAAGTTGACAGAGTAAGAATCTTCTGTAATATTAAAACGCCTGGACTGAAAGGTGCCAGTGACAGATATAGCGTATATATCATCAATGTCGGGTGTGTTGGGTCTAGGCATTGTGGTTACAATGTCATCAGAATGTCTGTCACCCCCACCCCCACCGCCACCTCCGCACCCCAGCATTGCCACCCTCTACAACGTTAACCCCTCCACCGATCATATTAGCTTCCATATTCGTATCATTAGTTTCACATAAATTACCTCTGCAGACTTGAGCCGATTTATTTTTGCAATTCTTATAATTATTATTACTAGTCTTCTTAACCGGGGTATATGGAGCGCTAACAGAGTTGCTAGAGGTGGGTGGGGGTTGGTAGCGGCACGGGATGGGTTGGTATCGGTGGGGTGTGGTGGAGTTGCCTAGGGAGGTCTGGGTGTCTGGGGTGTGGCATTAGCATTGTTGGAGATCAGTGACTCAAACGGTCTCCAAAATTGTACAACAGCATTTGAGCGTGTAGAGTTTGGGTTGGAATTTAGGGGTTGATCGGGTTGCAGGAGTGTACTGGAGGACGGTACAGGTTGATAATGTTGAACGCTGGTTAAGGGTTCAGTATCGCTTTGACCTTGCATTAAAATATCTATATTATGTTGCAATACATCAACGTCTTCGGAATTATAACAGGTGTGAAGATCTTGGGAGATAGTTTGCTCTTCAAAGCTATGCAAATTAAAACTATCTCCCAAGATTTCCACAGATGTTATAGTATTTAAAACAGTTTCGCTCAGTACATCACCCGAATCATGCTCTATGGCACAGTTTAACGTCGCAGGCTCTGGACCCCATGTAGGCTTGTCACTCCTCGAGCTCATTGAAGCGGCTCCAGGGTTCGATCTCCCTGAATACCGCCTCAATATCGTAGTCATCGTCGGAGTCATTGGAGGTGTCGGCGTCGGCGATGACAGAAGCGCTGTCACTCCACTCACCATCGTCGACCGTGTATATTGCGAGTAAGTTCGCGATGCTGCAAAACAAAACAGATTAAATTTTATATTCCTAGACAATTCTTTTTTCACGGTCATATGTAGTGGTCATAAGTTGCTGTCATAAGTCGCTGCCATAAGTCTCACCTATGTCACAACATCGTCAAACCCCAGTGACCACAAATTCCTAAACTTAGCATACCCATAGCGCACCCCGCAACCCCTCCAAAAACCCTCACTCCTCAATGAACCACACCCCACAAGCCCCACAAACCTCAACCACAACCACCCACCCACACTAGCTTACTAGCCAGAACCCCGCCCCAGAGCTCTCAGACACCCGGCAGCACCCCAACAACCCTCACCAACAAACCCCGCAACCACTCCCCCAACCCACAACCACAACCACAAACACCCAACACCCCGCCCCCACCCTAGTCAACTCACACACACCCCTACCCAGAGCCCAAGCCCCAGCCCAACGACCCAGTTCTAATAAAAATAACAGTAAAGTCTATTCTGGCAAACATTTCTACGTGATCGTAGTATGATGAGAAATCTGTCTCTGTTATCGTCAGTCTTATTACGTCTCCTAGGTAAGCTAATACAAGCAGCACACGGTCTGGTAGATCGTCAGGACGGATGTCGCAAGAGTTTAATATACAATCCAAAATGGTTAATGGAGGCATCATAAACTCTCATTCGAAGGTTAGCGCTTGGCTAACGCTGGAGGAATCGAGCTCGTTACATTTGATAGCATCTAACACATTCTCCAGAATAGCCAAGGGGGGGGGGTTCTCTATCGATCTGGGTTGCTGAATACCCCCCCCCCCACCACCACCGAGCGCTACCGTCTCGACATCCGTCAGGGTGTTGACCACTTGCTGCTCGGTCGACGTACGAGATGTGTGCTCTTCAGAATCGTTGGCGTTGTCATCCTCATATGTCAACTGCCACTTGCACCCGCTTACCAACGTCTCATCATCAGATGTCAGCTCATCGGCCGACTGTTTATGCAGCCCCTTGACGTTCTCAGGAATCATCTGTAGATTAAAACAAATGACAAATGTTTAAAATAATATTTTGTAAAAAAATATATATTAGGTCATGGGAGGTAACTACGTCGTTCCCGCGCTCGAGCTATAGCTCATTATGCAAAGGAAGGTAACTCAGTTTTTGCCGAGATCGTGCTGCAAATTTTTAAAAGTTCTAAACTTGTAACTTAAACTAACATTATACGGAGGTCTAAACGGTATAATAACTTCGAGCTACATTCAGCTATTAATGTGTAAAAACTCTGCTTAAGACTTAATATACATTAATAATTAATCGAAAGGTTGTATTTCTCTTTTTCAAGTGTATGGTGGACGCTAACTCGATAGACCTGCTAAATTCTCGGACGCACCCACGCCAAGACCCACATGACAAAATTTAACACACACACACACACACACACACACACACACACACACACACACACACACACACACACACACACACACACACACACACACACACACACACACACACACACACACACACACACACACACACACACACACACACACACACACACACACACACACACACACACACACACACACACACACACACACACACACACACACACACACACACACACACACACACACACACACACACACACACACACACACACACACACACACACACACACACACACACACACACACACACACACACACACACACACACACACACACACACACACACACACACACACACACACACACACACACACACACACACACACACACACACACACACACACACACACACACACACACACACACACACACACACACACACACACACACACACACACACACACACACACACACACACACACACACACACACACACACACACACACACACACACACACACACACACACACACACACACACACACACACACACACACACACACACACACACACACACACACACACACACACACACACACACACACACACACACACACACACACACACACACACACACACACACACACACACACACACACACACACACACACACACACACACACACACACACACACACACACACACACACACACACACACACACACACACACACACACACACACACACACACACACACACACACACACACACACACACACACACACACACACACACACACACACACACACACACACACACACACACACACACACACACACACACACACACACACACACACACACACACACACACACACACACACACACACACACACACACACACACACACACACACACACACACACACACACACACACACACACACACACACACACACACACACACACACACACACACAAACACACACACACACACACACACACACACACACACACACACACACACACACACACACACACACACACACACACACACACACACACACACACACACACACACACACACACACACACACACACACACACACACACACACACACACACACACACACACACACACACACACACACACACACAACCCCTCCCCACCCCCGTAGTTATTGAACGTTAACGAGTTCACATGTTATATTCTAAGCCCAGTTAATGACGTTACATTGACATAATCTTTAGACTCAGACACAGCATTCTCTGCTCGGTTATTGAACGTTAATAAGTTCCCATATTCATGAGTTATTTGAATAAATGGTAAGCTCCTTAATATTCGAGACACACAGCTGCAGGTTTAGTACGCTAACGAATTTTCGGTCAAGCTTCAAATTTGAAATAGCTAAGGATCAAAGCACACGCCTGAGGGAATCGATCGATTTCATAAGTTTCTAATAGCAATTGACACATTCTTAGGATGACTAAAATTCTGCCTAAATTGACGCGTGAAGCTAGCATGAACTGGATTACTCTATACATCGAGCTAGCGATTTCAGCCTTATCACCATCACAAAGCTCAACGAGCTCAGCCATATACAGACGAACATATGTTTGCATGATTTCGATAATATTAGTATTATTATAAGACGTTTGAAACGTTGATACACACTTTAGCGCTCTTCAAGCTGTGTAAAACAATGTCATAAAATGTATACACAATTTAAACATCCGGCTAATATCTTACTTAGCAGACCATCTCAAGCAAGAAAATCCAAACTATTAAGCGAAATAATTAGATACAGAGCTCAGCTATTCGATAAAACACCGAGACGAATTATATTCTGATACGGGGCATATTAACCTGCTTACGAAAGGCTCGGCATGGATGTAGAGCTATATTCAGGAGCTCAAGATTTAGAAATAGATTCCAACGTAGCTAATATAATTATCCTTGATGATCTGATGAACGACGTAGATAGCATTGTTTACAAGACAAGGGCATCACGGGATTTCAATGATAATTCATTTGATTCAGAATATTTTCTCGAAAAATAAGCACCACAGAAATATTTCGCTGAATTGTCATTACATAATCCTATTTAAGAATCCTAGAGACGCATCCAGTATAACTACATTGGCTCGTCAAATGTATCATATGCGTAGCTCAACATTGCAGAATTCATATAGCGATGCCACTATGCGAGCTCACGGTTATTTACTCATAGACCTCTGTCAGACAACACCTGAACATGTGAGATTATGTACCAATATTTTACCGAATCGGTGTGCGTAGTGTACGTGCCTAAGTCTAATAAGAAAGCTTAAGAAAGTCAAAATGGCTAACAGATGGAGTAACGCTAATAATAATAATAATAATAATAATAATAATAATAATAATAATAATAATAATAATAATAATAATAGTATAAAAGTAATAATAATAATAATAAATATAGCCGCAAGCGGCGATGCAGGGCGGGGGGGGGGGGGGGGTGGTGGCAAGTGACTAGCATCCCGGTCGCTAAGACGAGAACCTTATCTGAGCCAGCTCTTATAGGTGGCTTAGAGCCTAAATAGGATGTTAGATTTGATCAAGTTGGATTAATGCCGTCAATTGTATTGAATTATGTGAGAAGGTTACAGTAGGAATCTTCTTTATCCGCCCAGTCTACCCATCATTGAATGTGGTTTTGAAAAACAAACAATCGTGTGTCAACAATGGCAGTAAAAAATAATATAAATGAAATCGGCCCAGTTCTTCTTGAGAAGAAGACAATTCAATTCTCCAATTGCTTTAGCATTGGCAATTTTGGCTGGAAAACTATCCAAGATGGCCGTCAAACCGTTCGTTCGACAGTATTGAAAATGGCAAATTTGGAATCAGAAGACCCAAAAACCTATGTAAAACCAATTTTGGCTTCGAATTTCCACAAATAAAAAAATTCTAAATGGCCGCCAATCATGCTGAATTTTGATTGGTTGATGGCGGCCATGTATTTTTACATATCAATTTCTCTTGAACAACCTGTAATGCCGCTCAGTCCCTAATCATAACAGCCAAATTTCGGCCCAATCCGTTCAGCGGTTCTGGAAAAGAACTCGTTTTCACGAAAACGTGGTCATTCAAGATGGCCACCCAAGTTTTTGCCAATCAAATACCCTTGAACAAACTTGGTTCAGCGGATGCCCTAGATGATATTTCATGAGTTTTGAATCAATCCGCCAAGTGCTTTCGGTGGAGAAGATTTTTAAATACGTTTCCCGAAATACTACAAAATCCAAAATGACCGCCGCCCTAATAGGACGACCAGCATTGTTTGAACAAAATCAGATCTCTATTACATAATGATGCTTTCTGCAAAATATAATTGAAATCCACCCAGTTTCCAATTGCTTTACTATGGGGGAATTTGGCAGGAAAACGATCCAAGATGACCGCCAACCCGTTCGTCCGACAGTATTGAAAATGGCAAATTTGGAATCAGAAGACGCAATAAACTATGTGAAACCAATTTCGGCTTAAAATTTCGACAAATAAAAAAATTCAAAATGGCCGCCAATCATGGTGAAATTTGATTGGTCGATGGCGGACATGTTTTTTTACGTATCGATTTCTCTTGAGCAGACTTTAATGACGCTCACTCCCTAATCATATCAGCCAAATTTCGGCCTGATCCGTTCAGCGGTTCTGGAGAAGAAGTTATTTTCACGAAAACTATGTCATTCAAGATGGCCACCCAAGTTTTAGGCCAATAGGTCTTAAGAAATAATCGATATCCATACACTGGTGTTCACGTTGAGATGGTCTGTCGTGCTGGCACCCATAAAAGTCCTGAATCACTAGTCTATGGATCGCTAAATTCAACAAATTTGCGAAAATAGCAATAGCATTGACTCTGGTAGATTGTGGAATGCGTTTGCAGTCAAAACTTAGGTATTCACATTCATTTATATCTCGATGACCTGTATCGGGGTTGCCCTGTGTAGCGGTTGGTTGTTGCGCAGATTTCTACAGCATCGGGCGAGTCAGGTGATGTAAAACACTCGTCTTCGTCGTAATCCTGTAAATGATTAGAATCCAGCATATCAGGTAAGGGTTCGAATCCCGATGGTATTTCTTCCTCTACATTCGTAGACGCCTGTTGAATAGCGCAATCTAACTGTCCAACAGTCTCTGGGGGAAACGTATTCAATAAGTATTTGAATGGCTCTGTCTATCTCAGCATCAGCATCGACAATGTTACATGGATGCTTAGGCGATGATAATTAGTGAGACTGGAGTGTGAGATTATTATTCCGGGGCCAGTCAAGTCCACCTCAGTTAGCTCGGTTGATTATCACCGACAGACCTATACACTTAATTATTATGGTTAGTGTTATAATTCCTAAGTAGACTATGTCTGGCTAGGAGAGCCAATGAAACGTAGACTCATGTAACCATTCATTGGAATTTATTTGACAGGAAGCTATTGCTGCCATAGGCAGGATATCAATTGTAGGGAATCTATGCACTATGATTTTCTGTACATATTATATCTAAGCCGATAGTAGTAATCCTTTGTGGCTAATAATACGACAAATTGTGTTTATGTTCTGGCCTAACAGAGTTAATACATGGCTATGAAATCTCAGTATGATCTAGTTTACTGGCTAATGCCGGTCTTGCTTTCACTACAGTTGGAGAATGTCTGGGCGCCACTCTTACAAAGGACTGGAGCTCCTTTCGATATTGTGATCCTGTGGTTGAGGTTTACTTTATCTGAAATTTGTTGAATGCAGTCACTCTCGACAGAGAAAAGTTGGGTAGCCATATTGTCTATATGAGAAACAGAACCGGGGTCTGGGATGAGACCTTTAAGGAATGACCTGGAATCAAATTAGTGGGCTTTCACACATGGAGCACATGTGGGAGGGCTCATCAGGGCAATCTGAATTAGTCCTGGGAAGTACTATCCTTTGAGCCATTTTTTCTCTCCAGAGCCCATTGGGACGGATTACGTTCAATGGCAATCTTATGATGGTGGAACTGCGACCTTCATTTACCTCTCTTCAGTGATTTATTGTAAACTATGTAGTTACGCCATCTGCAGAGGTTATCCTCATACTTCATTTACTGCTTTACTGCTATGGCAAGGCAAGATTATCGTATATGGAATTGTTGTATGGCAGCCTGTATTCTTGTAATTAAATATATGTTGATTAGCTCGTAATTTTAATATTAGTCATTTAATTTACCGGTAGAATCCAGAGACGCTATGAATGGAGTGTGTTACCGTGACAAAATGTCCCTCCAATTGCTTTGTAACAAAGGGCTGGGTCGCTATTTGCAAATCGTCTTCCTCCTTGTATTCTTAATTGGTGACTCAACTGTTCTTGATATTCACATCTGCGAGTTTTGGGTCAATAATCCTTGTTTCAAAGTATTATTTTTTCCCAAGTAACTGTCATCTAAAGATTCCGCTAAATTCTAGAACCCTCATTGTATTAGCACACCTCCTTTTCTGGGAAAGGTTTTACGCACATGAATCTTTTCAGCCCAGTTGCTATTAGGGAACTTTTTCGTGCAGGAATATTTCCAATTCAGAAGAATCTATTTTAGCATTCAATTGAGTTCCACAACCTTTCTTGTGTCAGCACACCTTCGTGTCTGGAAAACATCTGTCAAGCGCATTTTTCAGCTCAGTTGAGCCTCTCCATCTCCAGTTAAATCTCTCCTTCAGTAAATAACCCTCGTTGTTTCTATGCCCCCTCTTGTACTGGCGTTACTATTTAGACATTTGCGATTTAGCTTCCTTACAGCTGATCCAGTATCAAAGTCACAACCTAATTATGAGATTGTCATTTGTAATTGAAGTTATGTTAGATTTGTATACTCTCATAATGATTTTGTAGTTAGGTGAATTTTTATGTTATTACTTATTGCAACCATACTACCGTGTATTCACATTTGCAACCATACTGAATTCCATTGAATAGAATCAATAAACATGTTAAAACTTCAAAAGATAATTGAATTTGTCTTTATTGTGGTTATAAATCAGAGGTTAATAGGAGCTGTTGCGGCCTCTGTCAGAAAAAGATGGCTGTCAAATTAGTGTCAAAATATTGAATAGATCACCTAAATTATTTATTTGAAATTCAGAATCTGATGATTCCTAGTTCATATGGTTATAATACCATTTTCAGTGTCTGTGGCGGAATCTCACGAGCGTATCCTCTTTAACAACTGAAAGCTGCTGTTTTTGTTTTATTAAATGTTTAAGTGGTCTAAACTAAAGAATAGTGATAGTCTATCAATGATGGTCAGCACCTTAATAAATAAGACAATCTGTCAGTCAGTCCTTGATTGCCAGTGAAGACGTCAACCGAACATGTGTCGATCTATCTGTTAGTCTGTCCAGTAGTCGACTAGACATGTATGCCAATCAATCAAAAACAATTCTAATAGACATCTATCAATTTTTCCTACATTTACTCGCCATTGACTGATCACTGGTTCCTCGTCCGAAGCATGGTCTTCTCTACTAATTGAGACCTCTTCAGAGCTCACTCCATATAGAGTATGCTGTATCATCGCTCCAACTGCTTCGTGCGTGTAATAGTTGATCCTGGCATTCTCCTCTGTCGTTAAAGCACTTGAGAGACTTCTCAGGGTTGGAACGTCGGGTCAGATGGGTCGTGGTTTCTTAACCACAAACCCAACTTTTCCATATCTGAACGAATCTAGTTTTCTCTGACTTGTGCTTAGATCAACATCCTGTTCACTCGTTCTGTATTCCATTTTTGTGAGTGTACTCGTCGCACTGTGGTCATGCTGTTGATACAGGTATTGTACACTGACCCTGTTAAACCTTGCCCACTTATTAGACCGCCTCGACTCTTCAAGGACTGCATCAAGACATGTTCAATTATAAAGTCGGTCCACATGCCTGCCCAATATATGTTACTCTAGCGTACAGTTTGATGCCCACGCTCATGAAAACCTTCGTACATCCACAGAGTGTCTGTCTCCAGCCCCTAACATCTCCTGCAAGTACATTCTTGCAGACTTGGCACAGTGTACACGCCCAAATGCTACAATTAGATCCATCATCTTGCCAACAGTTTGTAGATACAGACTCCAATTGCCGGTGCGCTCTGTGCGAATGAATTATTTGATGATGCTGACCTACCAAAGGCATTGTTTCCATGACTAGGGTGTGTGAGACGAGTTCTTGAATTCTAAGGTCGTCATTTTTGATGGCATCACATACAAATTTTAAACTTCCACGTCAGATAGTGGCTTCAGGGTGATCTTCTTACCGACAAGATTCATACTCCTGCTATGATCATCGGTTCTCACATCCTCGCCTATTCTCCAATTCGCTTTCCTTGTGCCAATCAGTTGCTTCACTTCCAGCATCAAACCCATTTTCACCTGCTTCTTTAGTAATCGCTGCCAGCAGAAACTGAGACAACAGCTGAAGGTAGCACGGACACCAACATGAACAATTCCCTGAGCGTCCTATCAATTGCTTTCCCAGTGGGATTGTGTATTACCACAATATTTCCTAATTACATTTCGAGACAACGGCTGAGTCCATAGGGTTTCGAAAGCAATGCGGAGACCAGACCCTGGCATTATTTTTGCAATGTTACCCACATAGCGCATCATCATGTCAAAACCTCCAAGGATGAGAACTACTTGCATGCTTTGAGGGAGATGAAGTTGAGCTCGGAGAGACCGGAACATTCAGAAATGCAATATGGGATAACAGCTATTCTCTCATTCTGCACAATATTGCCTTGTTTCATTTATTTCTGTCCCAGAATCCATGTTAAATTCGAGGAAGCTGCAGCTGCGATAGGACCTGTCCTAGACAGCACTAACCATATACCATCAAGTGCCCCATTTCCATCAATGGTCCGGGAATTATGATCCACTTTATCTGCTGATCATTACCCGAGACATCCCAGCATGGCGTGTTTGATCAAATTACTTGGATCGTCACTGCACACGACAGGCTGCTTGCATCTGGTGACTTCATCGACAGAGTTATTTAAACCAAGGTATCTAAGCTCTGCCAATAACCACTTCGATCCAAAGATATGTGTCATTTCCACAGCGGTACCAAACAGAATCAGGGAAAGCATAAGTTCACTATTTCAGTACATAGTATCTTATCATAGAGTCTACAGGCTACAGCATGCGTGATAGTACATATGCGGATCCATTGTGTTTATTGAATGGAAGGATTAGCCCCCATGAAAATTACAAAATAACATTAACGCACATAAAATGGGGATCTCTACAATTTAAAGCTAAGTAAATTTGCTATCACAATTTCCCGGTGGCGTAGGGGGGACTCGTGAAGCGCCTTCCAGAGGAAAATGAACGTGAATATAAAATGGATGTAATTTTTCTTTAGGTTCCTGCCAATTTGCACGTTATTGCGACGCTTGTCTAAGCGGCCTACCAAAGAAAATGTATATATTGCCAAAGCAAAGTGAGCTGGCTGTATCCAGCACAACAGACAGGTTTCGCTATTTTGTATTCTCGGTTTTGCGAGGGCCCTTATTGTTACATACCCACCACCTGCCCTCAAATGTATGTGTGAACATTTGTATCTTGGTTGTTTTATAAATGAATACATTGTGTGGTGCGATTAGGCGAAATAAATCTATTTAAAGAAAATATATCTTATTTTGGTATGTACTGACCATGTTTAGGAGTTAATACATTTGTTTAAGCATATAACATTTGTGTAATATTTTGATAATAGTGTATGTATTTATCATGTATAATATATATAGAAGTACTATTATTTTGCTAATTTAGATAATTAACTGAATCGGCATATGTTACTATACAGATAAAAGTTGTAAAGAAGGAAAGAAAATGATTAGAAACATCGATTTCTGGGCCTCATTTTGGAATGTTGGTGGATAGAAAATTTCTCGCCTCCATTCTCCGTAAAAGGTGATCGAATGTAAAGATGTGCATCTTCCAATTTCAAGACACTTTTTCCAAAGTCATTTGCTTTTAAATGCGTAATTTTGTTTTCAATGACTTCGATTGTCAACGGGTATATTTAATAGAATTTGTGTATGAATATCACAATAAAGAAAATTGTCGAACTTACTACGGATATGTATGTTATCATTGCTTTCAATGGCTCAGTGCATTGCAATATCATACATATGCATAAAACAGTTACTGCCCGTCGCCAAACCTCCTGCCCAGAGAGAGAGAGAGACAGAGAGAGAGAGAGAGAGAGAGAGAGAGAGAGAGAGAGAGAGAGAGAGAGAAAGAGAGAGAGAGAGGGTGAGGTCATGAGTATGAAGTATGAACAAAAATGAGTTAGCATCATGACAGCGCCAGCAATAGAGGTGACCTCTCTTTATAGTAGGAAAATATCCAATCTCTGCTAAGCTGTTTTATATCTGAGATATTACTTGTGGAGAAGGTACATCTCGATGCAGGAGAGAATAGCTGTAGTCGAATTCTCTATCTCGATACCGATTATGTCATACAAAGTAAGCACGTGGGCTTATTAGTTGTAGACAGAGACGCGCATGATGTAAAGCTATCAACAATATTTTCTTGTCTTGAGATGTTGGGCAACAGCGACAGCGCCCAGTCTAATCAGTTTCAAAATATTCAACAGAATGTTTATTAAATGGCAGAGACATAAAATTCGTACAACGGATACAACAAGAATTAAAGATGGGTCAAATAGAATCATTTATTACGTACTGCTTATGACGTCATCCTACACGCCGCTTAGCTGATTATGACGTCATATGACGTCAGATGATCGATGAATACTTTGGAAATGTGAATTGTGCAATAAAAGAGTCGGATTCGTGCCATAATGTATGCACTATAATAAACTTGAGTAGACAGTGAATCTTCCCAGGCCGGAAGCACGGGGGCAGCTCTTGGGCAAGGGGGGTGGGCAAGGGGGCAACTGTGCCCTTCACCCATTTCTATGCGAAAAATGAGTAAACTTTACTTTACAACTTTAAAAACAGATTTTTAGAATATGCAGAGCAGACTGAGCAGTTGTATTAAAGTTCTGTTGTTTTGGCATTAACACGAGTCCATAAAGTAATATGGGAGTGCTTCTGTGCCGGATATATCTATTCTTATGCCGTGCAGACCGATGATAACCATAGAAATCGTGTTAGCTTGATGATAATAACTCGTGACCGAGCGGCCTTAGCGACGAATCAAATCATCAATGCAAACGCTATTTATGTAGTGGCATTTACATGCGACGTGCTGACTTTTTTTTAATTTGTAAACGTTTCATGTATATTTGCAAGTAAAGGTAAGATACATCGTGATATGATATTTGAATTTTGAAGGGATACTGGTCCACGCTCGCTCCGTTAATGCCTTGCGTAGTGGGTAGAATAAAATACATGTGCGATGATGGGCGGCTGGGTGCATCAATGTGGAAACACTACAACCAGGGATATTAGAATTAACAGCATCTCTCAAAATCAATTTTTGGAATTTAGACGTGTGAAATATATGCAAAGGTTGAAATAATTTGTTTCCACATGGCCGAAGTGCGAAGTCGCTGGGGGTATTTGAGGAATGAGTCTTTGTGGTCGCCCCCTACAATCCCTCCCCCCCCCAAACACACACACACGCACGCACGCACGGCACGGCACGGCACGGCACGGCACGGCACTGCACGGCACGGCACGGCACGGCACGGCACGGCACGGCACGGCACGGAGAGAGAATGGGAGGAGGGTGTGGCTTGGGCCTCCTTCGGAAGAATGTAAAAATTAGATGTGCTTAGAAGCCATCTCCTATATCTCATACATCTCTAATTTAATTTATATATTCGATATGTATATTATATGTTTATTTCATGTATATAGTTTCGTACACTTCTGAAGAAGTTACCGAATAAACTTGAAAGTTGAAATCTAAGTAATAAATATCATCCTCTTGGAATTTTTAATACGGTTCTCTTTATATGAGTAGAAGCCGCCCCCCCCCCATCCCCTTAAAACCCTTCTGTGAAACTGCTTGACATGAAACTCAAGAAACTCCATGGTCATCATATAAAGCAAGAGCTGAACAAACCTTGTTCACATGTTCAACATGATTGATAGATTTGTCGTGGATAACCTAGTTTTCACAAAAAAACACTTTTCCTCTGAATCCCGCTGAAGGAATAGGGCCGCAATTTAGCAAATATAATTAGGAACTAAGGTCCAATCAAATATTTTTCAAGGCAAACTGCGCAGGTCCACCGTGCAGACACATGCACGAATGCGCGCGCACTCAACGTGTTCATCTGACAATAACCCGTCCGCCCGTTCGCTCACAATGTTTATTGGGGATATTTTCAATTGACGAAAAGAATGCATAAGTTCCTCGCTTAACATTGCTCTAACATTTATACGCGAATCACAAGAAACTCAGAATGCAGGAAATCGATTCTTAAAGCATGCACCTTTCAATGTTTTTTCTTGTATTTGTTAGGCAAGTGTGTATCCCCCCGAACACCCTTCTAAGACAGGGGGTGGGGCGGTGGAACATCCATTTCATATCTTCCTCCAGACAATGCCATCCAACGTGCTCTTTTTGTGGAACCTTCCCCCGCCCCTCAAATTTGCTTCTGGCGCCCCTGTTCCCAGGTAATAAAGGGATACATTTTAGCTTTGCCCCTGGGCGTTTTCTGCCTAAGCTCCGACCATGCTTTGCGCGTGTTGGGAACGATTAATATACTTTGATTTCCTTTGAATCCTGAATTCACATAATCTCAATTTCAAACTACAGTTAGCCGGTTGAATATTTTGAAACTATTTTGAATAGGTACTGTTGCTGCCAATGGCAGCTACAGCGCCAAGTCAAATTAGGTTCTAAATATTCAACGGAACGTTTATTAAATAGTATAGCCATACAATTCGTACATTTGACGGACTATTCAATGTTCATGACGGAATTAGATACGTCACTAATCATATGCATTTTGTTTGTGGCATCAGCTTACATATGACGTAATTGATTATAACGTCATATAATTGAGTGGCAAATTGGATTTATTCCTTAGATACATTGAATGGAGGATCCGATCTGCCACTCAAGTCTGTAATGGCATGATCAAAATACGGCACGTGTTAACCGATGTCAAATTCAAATGACGTATCGGTCCGACGTTGGCCGTCTGAATTATATTTTGTTGGTGAATTTACCGTTTAATAAATATTAGGTTTTAAATGTCAGGCTAATTTTACTGGGAGTTGTTCTTGCCACAGGCAGCAACAGCTCAGTTAGATTAGTTCTAAAATATTCAGCAGCGTACGTGTATATAGTAAATCATGGTTCAAAGTACTGAAATCGATGCAAATTTCCATACAAAGTGGATGGAGCTTAATTAGAAATAACGGGGACTGAGCTAGAAATGGGAAAATATATAAGAATAGCAAAATGCCGCGCCCATCGCTAATTAGGCTCCACCCACGCTTCGCCCGTGTTGGCATCGATCGATCGTCGAGCGCACTGACTATCAATTTCCAGAAACCTATACTGGTATGTCCTAAGTTGTTGAATATTTTAAAACTAATTTCACTGGGTGCTGTTGCAACCTATGGCATCAACAGCGCCCAGTCAAATTAGTTTCAAATTATTCAACAAAATCTTTATTAAATAGTAAAGACATACAATTCGTACAGCAACGCTTAGTCCGTCTTCAATTATGGGTTCATGACGCAATTATCTACGTTATTCATGACGTCAATGATTATGACGTCATCCTACACCGCGTCGATTATAAAGCATGTACTATAACACATTAAAAGATCTTTATTAATCATCACTAGAAATGCAACACTACAAACAATATTACACAGAAAAGGTTTAATTTGATATAATGTACATATGTATACAGGTCAATATAATCAGAGCCGGATTAAGCCGATTTAGGGCCCAGAGCTAATTAATTAGTTATCTGCTGGAGCTCCCTTGGATGAGTCAAGGAGGTAGCTGCCGCCGCTGTCGCCGCCGTCTCAACCGCCTCAGCTACTGCTACTGCCATCGCTACTGCTACGGCTAATGCTACTGCTATAATATAATAAATTCGCTATGTATGTGCTCAAATGCTGTAGACTATTTTGAAACTAATTTGACTGAAAGCTTATGTTGCTTAAGCAGCACCAGCGTCCAGTCAAATTGGTTTCAAAATATCCAACGGCTTACATATATCATGTCTGTAAACGTGAGATCCTCGGATTACAGTTTCAACTGGGTAAAATGCGATAATTGTTATTGATTTGGGGGTCCTTATTTGTGCCGGCCCCGAAGATGTAGCCCGGTTATTCCTTGCCTTAAATCAGCTCTGAATATAAATGTATATTGACAAATAATTTGTGACAGAATATAATCACTCTTACAATATATTTGAAGAAGACCTCTTCCATGAATTATCACATTGCACGATACATCGTTTCAAAACAAAGCTTATGGACTTGTTGATGAATAACAGTAATAATGATAGCAAAGTTCACGTGAGGCGTGGTGTCTTTCTAGGATTACGATTGGTCAAGAAAATCACAATCTTAAAGGTGTATATTTACACTAAAATACATGAAAATACAATTGATAAAATTGTCTGCTTTTAGGAGTTTAAGTCGTGTGGTTAGATGTAATGAAACGAAGGAAATCTTAACATACGATGATTTTATTACGCATAAAAGACAAGTCCCTAATTCAACTTCACAACTAAAAATTACATTAATTAATACAGAATGAAATCACCATACGTTAAGATTTATTTCGCCAAATTAGTTTCAAAACATTCAATAACATGTTTATTATATAGTAAAGACATACAATTCGTACAACAACGCTTAGTCCGTCATCAATTAAACGTTCATGACGAACCTAGTTATGTCATTAATGAAGTAATTCACCCACATATTCCGAACATCATAAAGAGTTTTTCGTTCCTTGTCCTTAATAGTTAACCAATGATATATACAATGTACGATTAGTTAGATGCATTCACTTCTCATGCTTCACTATGGTAAGGATATCGACAGTCGCTTGTAGTAAAATTGTATATTATGATACACCTATTTACACCCATTAACTCCTCGCGTGTCAAGCAACAGCGCCTAAACCCCCTCAAAATACCACTTGATATATCAATTTTGATGGTCAATATTCTTCAAGATATTTTAATTTTAGAAGACTAGTTTTGTAAATTTACCACTGAATTATTTTTCGCTGGCTTGACCATTAAAGGGGTAATGGTAAAGAAAAGTACAGTTTTTACTTAGCCAGTGTCTATCTGCAGACCGAGAGAAGAGTATTTTTGACAAATTACCACTAAAATGACTGGCTCGGTTACCGAGCCAGTCATTATAGTGGTAACTATTCAAAAATACTCTTCTCTAGGCCTTTCAAATAGCCATGTCTGAATACAAATGCAAAGTTGTCCTTTTATCAGTCTGACCATTAAATAGTTAAGTTGACACAAAAGGGGTTAATATCGACATATATCAAGGTAAATTGATTATTCTTATGTTTGCAAGCTGCTATACATTGGCATTTCAATTTCGTCGTATGTGTCTTTCCTCTTGATGGGGTGTGTCTTGAGTACAGTCGCTGGGCACCGGTTTCCGAGTAGCTCTATGTCCACTCTGTTACCAGGATACGCGAGCTTAGGAGCGATGTATGCGAACGCTAGCGACTGCTTACTGTGGTAACTATAGCAACCTGATGTAGCGTTGCCAACAACCTAAAATGGAAACAAGAAGTTAAGATCTAAATATTTGAACCGTAGCATATACAAGCATCTCAATTCACCTTTTCAGAGCATCCATATATCATATGACGTCATATGACGTCATAATCAGCTAAGCAGCGTGTAGGATGACGTAATAATCGTTACGTCATAAATGATTCGATTTGCCCCGTCCTTAACTCTTAATAGAGTTGTATGTCTCTACTATTTAATACACATGCCATAGGCAGTAACAGCACCAAATATTCAACAGCTTACCTGTATAGTTTTCTGGAAATTAATAGTTAGGGAGTTCAGAGATAGGTCGATCCCAACACGAGCAAGGTGTGGGTGGAGCTTAGCTAGAGATGGGCGGGGCATGGCTAAAAATGGAAAGATCCATTTTGGCAGGGATGTGTGCTGTCAGTACCGTCTGATTACACTTTTTTGTAATTCCCAGTGTGTGTGTACATGGATGGATATCAGAAATAACTCGTAAAGTAGGGATCCTCTAAGGCGCTGAATAATATGACGTCATAATCATAATGATATATCATAACTCTGTCATGAACCTTGAAAAGTCAGTCAAATCTACCAATTGATTGTCTTTGATAAATTTACAATTTAAAAATGATTCTCTTGAATATTTTGAAACTAATTTGATTGTGCGTTGTTGCTGCTATAGCCTAAAACCAAAGGCAACATCAACATCCAGTTAAATTTGTGTAAAATATTCAACAGCTTACCTGTATGTATGATTGTATGATTACTGTATTCTGCGGCTGTAGTAGTAGAAACATCCTACAGCTGCAATCAGTCCTTCTTCGCTTTTGCCCACTGTGTCTTGTGCCTTAGCTTCCTCAGGTCTATTCTTGACTTGAGTGTACCTACTCCTGCTTTCTTGAGGTCACCTTGTAGCACGTTTAGCAGATTTATGCAATGACATCCTCTCCAATGACGTCCTCTCCTGGCTTTGTATTTGCTGGCTCCGAGTATGGCGAATTCCAAGGCTCTCTGTGCTGGTGTCTCTTCTGGCATCCTTATCACGTGGCCAAACATGTATAGTTACCTGAATTGTTATTCTGGGAATTCAGGATTCAAAATATACTAAAAGATTCCAACATGCGCAAAAAGAGCCTACGAAACTTGGTTAGAAATGGAGGAATCCAGATTTGGCTCTGTCCCGCCCATCTCTAGCTAAGCTCCACCCACGCTTTGACCGCGAATTGTATTTTTAACATGCTGCTGAACATTGTGAAACTAATTTGACTACAACAGCGCCCAATCAAATTAGTTTCAAAATATTCAACAGCTTACCTGTACACTTTTCGGGAAATCGTTAGCCAAGGAGTTCAGGGATCGATCTATTCCAACACGGGCAAAGTGTGGGCGAAGCTTAGCGATAGGTGGGGCATAGCTAAAACTGGATTCCTCAACTGTCTTGCAAATCTTCTTCAGGTTTCATGTCTATGTATGCATTGCATCTGTGCAATACAAGTGAAACAATGAGAGTGAAACACTATACGATATCACACATTGTTACGCGTAACCACCGGAAATCAGTCTGGTGCAATAAATTGTGTATAAACAAACTTTGTATCGAACTAACGACTTCCTGATACCACAGGCTTGTACCATGAGATTTGTGGAGTGAGTTGGTGTAACACACCCTGAAAACACAGGTTACTGGGCCGGTAATGGACCAATACCGGACCAATACGGTCGGGTATTATCCCAGTATCGGCCCAGTAACCTGCGTTATCAGTGTACTATAGTATTATTTACCTCATCTCTGCACCATATTGTCTCATTTCCCTCAGGGTCCACGTAGTCCGATGTCTTCACACCTAGCAACACTAATGTCTTTTTCTGAGTTTCCTTCTGTAGTTCTTGAATGGCTTCTTTGCCGATATAGTCAGTTGACTGTAATAAATATAAAAAGCAGATGAAAATGGATGGTCCGATCTGTCACTCAAGTATGTGACGTCGTAATTAATGGACCTTTCCATGTTTAGCTATGCCGCGCCCATCTCTGGCAAAGCTCCGCCCACACCTCGCTCGTGTTGGTATCGATCGATCTCTGAACTCCCTGCCTATCAAATTATGATATGTTTTGGAACTAATTTGACTAGGCGTCCAGTCAAATTAGTTTCAAAGTATTCAACAGTATGTTTATTAAATATTAGAGACATGCAATTCGTACAACGTGTCGGACTATTCAGAGTTAAAGACGGGCCAAAAAGAATCATTTGTTGTAGCCTAATCAGCGACATACCGGTACAATACATTCACCTTAACGACTGACATTTTGATTTTAGTCACGAAGCTACGCCATCTTGATTGTGACTTCAACTAACATGTATTTGACATATTTGATTATGACCTCATATATATACGAGCAACAGATAAAATCCTTCTATCGATCCTTGATGATCATTGATTAGTGTATGTTACTTACTTTGTTTAAGTTGACTCTTTTGTGTAGATTCGACTCCAATGCGTTGTAATCAATTTTCATCTAAATTGTAAATATAAAAAAATGCAGTTAAACTGCTTAAATTAAAACTAGTGTGTTTATTAACACTTTCATGGCGAAGTGGGCGAAACCAAAAATGGCCGCTGTAGTGGTCTTGAGGAATGTTTATTTGCAGGCCAAGAGAACACTTTTTAAATTAACAATGGAAGCTCTGGCTCGGTAACCGAGCCGGTCATTCCAGTGTTAAGTTTTAAAAACATATCTTGGAATGCAAATGGACATTCACTAAGAACATATTTTGATTTTCTTGACCAAAAAGTGTTCAGAGTGGTGGTCAAAAACCATCTGTCTGTTCTAACCAAATGTGATATCACATACCAAGTCAGTTTTATTAAGGGAAGATGATTTCTGCTGAGACTTTATGATAATCAATACTATTACTATGCAACATTTGAGATGATATTAGCATCCCTTTAATAAAATTGTGTTCAGTATACCATATGACGTCGAATGGTCCGGTATTCGCCACATATGCCATTTCTCCCAACCAGTCCGACCCAGCAATGACGATGATGACAGAGTAAACTCTACATTGATTACCTCTGATCCCCAGACGGGATTTCCAGCCTCTAATCTCAAGGAATTGTAAGCATAGCTGCCAAAGTCACACAGTCCGTGTTTCTCACCAATCTGCATCAAATGACCGTATAATAACGCAACATCCGACATACGAGGGTATATCTCAAAGCCAAGCTCACCTGCAGAGCAATAATAATAATAATAATAATAATAATAATAATAATAATAATAACAATAATAATAATAATAATAATAATAATAATAATAATAATAATAATAATATTAATTGTTGTCGTTTTTGGTGTAGTCGTCGTCGTCGTCGTCGTCGTCGTCGTCGCTGCTGCTGCTGCTGCTGCTGCCGATGTTGCTCTTGTTGTTGTTGTTGTAGTAGTAGTAGTAGTAGTAGTAGTAGTAGTAGTAGTAGTAGTAGTAGTAGTAGTAGTAGTAGTAGTAGTAGTAGTAGTAGTAGTAGTAGTAGTAGTAGTATGTCGTTGTCGTTGTCGGTGGCGCTGCTGCTGCTGCTGTTGTTGTTGTGGTGGTGGTGGTAGTGGTCGTGTTGGTCTTGGTGGCGGTGGTGGCGGTGGTCATGGTGGTGGTGCAGGTGATGGTCGTGGTGGATGTGGAGGAGGAGGAGGAGGCTGAGGAGGCGGAGGATGTGGCCACGTGATAGTGGTGCTTGCTACCTGTTAAAGAGCCTTTAATGGCTAATACTTGGACGCCACCAACAGTGGTCTGACATATGGCTCCATTGTTAGCTAGCTCTGGCACCAGGTCCTGGGACATTGGTCCAGCAAGCCCGATGCAACCTGTTGACTCTGTGACATTAGTTATTTTCACTTCGTACCCTCTCTGCCGAACAACATCTTCCATCCACCTAGCAATGAAGAAATCTGGTCTGTCACTCAAGCATATGAAGTCATAATCAATTACGTCACATGTAGGCCGACTCCACAATCAAAATACAGAATGAATGACGTACCTAGCTCCGTCATGAACATTGGATAGTCCGTCAAGTGTATGAATTGTATGTCTTTGAGGGATTTATTATTTAATGAGCATTCTATGAAATACTTTGAAAGTAAGTTGATTATTATTTTTTAAATATTCAACAGCTTACCCGTATTGTACCTTGAAAATGGGATTCTGAGAATTCAGGTTTCAAAGTATATAAATCGATCCCAACACGCGCAAAACGTGGGCGGAGCTTAGTCCTAAATGTGCGTGACATATGCAGAAATGAATTCGTCTATTACAATATATCAGTCGAACTATACAGGAAGGCAGCAACAGCTCGCAGTCATATTAGTTTCCGATATAGTCAAAAGAAAATTCATCCCACCATACAGAAATTGTCATTTTTAGCAAGGACACATTTGAAATAGGGTGTGGTGGGAGAGAGCGAGAGAGGGAAAATGTGGGAACAGATATGAAGAGAGGGAGACAGAGAGAGAGAGAGAGAGAGAGAGAGAGAGAGAGAGAGAGAGAGAGAGAGAGAGAGAGAGAGAGGAGAAAGAGAGAGTAGCGTAGGGGTAGACGTATTAGCGGTAGCGGTAGCGGTAGCGGTAGCGGTAGCGGTGGGATGGCGGTCATAGAATCAAGGTAAAATGGTGATCCTAGCGCTACCTTAGGTCCGATTTATAAGTCGAACTTCTCTTGTGCGTGTCAGCTACATCTGCCTGAAAATGACATGACATGAATCCACTATATAAATAAATCAACCAGTAGAAGTATTAGCGGTAGCGGCAGCGGTGGGATGGCGGTCATAGAATCAAGGTAAAATGGTGATCCTAGCGCTACCTTAAGCCCGATTTATAAGTCGAACTTCTCTTGTGCGTGCCAGCTAAATCTGCCTGAAAATGACATGACATGAATCCACTATATAAATAAATCAACCAGTCGTCATTAGCGCGGCGCGACAGAAAGCTCGACTTATAAAACGGGCCTTACCTGAGATCATGGAGCTCTGACCCAGCACCTGTGACACAGAAAAACTGGTTAGTTCCCAATCTGACCACGAGATGCTCGCCGTATACGCGACCAGATTGCGTGAGTAAAGGACACATTGACTGAGACCAAACCTTTGTGAACAAATCAAAATAGAAATAACGATTCCTTTATCCTGTGTGTAAGAGGTAGGGTCGTATGAAATAAAACTGTGTTTATTACAGGAAGATAGGATATTAAATAAAGGCAAAAAAGAAAGACTGTGATAGTCGATGCATATCAAAACAAATGTAAAAAAATCATGAGACAAAAACTGGAACAGGGGCAAAGCAAACATGGAACAAAGACTAAACAAAACAAATACGAGACAAAAGTAAAAGAAAAGCCACAATCTAATTGTCACGTTTTATTTGGTTCGGTTTTGTTTTGTTTCTTCTTATCATTCTTTTTCTTCTTCTTCTTCTTCTTCTTCTTCCTCGCCCGCTTAAAAGTCGGAAAATTACTCATCGGTGTACCTACAGGCAACTGTGGATGCTTCAAGCTAAAACTATGTACAGTGTCCCATTCTTTCCCTACACAAGGACACGATGATCAGCTGGTAATCGTCCCAGTATAATCCTAAAGCTGTCAAGTGTGCCAACTGTTGCTGTTTCCGATGTAAGCATGTTCCATTCATTGTTCTATATTGGGAAAAGTAAAAACTAGTGTCCTTGGTGGTATGGATCGGATCTGTCTTCGTTTGTGGTCCTCACTAGTACACCTGTCACTAGCATGCAAATGTTGGGCAGCTGGTATTTCAATGTGGTTGTTGATTGGTTTGTACAGCATTGTAAGGCGATTCTTCTCCCTGCGATGTTCTAGAGACTCCCAGTTTAGGTTAGTAATCATCTTGGTGACGCTGCCACGTGAGAAGTAATAGTAGCTGTCATTAACGAATTTGGTTTGCACTCCGTTGAACACGTTCGATGGATTGTAATATAGGTCTTGTTGTGGGGTCCCATGCAGTGGCGACATATTTGAGTGATGGTCTGGAGGTGTCTTGGTATAGGCTGTTATTCTGATGTTAGACTTAGTGCCACGCAGATTTCGCTTAAGGAATCGAAGGCGTCTGATAGCTTGGCTGGTGATGTTATTTATATGGTCGTTCCATCGTAAGTCCTGGCTGATGGTGCCACTAAGTTACTTGCTGCTTGCCTCTTTTAGGAGTATGTGTTCATGTAGTTGCTAGTCGAAGGTCGTTTTGCGACGGCGGTTAGCTATGTACAAACAATACATTTGTCCAGATTAAATGCCATTGCCAGTCTGTTTCCCAACGTCCCAGAGCTGAAAGGTCTTGCTGTAGCATAGCAAAATCTGATGGTTTGGTGATGGTTCCTAATGAGTTATCTGCGAATATCCGGATTTGAGACTGGGTTACGTCAGGCACGTCATTTATAAATGCAAGGAATATGAGCGGACCAAGTCTGTTCCTTGAGGAATACCGGAGATGGCATCGGCAGTACAAGATTGCTTTTTCTCTAGAATGGCACATTGCATTTGATCTGTTAAGAAGTCCTCGATCCATTTCAAGGTGTTTCCTCTTACGCCATAGTAGTCGAGTTTATGCATCAGTTGTTGGTGATGGCATCAACCTGTTATCCTTTAGGAGAGACCCTTAGCTACCTGGTTGATGGTGATGATGAGCTTGGTCTCACCAGATCGTCTCGAACGGAAGTCATGTTGTTGGTCATCTAGATCTTGTGTTGATCGCAGTGGACCATGATGTTGCCGTGAATGATGTGCTGAAATAGTTTACTGAGGATTGATCTTGGAGATACAGGTTGATAGTTCGCTGCGAGATGTTAGTCTCCCGTCTTAAAGATTGGGACAATGTTGGCTTTTCTCCAATCATCCGGCATCGTACGACAGTCTAAGGCGTACGGGAAAATTTTGGTTATCATATTTTTTGAGTAACCTGGGTGGGATATTGCTTGGTCATGCAGCTTTATGCGTTTTAATCAGTCAAACGTTTATGGACGCTCTTCAGACAGAGTTATTGCTGGCATACTAGCAATTGGACCAGGGCCTTTATTTCGGATGTTTTGGTCCTCTTGGGTGTAGGCAGATTGGAATTTATTGTTCAGTATCTCTGCTTGCGTGGAGGGATCACTGTGTATGAAGCTACCTTGATGTTTGAGTGGCACCACTCCACTTGAATCATGTTTCCTTTCCGTCAGATAGAACCATACATTATTGTAATACGACTTGATGACACCGCACATAGTGTCGTTGACGTAAGAATCATGAGACTGTTACAGCAAGTAAGAAAGTCAAATTGGTTTCAAAATAGTCAACAGCTTACCCCTATATGGTTTTCTGGAAATTGAAGTCAAGCAGATCAGGGATCGATTGAGCCCAACACGACGACGTGTAGGTGGCGCTTAGCTAGAGATGGGCAGGGCATAGCTGAAGCTATGTTCAAACTATTCACCAGTACGTTTTCTTTTTTTGGGAAACATTTAAAGTTTTTCTTAGCTGTTCTATCGAGGGAAAATAATGTGCTGTCATAACAGAATTATAAGATCTCCGTATAATAGCAATGCCATATTATAATAGTAAGAATTTCGAAGTGTGTCTGTTCTGTTGGTTCCTGCCATTCTCGAGATGGCGTCTGTAATGCCTGCTGTATCAACGTGTGTGATTGGCTGACGGATTAATACGCATCGGCAAATGACAGCCATCGATACAACAGACAGTGAAACTCCGTGATGCATGACTGATAATATGACGTCACACATTTATATTAAAATGCGATGGCATACTGCTATTACGATGCCACAATTTGTTTCTCTCACAAAAGTATAATTTCTTACACAAAACGATGGGCGTTTAACCCCTTCATATCGAAGACGGGCAAACCTGTCTTTGGCTGTTGCCTTTAGGAATGTTCATTTGTAGGAAAAGAGAAGTTTATATTTGAAATTTTACCATTCCAGTAATGAATTTTCAAAAATAGTCTCGGTTTGGCCTGCAAATGGGCATTTAATAACCACGTGTTTTGATTTTCGTAACAAATTTGGCCATTACAGTTTTAAAGAACCTCTAATGAGATAACCCGACATGGCTGATTTCCAGAATTGAGTCCTTGCCAAATCCAGGCATTCGTACAAGCTCAAGCTCGCACGCGCACGGACGCACGCACGCACGCACATGCACACATATACACGCACGCACGCACGCACGCACGCACGCACGCACGCACGCACGCACGCACGCACGCACGCACGCACGCACGCACGCACGCACGCACGCACGCACGCACGCACGCACGCACGCACGCACGCACGCACGCACGCACGCACGCACGCACGCACGCACGCACGCACGCACGCACGCACGCACGCACGCACGCACGCACGCACGCACGCACGCACGCACGCACGCACTGTATCAACAACGGCTGTGATTGTGTGAATTTACTTTATTCCCGGATTCTTCAATATATACTATATCAATAATGCAGACTTACTTGTGGGAGATCGCTTGCATATATGTAATCACAGAAGTTCTCAGCATCTCGGCCCATGATCTGATACTTTGCTGCAGAGCTCAGATCAATCACACCCGCTTTCTCTCGAACCATCTCACATTCTCGTCGCACTGGTTCAAACCAGTTTGTGCGGCGGAAACTGGGTTTGTATTGAGCTTCATCGCCTGATTTAGCGAACCAATTTGGCTGCTCCCATCCTGAATGACGACATAATGTAGGTATGAATCGATATCTTCGTGATAAATGGCAAGATTAGATTAAGTAATAGCATTTGTCATAGTAGAGAATAATATTTCCTTAACCAAATCTAAAACTAGTAGGAGTAGCAGTATTAGTAGTAGTCGTAGCATTAGTAGTCGTAGTAGTAGTAGTAGTAGTAGTAGTAGTAGTAGTAGTAGTAGTAGTAGTAGTAGTAGTAGTAGTAGTAGTAGTAGTATTGGTGGTGGCGGTGGTGGTGGTGTGGGGGTGGTAGTTGCAGTTGCAGTGGTAGGAGTAACAGTAGTAGCAGGAGTAGCACAGCAGCAGCAGCAGCAGCAGCAGTAGCAGTAGCCTGAGTAGCGTTAACAGTAGCAGCAGCAGAAGCAGCAGGAGTAGCGGTAGCGGTAGCAGCAGCAGCTGCAGCAGCAGGAGCAGCAGCAACAGCAGCAGCAGCAGCAGGAGTAGCAGCAGCAGCAGCAGCAGGAGTAGCAGCAGCAGCAGCAGGAGCAGCAGCAGCAGCAGGAGTAGCAGCAGCAGGAGTAGCAGCAGCAGCAGGAGTAGCAGCAGCAGCAGCAGCAGGAGTAGCAGCAGCAGGAGCAGCAGCAGCAGGAGCAGCAGCAGCAACAGCAGGAGTAGGAGCAGCAGCAGAGTTGGTAAGCTGGCTTGTTGAAGGATAGTTACCACTTCTGAAGCCAAACTGTGCTCCCTTGTATTTTAGTTCTGCATACAGAGGTGTGGGTCTATCAGCTGGTCGACCAGCCAATCGTTCATCCTTAGGGTAAACAACTGCAGTGTTCAAGCCATATGATTCCCTAGCTTTGGAAAATGTGTACGACCTGTGAAATGAAGTATATACATCTCAATTGCATACTACATGCTTTAAAGATTCTATACGAACGTAATTTGCATTTGAAAGTCACCTATTACAGTTAACAATCGATTCATATAGATTTAACATGATGTTAAAAAGCAGACAACGGATGAATCCAGTTTTAGCTATATCCCGCCCATTCCTAGCTATGCTCTAACTACGCTTTGACCGCGTTGGGATCGATCGATCCCTGCACTCGCTGAATCTTAATTTAAAGAAAACTAAAAGTAATCTGTTGAATATTTTAAAACAAATTTGACTGGGTGATGTTGTTGCCCAGTCAAATTAGTTTCAAAATATTCAACAGCATATTTATTACATAGTAAAGACACACTCCATACAACAACGGATAGTCCGTCATCAATTAAGCGTTCGTAACGAACTGGTCTACGTCATTCATGTCACGTAGTTGATTATGACGTCATACGTTTGACTGGAATAAACTGGAAATGTCCATTGTGATACAGATATAGGAATGCGATGGGAAGTGAATGCTATAGAATCTAGACTTATACAATAATCCAGCAGTACAATACAGCCACCGAGGTGAGAGTAGTATCCCTCTAAACAATCGACTTATGGAACACTGTAAACAATTAATCAATAGACAAGCAACTTGCAATGGAGGAATCCAATTTTAGCTATGTCCCGCCCATCTCTATCTAAGCTCCACCCACGTTTGTCTGTTGGGATAAATTGATCTCTGCACTCTCTTAAGCTTAATTTCCCGAAAACTATACAGGTAGGCTGTTACATATTTTGAAACTGCCTATGGCAGCAACAGCGTCCAGTCAAATTAATTTCAAAATACTCAAAAGAATGTTTATTAGGTAGTAAATACATACAATTCGTACAACCTGGCGGACTATTAAGCGTTTAAAACCGACCCAATCGAGTCATTCGTGACTTAATTTATTATGACGTCCGCCTACATGTGACGTAGTTGATTATGACGTCATATGATTGACTGATAAACTGGATTCGTCAATTGGCGTGATCTTGCATATGATTCTTAGTGTCAAAGCAAGGTGTTTTTCTTAGAAAACATGTCTTAAAATACCGCTATTTACACTCCAAGACCGATATATTGTCTTCAACGCAGGGTTGAATCTAGTGCGGGGATTTGTTTCTAAATATGCCACACCCATTTCTAGCTAATCTCCACCCACTTATATAAGTGTTAGAATCCATTGTAACACATTGTTTAGGAGCTGGTGTAGCCTTGACATCAACAACTCCCAATCAAATTAGTCTCAAAACATTCAACAGATTGTTTAATAAATTGTAAATTTAGCAAAACAGATATTTATGGCATACACATTTATATAGGACTTTTCGACCCTGCTGACGGACATACGTCATTTTGATTGTGACGTCAGCTCACAAGTGACGTTGGGAATATTTGATTAGGATGTCAGATACTTTAGTAACAGATCAGATCCCACCATACCGGCGTTGCTAAATGACTTATTAGATCTTATGATAGCGGAATTCCGTCGTCTCTCACCTTTTTGGCCATGCTCAATCTCTCTCATCTGTTTGTTCATGCACAGTCTCTCTCTCGATCTCCCTCCCTCCCTCTCTCTCCCTATCCGCGCGCTCTCTCTCTCTCTCTCTCTCCCTCTCCCTCTCTCCCTCTCTCTCTCTCTCTCTCTCTCTCCCGTTTGTTCATTCCCAGTGTCGCCCACCGGTTTATCCATACTCAATCTCCATCACCTGTGTGTCCATGCCCAGTTCCATCTCACCTATTTGTCCATGGTGATTCTCTCTCACCTGTTTATCCATGCTCATTCTCCATCACCTGTTTATACATACTCAGTCTCTATTACCTGGTTATCAATACACAGTCTCTCTCTCTCTCACCTGTTTGTCCATGCTCAGTCTCTATCACCCGTTTAGCCATACTCAGTCTCCATCACCCTTTTATCCATACTAAGTCTCTCTCACTTATTCGCCCATGCTCAGTCTCTCTCACCTGTTCATCCATGGCCAGACTTTCTCAACTGTTTATCCATGGCCAGTCTCTCTCACCTGTTTGTCCATACTCAGCCTCTCTCACCTGTTTTTCCATGCTCAGTCTCTATCACCTGTTTATCCACTTAGAGTCTATCACCTGTTTATCCATACTCAGTCTCTATCACCTGTTTATCCATACTCAGTCTCTCACACCTGTTTGTCCATGCCACGTCTCTCTCACCTCTTTATCCATGCTCAGTCTCTCTCACCTCTTTGTCCATACTCAGTATCTATCACCTGTTTATCCATACTCAGACTCTCTCACCTGTTTATCCATACTCAGTCTCTATCCCCTGTTTAGCCATACTCAGTCTCTCTCACCTGGTTGTCCCTACTCAGTCTCAATCACCTGTTTATCCATACTCAGTCTCCATCACCTCTTTGTCCATGCCCAGTCTCCCTCTCACCTGTTTATCCTTGCTCAGTCGCTTTCACCTGTATGTCCATACTCAGTCTCGCTCACATGTTTGTCCATACTCAGTCTCAACCACCTGCTTGTCCATGCTCAGTCTCTCTCACCTGTTTGTCCATGCTCAGTCTCTATCACCTGTTTGCCCATGGAGAGTCTTACTCTCACCTGTTTGTTCATGGGGAGTCTCTCTCACCTGTTTAGCCATGTTCAGTCTCTATCACCTGTTTATCGATACTCAGTCTCTATCACCTGTTTATCCATACTCAGTCTCTCTCACCTGTTTGTCCATGCCAAGTCCCTCTCACCTGTTTGTCCATGCCAAGTCTCTCTCACCTGTTTATCCATGGCCAGTCTCTCCCAACTCTTTGTCCATGCTCAGGCTCTCTCACCCGTTTGTCCATGCTTAGTCTCTCTCACCTGTTTATCCATGGCCAGTCTCTCTCACTTGTTTGTCCATACTCCGTCTCCCTCACCTGTTTATCCATGGCCAGTCTCTCTCACCTGTTTAACCATGCTCAGTCTCTCTCACCTGTTTGTCCATGTCCAGTCTCCCTCTCACCTGTTTGCCAATGGCGAGTCTCGCTCCCCTGTTTACCAATGCTCAGTCTCTATCACCTGTTTATCCATACTCAGTCTCCATCACCTCTTTGTCCAGGCCCAGTCTCCCTCTCACCGGTTTATCCTTACTCAGTCTCTCTCACATGGTTGCCCATGCACAGTCTCTCTGACCTATTTATCCATGGCCAGTCTCTCTCACCTATTTATCCATGAACACTCTCTCTCACATGTTTGTCCATAATCAGTCTCACTCACATGTTTGTCCATACTCAGTCTCTATCACCTGTTTGTCCATGCTCAATCTCTCCCTCCTGTTTATCCATGGCCAGTCTCTCTCACTTGTTTGTCGATGCACAGTCTCTCTGACCTGTTTATCCATGGTCAGTCTCTCTGACCTGTTTATCCATGGCCAGTCTCTCTCACCTGTTTGTCCATATTCACTCTCGCTCACATGTTTGTCCATACTCAGTCTCTATCACCCGTTTGTCCATGCTCATTCTCTATCGCCTGTTTATCCATGCTTAGTCTCCCTCACCTGTTTGTCCATTCTCAGTCTCTCTCACCTGTTTGTCCATACTCAGTCTCTATCACCTGTTTGTCCATGCCCAGTCTCCCTCTCACCTGTTTGTCCATGGCGAGTCTCTCTCACCTGTTTATCCATGTTCAGTTTCTATCACCTGTTTATCCATACTCAGTCTCTATCACCTGCTTGTCCATACTCAGTCTCTCTCACCTGTTTAACCATGCTCAGTCTCTCTCACCTGTTTGTCCATGTCCAGTCTCCCTCTCACCTGTTTGCCAATGGCGAGTCTCGCTCCCCTGTTTACCAATGCTCAGTCTCTATCACCTGTTTATCCATACTCAGTCTCCATCACCTCTTTGTCCAGGCCCAGTCTCCCTCTCACCGGTTTATCCTTACTCAGTCTCTCTCACATGTTTTCCCATGCACAGTCTCTCTGACCTATTTACCCATGGCCAGTCTCTCTCACCTATTTATCCATGAACACTCTCTCTCACATGTTTGTCCATAATCAGTCTCACTCACATGTTTGTCCATACTCAGTCTCTATCACCTGTTTGTCCATGCTCAAGCTCTCCCTCCTGTTTATCCATGGCCAGTCTCTCTCACTTGTTTGTCGATGCACAGTCTCTCTGACCTGTTTATCCATGGTCAGTCTCTCTGACCTGTTTATCCATGGCCAGTCTCTCTCACCTGTTTGTCCATATTCACTCTCGCTCACATGTTTGTCCATACTCAGTCTCTATCACCTGTTTGTCCATGCTCATTCTCTATCGCCTGTTTATCCATGCTTAGTCTCCCTCACCTGTTTGTCCATTCTCAGTCTCTCTCACCTGTTTGTCCATACTCAGTCTCAATCACCTGTTTGTCCATGCCCAGTCTCCCTCTCACCTGTTTGTCCATGGCGAGTCTCTCTCACCTGTTTATCCATGTTCAGTTTCTATCACCTGTTTATCCATACTCAGTCTCTATCATCTGTTGACCCATACTCAGTCTCTATCACCTGTTTGTCCATGCCAAGTCTCTCTCACCTCTTTGACCATGCCAAGTCTCTCTCACTTCTTTGTCCATGTGCAGTCTCTCTGACCTGTTTGTCCATGTCAAGTCTCTCTCACAACTTTATCCATTCTCAGTCAATCTCTCCTGTTTGTCCATCCCAAGTCTTTCTCACCTCGTTGTCCATACTTAGTCTCTCTCACCTGTTTGTCCATACTCAGCCTCTCTCCTGTTTGTCCATACTAAGTGTCCATCACCTGTTTGTCCATGCTCAGTCTCTCTCACCTCTTTGTCAATACCAAGTCTCTCTCACCTGTTTGCCCATGCCAAGTTTCTCTCACCTCTTTGTCCACGCTCAGTCTCACTCACCTATTTATCCACGTCAAGTCTCTCTCACCTGTTTGTCCATACCAAGTATCTCTCACCAGTTTATCTATGGCCATTGTCTCTCACCTTTTTGTCCATGCTCAGTCTCCCTCTCACCTGTTTGTCCATGGCGAGTCTCTCTCACCTGTTTATCCATGTTCAGTTTCTATCACCTGTTTATCCATACTCAGTCTCTATCACCTGTTGACCCATACTCAGTCTCTATCACCTGTTTGTCCATGCCAAGTCTCTCTCACCTCTTTGACCATGCCAAGTCTCTCTCACTTCTTTGTCCATGTGCAGTCTCTCTGACCTGTTTGTCCATGTCAAGTCTCTCTCACAACTTTATCCATTCTCAGTCAATCTCTCCTGTTTGTCCATCCCAAGTCTTTCTCACCTCGTTGTCCATACTTAGTCTCTCTCACCTGTTTGTCCATACTCAGCCTCTCTCCTGTTTGTTCATACTAAGTATCCATCACCTGTTTGTCCATGCTCAGTCTCTCTCACCTCTTTGTCAATACCAAGTCTCTCTCACCTGTTTGCCCATGCCAAGTTTCTCTCACCTCTTTGTCCACGCTCAGTCTCACTCACCTATTTATCCACGTCAAGTCTCTCTCACCTGTTTGTCCATACCAAGTCTCTCTCACCAGTTTATCTATGGCCATTGTCTCTCACCTTTTTGTCCATGCTCAGTCTCTCTCATATGTTTGTCAATGCCAAGTCTCCATCTCACATGTTTGTCCATGACGATTCTCGCTCTCCCGTTTGTTCATGCTCAATCTCATCACCTTTTTATCCATACTCAGTCTCTCTCACCTGTTTGTCTATGGCAAGTCTCTCTCACCTCTTTGTCCATGCTCAGTCTCTATCACCTGTTTATCCATATTCAGTCTCTATCACCTGTTTATCCATACCCAGTCTCTATCACCTGTTTGTCCATACTCAGCCTCTCCCACCTGTTTGTCCATACTAAGTGTCCATCACCTGTTTGTCCATGCTCAGTCTCTCTCACCTCTTTGTCCATGCCAAGTCTCTCTCACCTCTTTGTCCACGATCAGTCTCACTCACCTATTTATCCACGTCAAGACTCTCTCACCTGTTTGTCCATACCAAGTCTCTCTCACCAGTGTATCCATGGCCATTGTTTCTCGCCTCCTTGTCCATGGTCAGTCTCTCTCATATGTTTGTCTATGCCAAGTCTCCATCTCACCTGTTTGTCCATGATGATTCTCTCTCTCCCATTTGTTCATGCTCAATCTCATCACCTTTTTATCCATGCCCAGTCTCGCCCACCTGTTTATCCACTCAATCTCCATCACCTATTTGTCCATGCCCAGGCTCCATCTCACCTGTTTGTCCATGGTGATTCTCTCTCACCTGTTTATCCATACTCAGTCTCTATCACTTGTTTATCCATACTCAGTCTCCCTCACCCATTTGTCCATGCCAAGTCTCTCTCACCACTTTGTCCATGCTCAGTCTCTCTCACCTCTTTGTCCATGCTCAGTCTCTATCACCTGTTTATCCATACTCAGTCTCTATCACCTGTTTGTCCATGTCCAGTCTCCCTCACCCATTTGTCCATGCCAAGTCTCTCTCACCACTTTGTCCATGCTCAGTCTCTCTCACCTCTTTGTCCATGCTCAGTCTCTCTCACCTGTTTATCCATATTCAGTCGCTATCACATGTTTGTCTATACCCAGTCTCTATCACTTGTTGGTCCATACTCAGTCTCCACCAACTCTTTGTCAATGCCCAATCTCCCTCTCACCTGTGTGTCCATGCTCAGTCTCTCTCACCTGTTTGTCCATGGCCAGTCTCTCTCCCTTGTCTGTCCATACTCAGTCTCTCTCACCGGTTTATCCATGGCCAGTCTTTCTCACTTGTTTGTCCATCCTCAGTCTCTACCACCTGTTTGTCCATGCTCAGTCTCTATCACCTGTTTATCCATTTTCAGTCTCTCTCACTTGTTTGTCCATGCTCAGTCTCTCTCACCTGTTTGTTCATACGCAGTCTCTCTCACCTGTTTATCCATGCCAAATCTCTCTGACCTATTTACCCATGGCCAGTCTCTCTCACCTGTTTGTCCATACTCAGTCTCTCTCACCTGTTTATCCAGGCTCAGTCTCTATCACCTGTTTATCCATACTCAATCTCTATCACCTGTTTATCCATACTCAGTTTCTCTCAGCTGTTTATCCATAATCAGTCTCTCTCACCTGTTTGTCCATGCTCAGTCTCTCTCACCTGTTTGTTCATACGCAGTCTCTCTCACCTGTTTGTCCATGCCAAATCTCCCTCACCTGTTTGTCCATACTTAGTCTCTCTCACCTCGCACAGTCTCTCTCTGACCTGTTTGTCCATACTTAGATAGATGCCAAGTCTCTCTCACCTCTTTGACCATGCCAAGTCTCTCTCACTTCTTTGTCCATGTGCAGTCTCTCTGACCTGTT
Source organism: Chaetoderma sp. LZ-2023a (assembly GCA_034401795.1). Lineage (NCBI taxonomy): Eukaryota > Metazoa > Mollusca > Caudofoveata > Chaetodermatida > Chaetodermatidae > Chaetoderma > Chaetoderma sp. LZ-2023a. The sequence goes on from CM067359.1 coordinate 10,099,227, forward strand.
TGTCCATGTCAAGTCTCTCTCACACCTCTTTATCCATACTCAGCCTCTCCCACCTGTTTGGTCATACTAAGTGTCCATCGCCTGTTTGTCCATGCTCAGTCTCTCTCACCTCTTTGTCCATACCAAGTCTCTCTCACTTGTTTGTCCATGCCAAGTCTCTCTCACCCCTTTGTCCACGCTCAGTCTCTCTCACCTATTTGTCCACGTCAAGTCTCTATCACCTGTTTGTCCATACTCAGTCTCCATCAACTCTTTGTCAATGCCGTTATCTCCCTCTCACCTGTGTATCCATACTCAGTTTCTCTCACATGTTTTCCATAATCAGTCTCTCTCACCTGTTTGTTCATGCTCAGTCTCTCTCCCCTGTTTATCCATGGCCAGTCTCTCTCCCTTCTCTGTCCATACTCAGTCTCTCTCACCGGTTTATCCATGGCCAGTCTTTCTCACTTGTTTGTCCATACTCAGTCTCTATCACCTGTTTGTCCATGCTCAATCTCTATCACCTGTTCATCCATGCTCAGTCTCTCTCACCTGTTTGTCAATGCTCAGTCTCTCTCACCTGTTTGTCCATATGCAGTCTCTCTCACCTGTTTGTCCATGCCAAGTCTCTCTCACCTGTTTGTCCATATTTAGTCTCTCTCACCTGTTTGTCCATACTCAGTCTCTCTCGGCTGTGTGTCCATACTCCGTCTCTATCACCTCTTTGTCCATGCCCAGTCTCCCTCTCACCTGTTTATCGAAACTCACTCTCTCTCACCTGCTTATCCATACTAAGTCTCTATCACCTGTTTGCCCATTCTCAGTCTCTCTCACCTGTTGATCCATGGCCAGTTTTCCTCAACATTTTACCCATGGCCAGTCTCTTTCACCTGTTTGTCCATACTCAGTCTGTCTCGCCTGTTTATCCAGGCTCAGTCTCTATCACCTGTTTATCCATGCTCAGTATCTCTCACCTGTTTGTCCATGTCAAGTCTCTCTCACCGCTTTGTCCATGCTCAGTCTCTCTCACCTCTTTGTCCATACTCAGTCTCTATCACCTGTTTATCCATACTCAGACTCTCTCACCTGTCCATCCATACTCAGTCTCTCTCACCTGCTTGTCCATACTCAGGCTCTATCACCTGTTTATCTATACTCAGTCTCCATCACCTCTTTGTCAATGCCCAGTCTCCCTCTCACCTGTTTATCCTTACTCAGTCTCTCTCCCCTGTTTATCCATACTCAGTCTCTCTGATATGTTTGTAAATGCAGTCTCTCTGACCTGTTTATCCATGGGCAGTCACTCTCACCTGTTTATCCATGGCCAGTCTCTCTCACCCGTTTGTCCATACTCAGTCTCGCTCACATGTTTGTCCATACTCAATCTCTATCACCTGTTTGTCCATGCTCAGTCTCTATCGCCTGTTTATACATGCTCTGTCTCTCTCATCTGTTTGTCCATGTTTGTCCATACCAAGTCTCTCTAACCTGTGTGTCCATACTCGGTCTCTATCCCCTGTTTGTCCATACGCAGTCTCTCTCACCTATTTGTCCATGCCCAGTCTCTCTCACCTCTTTGTGCATGCTCAGTCTCTCTTACCTCTTTGTCCATGCTCATTCCCTCTCACCTGTGTGTCCATACTCAGTCTCCATCACCTGTCTGTCCATACTCAGTCTTCATCACCTGTTTGTCCATACTCAGTCTCTCTCACCTCTTTGTCCATGCTCAGTCTCTCTCACCTGTTTGTCCATGCTCAGTCTCTCTCACCTGTTTGTCCATGCTCAGTCTCTCTTACCTGTTTGTCCACGCTCAGTCTCTTTCACCTCTTTGTCCATGTTCAGTCTCTCTGACCTCTTTGTCCATACTCAGTCTCTATCACATGTTTGTCCATAATCAGTCTCTCTCACCTGTTTATCCATACTCAGTCTCTCTCACCTGTTTGTCCACGCTCAGTCTCTTTCACCTCTTTGTCCATGTTCAGTCTCTCTGACCTCTTTGTCCATACTCAGTCTCTATCACATGTTTGTCCATAATCAGTCTCTCTCACCTGTTTATCCATACTCAGTCTCTCTCACCTGTTTACCCATGGCCAGTCTCTCTCACCTGTTTATCCATACTCAGTCTCTCTCACCTATTTGCCCATACCCAGTCTCCCTCTCACCTGTTTGTCCATGCACCGTATCGGTTTGGGTCATTCTCGATCAGATCATAAGGCGGCTCCCCATGACGCATCCAATGAGCCAGATACCTACCAGCTCCACCAGCGTGAACGATACCGTATCTATATTAACAATAATAATAATAATAATAATAATAATAATAATAATAATAATAATAATAATAATAATAATAATAATAATAAAAATAATAATAATAATAATAATAATAACAATTATAATAATTTCAATAAATATCATGATTGCAAAAAGAAGATACATCCTAGTTTTCTTCTGGTAAAGTATGAAACGCAAGTCGGATTAATAACGACCAATATTCTGTTGATTTTGAAACTAATTTGACTGGGAGATGGTAGGCAGCAACATCCCGCAGTCAAATTAGTTTCAAAATATTCAACAGCGTATATGTATAATTACCACGAAAGCAGGAGTCTGGAAATCTAAAATTATAAAAATTGATTCCTACACATGTACAAAATGGGCGGGGCATAGATAGAAATTGATACGTATATTCTATCACTCAAAAGCACCCGCAATCCGCTAGTCACCAAAAGTAGCCACTTCATACGTACCCAAACCCGACAGCTGCCCAGTAGTTACTTCGTCCTTGGCACGGTCCAATCATAGGCAGGATATCCGGCGTGTACGTCATTGGACCACATATAACATTGACGATGTTAGCGCGTTCCAGAGCCGGGAAGATTTCCATGGCTTTCTCCAAGTTATCTTGTAGGTCGTCGATATTTGAATCGAAAAGTTCTTTGCCAAAACCTGAGTGTGTTTAAAGATACCGAGATGAGTTATCTCATCTTTGACAGAATACTCTATGTCAGTGTGAATTACACGCGAACCTACATGCACATCCAAACACACACGCGCACACGCTAGTGCGCGGACGCACGCATGTACACAAACACGCACATCTCTCTCTCTCTCTCTCTCTCATGCTCAACCCATTGACCCCTCATATACATGAAGGACAGTCTTGATTACACAACTATGTACCTATGTTATCTTGGATTGTAATACGATGATGATGAAGATACTCAACCGGAAGTTTCATTGTTTTGGAAACATGTTATTATTTCTTGTACTGTATTTATATATCTTACCTACTGGTACTCCATTATCATACCAATCATCCCGCAACTTCATCTTCTCTTCTGATTCATACGGACCCACGATAAGGCCTGACCGCTCCTGGCGCACATATGTGGCGGCATCCAAGTCCCGGATGACCGGTAGCTCACGCTCTAGCGCTTCCACTTCAGGTAATGACGAGGTCACAAGGTAGGTATGGTGGACTGGGATGAGAGGAAAATTGAAACCAGCGAGCTGCGCGATCTCCCTTCCCCAAAACCCTGAAATAAATATCGTCGTATTACTATGGTGCGAACCTTAATATCGATATCGACAAATCTTTAACACGTGTAAAACTCAGTTTCCCCTAACACGCGAAACCCAGAAATTCGACTTGATCTGTATTGATAGGCTGATGAATATTCAGAAACTAGTTTGAATGGATTGGGTTGCCAAGGCAGTAATGGCTTCCAATTATATCGGGTCTCGGATCGGGTCACGTATATTCAACATAATATTTAATAAAATTAGTAATTTTAGTCAACGACGTAACGTCCCATGACACAGAAGTAACCAGAAATCTGAATTTGAATCTATTCAATGTTCAGCGGGTTCGGCGGATATCAGAGGCTAAAGCATGCATGCATAGAACATAATTTTATTCAATTTCACTAGTCGATGATATACAGGATTTTAGAATGTCGGCACCATGTATTGGCGAAATGAGAAGGATTGGCGATCAAAGGTGCTCCGCAAACGAAATCAGATTCTCCACATTATTTGCAATGAGTGCCATTTAAGGAGGAACGCATTGACAGTGATGCTAAATGTTATTATTGCGGAACAACTAGTGTTTTCACGAATGTTGTGAAACTGAGTACAATTTCGATTTAGTATATGAATTACAAACACTGTCGGAATACAAACCCGTTGCATTGACGATATGTGTCGCCTTAATTCGGCCCTGATTTGTCTCGACATCCCAGCCACCATCTGCTCTCTGATTGGTTGCAACCACGGCAACTGGGCTGACGATTTGAGCACCTCCCCGTCTTGCACCTATAGCCAAGGCCTGGGTCAGCGAGTATGGGTCAATGTGCCCATCCCCTGGGTTATATAAACCAGCAAGAATCTGAAAATATTATATTCACCAGATGGTTGACGCATTGCGTCTTGAACGGTATAGGGCTAACCATCGCCACCTAATATGACGAATTGCGCAATAAAGTATCTATATTCTATTGAATTAATATGAAGAATAGTAGAAGACCCTGAGTGCGCCGGCTATTGGCTCTGTACTGGGCCAATGGATGAGTCCAGTTTATCCATCTGTCACATGACGTCATAATCAACTACGTGACGTGTATGCTGACGTCATAATCAATTGCGTCAACAATGACGTGGTTAGGTTCGTCAGGAATGTTTACTTGATGACGGACTAAGATTTGTTGTACGAAGTGTATGTCTTGACTCTTTAATAAACATTCTGGTGACTATTTTGAAACTAATTTGACTGGGAGCTGTGGCTGCCATAGGCAACCTCACCCAGTCAAATTAGTTTCAAAATAGTCAACCGATTAGCCAGTATATTTTTCTAGAAATTTATATTTAGAGAGTGCAGAGATCGCTTGATTCCAGGCAAAGCGCGTGTGAAGTTTAGCTAAAGATGTGCTCGGCATAGCTAAAACTGTATTCCTCAATTGGCCAGGTGTTGGTACAGTATTGGCCCACTAACTTGCGGTAGTTTGTAAAAAGCTTTCTCCTTTTAAACAAATAACACGTGCTCTAGTAACGCTTTAACACTTACAGGCACCGAACCACAAATTCCTTATGAGTTTAGGAATATTCTTTTAAATATTTTGAGACAAATATTATTGGGAGCTATTGCAGCATATGGTACCGTCAGCTTCCTGTTTCTTGAAATTGAGATATGAATTTCAAGGGTTAATGTTGTAATCAAATAGTTGGCATAACTAGTTAGTAGATTTTGAAAACGAGCATTCTGTCGCCTAGCGCGTATTTTCTCTTTTTAAAAGCATACATTTATAGGCGTCTAATCTTCGCTATAGAATAATAGTTTCTTTACATTGCGATCGCTGATTAGTAATTTAGGTTTGTTTAAGTGACGTCAATTTGACAGTGATTTGGACTGACAATGGACTTTTCCAAATTTATCCATCGATCGGCTGACGTCATAATTAACTAAGTGACGTATAGGATGACATCATAATCATGACGTCATGAGGCATTCAATATAGTCCGTATTTAACGCTTAATAGTCCGACGCGTTGTATGAATTTAATAAAGATTCTGTTGAATATTTTGAAACTAATTTGACTGAGCGCTATTGCTGCCATAGGCAGCTGCAGCGCCCCGTCAAATTTGTTTCAAAATACTCAACAGCTTACATGTTTAGTTTTCTGGAAATTTATAGTCAGGGAGTTCAGCGACCGATCGATCCCAACACGGACGTGTGTGGGTGGAGCGTAGGTTGAGATGGGTGGGGCATAGCAAAAAGTGGAACGGCCCGTTGGCAGATAGGATAGGCCAATACTGAACCACGCCATTCAGCAGTAGGCCTATTATACACGCTTGTAAAGGAAATCATAATCGAGAATTAAATTTTTTTTTTAAACGCCAAAAATAAAGTAACACACGTGTCATGC